>PXYN01000248.1:0-397500 GCA_003056585.1 Lecanicillium sp. MT-2017a
CGCCGTTCCGGCCACTGAACCCGCCCAGCACCAAACCAAACTAACCGCCCCTAGCGGCCAACCCGGCCGGCAGCCATTCGCTCTCGGAATTGGACAGCAATAACCCTATTCTGGTTGCGGCGGCTTCTGGTTGGTTGGAACGGGCGCGACCGACAAGGAAAGAACGAGAGAGAGAGCGCAAGAAAAAAAAAAAAAAAAAAGTCGGGCCCCACTTGCCACCTTCTCAAGCCACGCCACACCACCACGCCCCCCCCCTCCCCCCCTCCCTCCAACGGTTCCGGTGGTCGCTCTCGCCTCGCCCGCCGGCCAACTTGCCTCTTGCTTGTCTGCGTGCGTCGTGCCTGCCTCTCTGGGTGCTGCACACCTTTCCCACCACCCACACCGCACTCTCGCACCCGGCCATCACTTGGCCACGCACCCGGTTTTGGCACCCGGTTTGGCACCCGGCTTCGCACCAAAGCACCACCCAAGTACGCAGCTGTTCGCACCCAAACATATTCCCACCGTACACGCCCACCCATCTCGGCCACGCACCCCCCTCATTCTTCCGGACAAGTCGTCGCTCTATGGCCTGTCAGGGACTGTACTCGTAGCCGCCTTGCCCCCCCAAACTCGCAGCCAACCCGGCCGCCGCCCCAAGGGCAGGAGGGAAAAAAAAATAAGTACAAAAAGAAGAGAGACCCATAACTCCACTCTGAACCCTCCAAAAACACCACCTCTTGAGGAGCCTCCAACGAGCCTCATCCACTTCTTCTGGAACGACGCCGCTTTTCTCTCTTACAATCACCACCGCGTGGATCTCGCATCAATCAACACCGACATTTTCGTCGCACAAAGACATCGTCGAACTCGAAGCCTCTTGGACTTCGCCCTTTCGTCTCGCTCGCTCGTTTCTGCCTGATCCCTTTTGATCCGACGCGCGCGACATCACGCCTCGCCACCGCTTCGACGGCCCTCTCTCGCCCGCACAACACCAACCCTAGTTGAAAATTCCTTCGCGACGCGTTTGGCGCGCAAGAGCATGGACGGTTCTCCCTATCCCACCAATGGTATAAACGGAAACTCGGCTGCGCACAGTTATCCTTCACCTGCCTCGTTTTCGCCTCATCACGGTCAGCCTGGTTCTCCCCTTCCCCAGACGCTTCCGCCGCTGCAGCCTTCCACCACCAGCATGCAGCCCCTCTACGGAAGCAACCCGCATACCCCTCGCACCGGGACCCCAAACACGCCAAACTCGGCCAACAACATGCCGCCGAGTTATCCTCAGACCTCCCAGGCTGGCCCCCGCGGCGGCATGTACTCTGGCATGTCCCAGCACCCCTACCCGCCGCCTCACCAGGCCTACGGCACCTCGGCTCCCATGATGCCTCAGACCACGACCGCCGCCGCTCACCCGCAGCCCATTGCTCCCGCCCCGGCTGGTGGTCGCGGCCCTCCTGTCCTGCGTCCCATGCCTCCTGGCGGTCTCATGGGCCAGCCCGGCGTCTCGTCTCCCTACGGACCCGGCTCCCTGATGCAGCCCAACGGCGTCCTCCAGGATACTGAGCAGCCCACTCACGTTGTTGGTTCGCAGGGCCGCCGTGGCATCCTGCCCAGCGCTCCCGGCCGACCTGCCGCTCCCGCTGCTGGCACCTCTGCCGCGAAGAACACCGTCATTCCCGTCAAGGATGCCGATGGCAAGTTCCCTTGCCCGCACTGCACCAAGACGTACTTGCACGCCAAGCATCTCAAGCGTCATCTCCTGCGCCGTAAGTTTTCAAGACTTTTTTCCTTTGTTCTGTCGCAAATCATACTAACTCTCCCCATAAAGACACTGGCGACCGCCCGTACATGTGCGTCCTCTGCCGCGATACGTTCTCGCGAAGTGACATTTTGAAGCGTCACTTCCAAAAGTGCTCCATTCGCCGTGGTAACCCCACTGGAGCTAGCCATCTCTCGCACCCTCATGCGCACGTTAAGAAGAATGCCCAGGCCCAGGCCCAGAAGGCGGCCGGCATGGGCCCCGAGGGCGACATGAACCAGATGAACGGCATGCCCGGCGATGGCATGGTTCATCCCTTTGGCATGGTTCCCGTCCAGGACGGCATGAACGGCTTGCCCGGCGACCAGAACCATCTGTCTCGCTCTAGCAGCATGGGCCGCATGGACAACCAGAACGGTGACCGCAGAAACATGGCTCCCGTCATGGGTGGCCAACAGCCCTATGGGGGTGATGTTGGCTCCATGAACGGCCAGCAGATGCACGGCTACAACGTGCCTCCCGGTCAGAATGGCATGTCCATGTACGGCAACTCCGCCTCCGGCCAACAGTCCAACCTTGACTGGTCCCAGATGTTCCAGCCTGGTACGCACAACCGACCCTTACATCAGTAGAGTCCTGTCTCTAATCTTGGATAGACACAGATCGGAGCCAACACCGACCTTAGTTGTCGTAACGGCATGTTCAACAACCATCCTTGACAGGGTTCTCTCATTTCTGGAAGCAAGCCTATTCTCGCATTGTTTGTCGGCTTTTGCTTTAGTCCTCACCAATCACCTCGAGCGCATGGGTTCGTACGCCTGCGTTTGGCATGGTTTTTGCTGAGGCTTTTGCTGATGCCAGGAAAAGACAGGCACAACCTGGTGTCTCTCGTTTTCCTGCCTTTGGTTATGGAAAGCAGAGTCAGTGCCTGTTGTTGCGGGAGCTGGAACACTGGCTGCGCCGTGTCGCAAGATTTTCTTCGGCAAGGTGCGCATTAGGCTTGACAGAATGGAGGAACCTGCTTGATGGGTTTTCATGTTACTTGTCTCCCAACTGAAATAATGTTGGTACCTCACGGACACCACAGAAGCTGCACTACAAAAACACAAAAAGGAAAAACGCAAAAAAGTACTGTGGTGGAGGATGCATTTGGAGGCGTTGCAAATCGTTTTTCTGGTTTGATATTGATTCCGTTTTGACTTTATACTTTTGGTTTCTTGATATTTTTTTGTCTTTCGAGATCATGGATGGGCTTTTTCACACACCTGGACAGGACACAAAGACGGAATTGAGAGTGGAGGTCACACTCACTTTCGCTTTGAAGCCCCATCAAAGGCGATTTCGGTGGATGCTTGGTTCTACGCTGCATTTTCTCTACGGATAGACGGGGGGTGGAGTTGTTATGCTTTGATTTTTATTATTTTAGACTTTTGATAACGATAGAGACGTCGGTCCATGTGACCGCACAGGGTTCCCGGTTGTTATTTTGGTTGCGATAGTCGTGGCTTGGGCGGTTTGATAATGCTTGCTCTTTGCTTGGTCTGGCTTCTCTTCTCTGGGTTGAAGATTCACCCATGTTGACAGAAAAAATTGTCAAGAGTTGAACCGGGAAATGGCGGTGGAGGTGGTTTCTCATTGTAGAAAAGGTTACTTGGCTTCTTGCACAAAAGCTGTTTTAGTTCTCAATGCAATGGATGTTGTTAATCAACCCGTGTTTCCGCAACGCCATTTTCGTGAAAGACGTGAATCGGACGAAGAATCCCAACCGTAACTTTGAATCCTGTTTGTATTATGTGGCATATACGGACTATTCGTCCACCTATCGTACAGTACGCTGCGTAACCCCATTTTCAGCTACTTCACTTATCCTCCTTGTCCACGCTGACTATCCTCGGCGTCACCCTCCGTAGCTCCTCTTTGTCTTGCTCTGTGGGCGTGTATCCAAACTTGTCCTCTGCGCGGTCCGACAAGTACAGGCCAACCGTGCCCCAGGCGATGATCCCAAATCCGACGCCCATGCGCGCCTTGGGGGAGAGATTCTTGTATGCTCTAAGCAGAGCGAGTAATTTGTGTTAGCCTATAGAACGACGGATACACGGTGACGGAGAGAGTGAGAGATAGAGAGATAGAGAGGAGGGGGGAGCTGGCTGGGAGGGAGAAATAGTTACTTTAACATGGTGGCTGTGTTGTTGATGCGAATTTTATGTCGTGAGCGCTTGGGGTTGAGAGGACTGCGTTACATGTTCTCTTTGCGACTGGACAGGGCAAGAATTGGACTCTCTATAGACCCTGTGCGGCTTGCGTGAGCAGGCGTGGGCGTGGCTGCGCGTGAGGTGGATGATGGAGGATTTTGGCACCCTGAGATGAGGTGTTGTCGAAATTTGAAGTGGTTTGGTACCGGGTACGGAGAGTTGCTAACAGCATTTGTGGAGACACGCACTGGAAGCTGTTAGTGTCATAATACCGCTGCGTTTGACAGCGCTTCGCTCGACTTTACTGTTCAATAATTCATGTTGCGACGGTATTGAATACGCTGAACGACTGTATTACAGTTTTGCCAATTATATTGTCTAAAACATTAGCTTGAATGGGCGTAATTTTACGAAGGTGGCTCACGGAGCCTTCACCATCAGCGCAGTTACAAGCAACTCTCCTGGTCCATACTACCGAGGTGACTCAAATATTGCCCGATGCTACTCTGTTTCATAGTTTCAATGAAAAAAGTGAACTGTTTTTATATTGAATAGTGAAAGCGAAAATGAAAATGAGGGATACAGAGCAGTGAAGGCCGAGGTGCTTGTGAAATCTGCTACATCGAGTGGCAACCAACAGGTAACAACGTGAGAAAGGCTTAGATGTCAACTGCGCAGAAGAGCCTGAGAATTCATGCTGAAATCCACCTACAAGAGTCGCATATATCGTAGCAGAGCCATAGATTTAACAACAACATAATCGACAAGCCCAGCTGTCTGAGGTCAGACGGTCGAGATGGACACAGACCAATACGATTGCACAATCTGATAATCACACCAGCAGTAGAGCTTAGCGTAGAATCTCTCATCTGAATCAGCAAATCCAGCATCCTGGATTCTGGCCCCGGATATTCCTCTCTGGAGCGGGCCGGAGCGAAGTCACTTCCTCTACGATACTAACACTTTTGATGTGAGCCTACCTGGCTAATAGGGTGGCCGTGTCACAAGAAGGAAGAAAAATGTGCAGTGGCTGGGAGACATGACAAAGAAGCAAATATTTAAAAGGGATCGCCGACTTTGCAAGCCATGTTGTGCGTTAGGCGAGGTGGCGCGATACTGGGGGTTACACGCTGAGCACCCAAAAGAAGCAAAGGTAGTGGCGTCGCACGACGGCATTACTACTTGGATCTTGACAAATATTGGAGATTGAAGAGTAATGACATTGGGTGTGAGGTGTTGGTATGGCAGAACTGATGTGAGCGAGCGGGTTTATGATGATTCCAGCAATGAATTGTAAGCATTTGAACATGTGTTTCTGGAGGCATGGCTGTCACAACTGACCGATTTTTGTCGACTAGACAGCGTGATGCAATTGACGTGCGCTAGGGCAAACCAATGTGATAATTACCCCTGGCAGCTATCGAGTCCGAGCGTACAGGCATATAGCCGCTGATTTTTGAAAGCCCCCTCCTCGTCTAATGTGGGCTCTTGGAGCGAAAACGAAATGGGTAGCACGAGGATGCGCAGGTCGGTTGGTGACGCCACGGTCGCAGAGGAAAAAGCAAAGTTGCTACTTGTGCTGGCATGCGGACATGCAGGAGCCAGGGGTTCAAGGTAGGACGCAGAGGCGGTCAATCGACTGATAATTTCGCCGAGAAGGTTTTTTGTCTTCTCGGACTGAGAGCTAATTGGAAAATTGGACGCGTTTTTGCCATTGAGGAACTAGTCATAAACGTCGTATATGGGTGGTGCTGGTGACATTGCGGGCGGTGGGATCTTACCCATAAGCCACGTAAATGAAGAGAGGTGCAAGATCGACCCAGCAGCTCTGAAACATGGAACGATGGGTATGTACTTCTCCATACTTTCGTACGGACTGCATGATTTCGTCCTGAGCGCCAAAACCCCGTTTTCTGGGCCAGGCTGGGCCCTGCGAGCACTTACACTGAAGATGATGGTGCGGCGTGGTGCGGTGGAGAACGGGAAGGACCTCTTTCGGACGAACTGTGGGTTGCACAGGGACATTGTTCGCCTTTGTTGCGAGTGGACCAAGACCTTGCGCAACTACATAGTATGAAGTCATTGATTTTGGCCGGCAATGACTCGCGAGGTTATATGATATGGTACGTGGGAGACGAAATGTGCTGTAGAGACAGAATGATTCGCGCAGAGAAGAGGCCATCTCAAGTAGTTTAATTGCATGGGTCGATTGACGACAAATGAGATGGACGATGTGGGGATATAAACTGGAAAGGTTGAGCAAGCCAGTTGAGGGGAATATGTGAATCGTGCGACTTCTGGTTCAATGGGTACTATAACATATTAAATCATGGTTACAAACAAAGAGTATAGTCGCACCGAGGGCTGAGAATCTCTCGGCCTCGAGCCAAGAGGCACATGCAGTAGCTCTTTACCCCTGCCCAGCTGGCCCACGGATCCATGGACGCCAACCATGATAGAACGATGGCCAGATGTCGATCCGGGTCAGCCAACATGGCTGATCACGTCTCCTCAGAGCACGGGCCCCCGGAAATTAGATCATGCTACGCTGGGGGAAATAGCCAGAGAGGCGAGCATGCCATGGTGAAATTACATCGAACGAGATCCACGTAGAGACCGACGGAAGCTGGACTGTCTGCTAGACTGCAACCTGTGATTCTTTCTTTTCCTTTTTTTCAGGGTTGACAATTTGTTTTTCTCTTCCCCTGTACGCCTGCATGAATTTGGACCAATGCAGCAGGTAATACGGTGAAAATGATGTGACTTGCACGGTTGCGTGGAATGCAGGAATTTCTTTTTTGTTGAAGCTAGTCACCCAGGGGTATTGCGGTATCCGCACTTGGGGATAGGGGGCCGGCGCTGCCAACCCGGGTAGCGCGCAACTATGTACATGATTAGATGGCAATGGCTGTACGTCGTAATACTACGAGTAGCTGTAGTCCTCGTACGGTCCGGGGAGTTTGATGCCATTTGCTGTGCATGCACCCCGTACGTGGGGTTCTGTTTACTGGTGGTAGATGCGTGTAAGCCAGCACCATGGCTTACATGGATGGATTAGTTGACAGATAGAAATAGGCAAGGGCAGTGAAAATCAATTGCTGCTTTGGAGAGCTTTGTTCTGTCTCTTGCCAAGTATGACCTCGCTTACCATGTACGTGTGTATAGGCCTTCGTACTTGTATCGGACTGTTTGAGTCGGAGCAGGCGTAAAGTTGAGCTGTGTGCCTCGCGCCAGTGAGGTGTCAGGCTGTGAATAGATTAGAATGTTAGGCCGTTTGTCCAATATACAGTACATACAGCCGGCAGCCGAGTCTTTATTCACGGGTCCGTGTACGTTGCCATCCACATTCCTGTCGTCAGGAACAGAGACATGTGGACAGGCTCCGGCTCCAGCGTCGCGTGGATGACAAGGCGCGTTGTGGTATATACTCTCGTCACAGACGCGTTGTCTTTTTAATTAACATGTTTTTCTTTTTTTATTTGCTCCTTTGGCGCTGTGGATTTGACTGGTCCGCGGCTCATGGTGACAGTTTGGAGGTATGCGGAGCCTCAACGGCATCTGGTGGATGTTCCTTTCGGGATATTCGCCTACGAGTAGGCATATGCCAAAAAGGTGCTTTGCGTGCCGTAGTAGTTCCTTTCCGATATTTAGTATGACTGGCCCGTGTACAGAGTTTAAGCCGCAAAGCGGCCAGTGGTGCACCGTTTGGTTTACGTTACGGTATAGAGACGGTCCATTGTTTATACTTTTTTCGCGCGCCCGCTCCATACTGGCCTACCGAGGTATTGAGGTATGATGGCGATGTACCTGCCCCTGTAGATGGAACCCGTAGATCTTCCTATACAGAGTGATACATGCTATTCATAGAATGCAGTTTGGAAGCTGTATCATATCCAGGATCCCCTCTCATTGCGCTGCTGCCATCTCGTCATCGGCTCGTATTCCATCGATGGTCCCCCGCACCGCTTACACGAGCAAACGAGTCTGTCTTGTACCTGGCGCTGCCGCATCAGCCACGGCCACGCAAATCGTGCAGGTGTGGGAACGAGACCCTTTTGGCTGGCGTCACCTTCACCACACACACACTCAATTCACTTCCGGGCCAGGCCCATCCGGGCGAGACGTGTGGTGCGGTACCTGTTTCGTGGACCCTGGACCGCCCAAAAAAAGAGGTGCCGGGTCCCAGGCCCCATCAGATCCACCCGCCAGCGTGCCTTTGGTGCCTCTGGCGCCTTGTCCGAGCCACCGAATGGGGGGTGGCCACTGCCACTGGCGGCGTGCTTTGACAGGCCTATTGTGTGCCGCCAGCACGTCTCGCGCTTCGTCCTCATTCTCTTGTTTGCCTCTGCCTCTACCCAACTGCCTCTCTCTCCCCTCCATCTCCCCCCCGCCGGACCCTGAACCTTTTTCGTTTCTTTTTCTTCCTTCTCCTTCTTCCCGTCCCCATCGTCTCTTTTACCTCCCAGATCACTCGCTGCCAGGGGAACACGCCGCCGACCGAAACCTTGCCAATGCGGGAGACGCACGGGCTGAGCCACTAGCGAAGCCGCAGAAAGCCCGCCAGCCCCAACGCCATCCACACTCCCGCCCACCTAGTCGTCTCTGGTGCATACGTGCGGCGTCGCTGTGTCTAGTGTGTCTGTCTGTGCCTGCCCAGCCGCTGCTGCGTCGTCATAGAAAGGCTCTTGTACCACTTGGTCTGCCCTCCTTCACATCCTCCTCCTACTTGGACTCTTTCCCTCCCAATCCTCCCCCGCGACCGCGTTCCAGCTTCATCGTCCGTCAGGCATCTCCGAACAACCGCCTGTCGGCTCGCCTCCCGCCCCGAATTCTCTCTGTCGAGCCCGGCTTCTGGTCACAACCACGGTGTCGGCGGAGAGGCCCCGGTCTGCCGCCATGCAGCGCGTATCCTCCTTGCTTCCCTCATGGGACAGGAGAAAGTCCGGCGCAAAGAACAATAGTCTCTTTGGCTGGCCCAATAAAGCCAACGGCGCAGCTGCTGCGAATGGGAAACAGCCACCCTCCATCGACGCTGTCGCAGCAAACAATGGCAGCCAGCAAAGAGAGGCCTTTTGGCCCGCGACGCTGGATCTCGAATGCGACAAGGCCGCGCGCATACTAAAGACGTTTTGTGGTATGTCTATTACCAGCTGCTTTTCAGACCATCTTCTGGACTCCCAACTCTAGACCCATCAATAGCATATTGTCGTACTGTTGCTAACTCTTTGTTCCTTGTCCAGTCGATGGCTACCTTAGTCCGGTCGATTCAGAGACGCAATCCGTCCATTCTTCTTCCTCTCAACCTCCTCCCTCTCCCGCCAAGACGATACAAAAGATCCCCAAGGCAATCATTCAAAATGCTGCTGGCATCGCAGTATTTACCTGCATGCGCAACGGCTTGTGGATGACCGGCTCCGGCGGCTCAGGCATTCTCATTGCGCGAAAGTCGGACGGTACTTGGTCGCCTCCCTCCGGTATTATGCTGCACACACCTACTCTTAGCTTCATCATTGGCGTCGACATTTACGACTGCGTCCTGGTCATCAGCAACCTGGCTGCTCTCGAGTCGATAACGCGGCCGAGAGTGACTCTCGGCGAGGACGTCGGTCTCGAAAACGGTCCCTGTGTACCTCTCGACGCGGACGAGCCTCGTCTAAGCTGGAAGGACCTGGGAAATTCTGTATTGGCGTACATGAAAGCTCGTGGACAGCACCAGGCAGTCAACCTAAACGGCTGCATACTGACTGAGCGGGCAAACGAAAACGAACGATTTTACTCGAGCGGCATCTCGCAAATGGATATTCTAGCCGGCAACGTTGCCCGTCACGTCGAGGAGACCAAGCCTCTCTTTGAAGTCATCAAAATGGCCGAAGGCAGAACCGATTACGACAAGGCCGTCATTGACAAGACGGCGATCCAACCCGCGCCGGGTGATGCCCTTATCGAGACGCCAAAAGGGTCAACACCCGTATCTCCTCGATTCGGATTCCAGAAAGCGGACGATCCGGACCCCTTTGGCATCCTCGCCTTGGAGATGGCTGGCCTCGAGATTCGTGAAGCAGGTTCGCGGGCCAGGCCTACCAGCAGCCAGCTAGACTTGGCGAATGGTCCACTAAGCCCAGCTTTGTCCAAGTTTAGCAGACAGAGCACCGATACTCGCAGTAACCGCGGAAGCTACATGTCAACGCGGACCGTCAGGAGCCAGGGTACAGACGCGGGCACGCGGACAGGTACTCGCAATACTCCCGAAACTAGTCCCAGCCCTCGACGAAGCGATGAGGACCAGCCTGGACCATCAGACGAGACCGATCCTCTCGAGATAGATTATACTACTGTGGACACGACTCCACTACGACATATTAGCCAAGAGTACGCCAATGGCGTCAATCTTCCTGAAGATGCTACGCGCAAGGCGGACTCACCAAGCGACGCCCGTCGCTCTCCTTCTCCAACTGACACCCCCGCCAAAGACGGCACCCCCGCCAAAACCACTGCTGAGAATGCCGAGGATGACGAGGATGAAGATGAGGACGAGGATGGAGACGATGGGGATGAAGAGCCCGTGGTGTATGAAGTGGCCGCAGTTCAGCCCACAAGGACACAGGCTGTTGCCTCCCGCGTTATTCACGCAAGAGGCAATGTCGTGACCATTGCTAAGCGTGTGCCTCCTCCCCTGCCCCGTCGCAGCCCGGCAAGAATGTCGCGCCTGGTTAATAACGAGTCGGGTAATGACTTGCTCAGCATCAAGAGCCCGCTACGGCAGGCATTCAGCGAAGCGGACCTCCGAGACGATGATGACCAGACAGCAGACAATTCGGGTGACCGTGCGGACGATGTCAAGTCTATGGGCGATATTGACGAGACTCGAGCGGTATCTCCCATGGGTCAAGTCCTGGATGATACTGCTCCGCCATCTACGGAGCCTGACCATGTTGAGTGTAAGGATGATGCTGAATCTGTACCTGATGTCGTGGTGGATGGAGGCAACCGTGTATCCGTTGCCGATGTCGATACTGCAACCGAGGCTGTTCCGAAATCGACGTCTGAAGAAGATCTGAGCACAAGAACGCATGGCGATGATGAGAGCGCGAACGATGCGTCTGAATACATGGACGCAGACGAGCATGAGATGGATGGTGACTCATCAGATGATGTGGGCTCTGAGATTCTCGAGGCTGAGTTCTCTTTGATGAAGCCTGCTGCGGTGGTTCATGTCCGAAAGTCAGCCGGGTCGGCGCATTCAATCCCCACGAAGCAACTACCAAGCCACGTGGAAGAGTCAGGCGCCCAGCTCGACCACACTCAGGAGACGCCCGAGGATGCTCTCGACTTTAACAGAAGAGACTCCGGCCCGACTGTCACGCAGCTTCTTGGTATCAACGGACATGAAGACGACAGCGAGCCGTGCACTCCTCACAATGAGCACACTGACGTATCCGATTCTGCTTCGAACACCAAACACTCGTCTTCCATCTACACTGGCATTACTGACGACCGTTGGAGCTACGACGGGTCGTCTCCGACCACACCAACCTCTGAGAGGCCCAGCTCAATGTCTGGTGACCTTACAGATGGTACGCCGACGAAGAAGGGCTCCAAGGACATCGAGGTAAAGGAAGACGTGTCAAGCGAATCTGGAGGCATTACTCCGACTGCCACCACCGTGTCCTAAACGGCGTCACTTCCTCAACTCCAAGGAGCTTGCATATTTCATATTTGCAATGTAATATTATAATGGGCTTATTTACGATGGTGGGCACATACGTGTCCCGGCGTTTGGAGACTTTGTTTATTCTGTTATTTTTTTCATCCTGGTTATACAATGACGGCGTTTTTATAAAAGGTCATGTCCCGGGCAGGCGCATATCGGTGGGCTGAGGACTTCGCGCCCTCGGCCGTGCCTTAATGGTTTTATGGTGGTGGGTGCTCTTTGCTGGGACGATACATACGACTACGAAACTTTTAATACGTGCACAGATGGGGATGCCATATTGGGCTCTCCTTCTACAAAAGAGATTTACGGTAGGCGAGGAGGAGTCGCATATAACGCTGCCAATGACCAAAATAGTACCATATACCTTTAGATGAGGTTCACATAATCTACATCTATTCAAGCTAATATTCAAATAATTAGTGAAATGTGTAAATGGCCGCGGCATTGAGAGAACACTTACCATTGTATTGAAGACGCCCACCAATGCTCTTGCCGTTGTTGATGCTCACTCTTTGGTATCACACTCCAGCAACACAAACCTTAGAAGTTATTATGAAGCGCTTAAAGAAACCAAAGACATGAAAATACCCTCGGATAACCTTAAACTATGTTTATGAATACTTTTCTTCTTGTGTTCATGTGCTTGATATGAACTTGCTGCTGTATCAGCTTCCACAGCTAGCATCACGTGATTTCACCAAGTTCTAAGTCGCACAGCCACCAGCTTTCTCGCCGCATGCGCCACACGTCCCCTAGCAGCCACCCACGCACGCCCTGGTCGCGCGCAGCTTCTGAGCCATCGCGACAGCTTTAGATCACCCTTCGCGACACATCCAGCGCGGCACACCACCAAAACGGCCCCACGACGAAACGGCGCCCATCACCACCTCACCCATACATATCAAGCTGCTGGGGGCGCACTGCATTCGAGACGTTTTTGAAAGAAGAACCTCGCAGAGGCACCGTTTCTCCAGTCAACCATGTCGAGCACGGCTGGCAAATGGCGCGAGGAGCAGATCCTCATCATCTGCCCTGGCAGCCAGACGACGCTGGCCCAGCTCGGCTGCAATGAGCTGACGCTGCCGACGCACCGCATCCCGACGAGAATGTTCAAGGATGGCAACGAATGGCGGCCGTACCACACGTATCAACGGACCAAGATTGTTGGCGGCGTCGAGGAGGAGGAGTGGGTGGAGGACGTCGACTCTGACGAGGGCGCGACGTTTCCCATTCGAGGTGAGATTTTGTAGTCCGGGCCATGGGGTCCCAATTGAATAGGTTGGTGTCGACAGAGCTAACATTGTGTTACTAGGCGGCCACATTGTCGAGATGGATGCCTTTCTCGCCTTCCTCGACCACGTTCACGGCCTGCTGACGACAACCTACCACAACACGCCGATTATGCTCATGGCCTCGCCACAATGGACGCGCCCAGACTGCGAGAGCATCGCGCGATACATTTTTGAGAAGACGCGGACTCCCGCCCTGTGCATCATCCACAGCGGCATTGCGACACAGTACGGCCTCAAGTATCCCAACATGACGGTTATCGACGTTGGCTATGAAAAGGTCGACGTCACGGCAATCTACGATGGCAGCGTCGTCAACGAAACGGACGTTGGCGCGGCCGATGGCGACGAGGAGATTAGCGGCGGCCAAGTATTTACCAAGAGGCTGCAAAAGCTGCTCGCCTCCAAGGACTTTACCTATGACATGGCTGAGCAGCTGAAGAAGAGCACCATCTGCGAGGTCCTGCCGTATGTTGGCACGTCGGAAACCCTGTCTGATCTCCCCGTCAGCACGGTATCTGCGGCGGCTGCGGCAGCCGCCCCGACCAGTGCCCCGGGTACACAACCAGCTGCAGGTGGCGACGCTCCGGCGCAAGAGCAGCAGAAGCCCACCAACCAGCAGAACAATGGTGGCGACGACGAGGGCACCGAGAACGAGAATAATGACGAGGATGGCGTCCTGGACGTTGCCGCCATTGTGACGAGCGGCCAGACAAAGGAGTTCCTGGCGCGCAAGGAGCAAGAAAAGACAAAGGGTAAGCCCGGCCGCAAGCCGAAATCGCAGGAGGAGGCTGCGCCGGCCAAGCCTGTTCGCTTGCCGAATAGCAAGAGGACACACAACACGTTTTACTACGAGGAGATTGTGCAAGAAGAAGTGCCGCGTGAGCCCAAGGAGGCACCCAAGCCGGCTCAAGAGAATGGTGCGGCTCCTGATGCTGAGAAGACTGCTGATGGCACCGCACAGCCGCCGGCTGAGAGCGCACCAACCGAGCCTGCCGCTGCTCCCACGGAAGGTGACGGCCCAAAGCCAGACGTCACTATGACCGACGACTCCAAGCCCGCAGAGCCCAAGCCTGAGCCTACGACGCAAGAAGGTGCCTCGACCGAAGCGCCAAAGCCAGAGCAGACCGAGCCGGCACCGACAAACGGCGTCGAAGCCACGCCCGCGGAGCCAGCCAAGGATGACTCCAATGACACGCCAGAGTTCCGGGCCAAGCGAATCCGACGCGACGTGGAAGTCGGCCTGGAGCGCTTCACGTTTGCGGAGCGCCACCAGATTGACCGCATCGTGAGCGCCATCTACCGCACGGTGCAGGGCATCGACGAGATGTACATGCGGCCGCAGTGCTGGGAGAACCTGGTCTTTGTGGGCAACGGCTCGCGCCTGCGCGGGCTCAAGGAGAACATCCTGCAGACGCTGATTGCGCGTCACCTGGTGTCGCCGTCGACGGCCACCATGTTCACGTCGGAGCTGCCGTCCAACATGGCCACGCCGACGGGCACGGGCTCGCAGACGCCCGTGGGCTCGTACACGGGGGCGCCGCACCAGCTGTCCGCCAGCGGCGTCAACCCGCTCCTGCAGGCGGCGACGACGGCCGGCCTGGGCGCGGGCAACAACAATGCCAGCAGCACCGCCGTGGGCACGCCGCAGGCCGGCTCCGAGGCTGCGGGACCCGTCAGCAGCCACCACTTTCACAGCCAGACGCCCACCAACATTCGCATCGCGACTATGCCCGGGTACCTCAGCGAGTGGACCAAGCACGGCTTCGAGGAGGCCATGTTCCTCGGCGCCCAGGTGGCGGCTCGCATGGCGTTTTGCCTGCACTCCAACATGGATGCTGGCACCATTGAGGCGCAGCGACTGATGAGCTTGAGCCGCGTTGATTACAAGTAAGACTACCTCCATCTCCAACCACCACCCCCGTTGTTTTTTTGTATGTATCAGTTGCTAATATACGAAACAGTGAGCTTGGCCCCAAGGGAATCCGTTCACACTCCATGCTGAGCTAAAGCCAGTAGCCGTAACAGTGCGCGATGGTGTTTTTGTGGTTGGTTTTTTGTTGGTTAGCTGGCTTAACAGAAGGGGAAGGAGGGATGTGGAAAAAATTCTTGAGACGGGAGGATGTGTACAAGTCGAGGCTTTGCTTTAAATGTGTTTTCATTGGTAGACTGGCCTGTCTGCCCGAAATGGGGAGCTCCTGGGAGTTTGGACTGGCTTATTTTATTCTTTCCACAGTGTAATGAAGAGTTTTAAGATTTCAAAAACAAAAAAACTACTTTTGTTCAGACAGTGTTTCTTCGGGTCTGATTCAACATTTTAAGCTACTATTCCAAAAAACGTAAAGAGGGTATATGTTCTATTCAGCATGCTTTTCCTGGACATGATATCCAAAAATCAGGGACCAACATATATACCAAAATTAACTTTGACAGCCAAATACGTAGACCAACGCCAGTAAACTCAAAAACATGGTGATCGCTCATGTAGCCTTTTTAAACAAGAGTCTCTCTTTTTTTTCAAACTCTCGCAGCTGAAATCAACCAGCTGCGTTCCTGTCAGCAGCCTCCACAGCGGCCTGTTGCCAATTCGTTCGCCAAAGGTACAGGTACTCAATGAGCGAAACGCAGAATATGCCAACCGTGACACCGGCCCACATGCCCTCGAGCCTCCAGTCCAGGTAAAACGCCATAAAGAGCGAAAGCGGCAGGGAAATGACGTAGTAGGAGATGAGGTTTGCCGGCCCGCCAATGGCCTGCTTGCCAATGCCACGCAGCAAGCCGTGGGCACCAGCGCTGAGGCCGTCAAAGACTTGCATCACGGCCACCACGGGCATTACTTGCGCGACGAGGGCAATGACGCCTTCGTCGTTGGTAAAGAGGAGGGGCAGCTGGTAGCGGAGGGCGACGTAAAGGGCGAGATTAAAGAGACCAATGATCAAAGCCAGGAAGAATGTCTGGTAGAGGAATACGTTAGCACGCCGTGGAGAGCCATATAAGATGCAAGGAGTCGTAGAGCAGGGAGTGTTATACTTACCACTTTGGCAGTGATCTTGGCAGCCTGAACCATTTCGGCACCAATAAGATTGGCCACACGCGTCGAGGCGGCAATAGACATTGGGAACGGGATTTGGTACGAGATGGTAGTCAGAGTAGCCAGCACGCTCTGGGCGGCGAGGTATTCTACTCCGAAACGGCTGGAAAGCAGTGTCATGATTTCAAAGGCCAGCCACTCTGCCTCGACCATGATCATGCCGGGGAGAGCCAGGCGGATCATGACCCACCAGTTGGAAAAGGCTCGCTTGCTCATACCTCCCCAGCACTGGAGCCCATCGACAAACCAAACGTAGAGGAAGAGAAACAATGGGAGCAAGCTTTCAGTAATGGCAACGGCTATGGGGGCACCCACGAATCCCAAGCCAATCTTCCAGACAAGCAACCAGTTGATGAAGACGTTGAGCGGAGCCGCAACAATGAGGACGTACGTCGTGGCGCGGAAGAGACCCTGTGCCTGCGTGAATCGCTTGCCGCACTCGAATAGAATCACACCGGGAATGCTGAAAATCATAATCTTCAGATAGAGGGCAGCAAGCTGGGCAGTATCGCGATCCGGAACCAACATGATTAGGATGGGCTCTGAGAATAGCCAAAGGAAAATAACCGGGACCGCGAGGGAGAGCAGAAAGAATGCCATACGCTGACACTGCAGACCGACGAGGTGCTTGTGACCAGAGCCGTAGGCTTGGGCGCAGAGCGTGTCTAGACTGGTGGCGAGGCCCTGGAAGGGTGCTAGGCAGGTAATGGCGTTGGACATGTTGGCGAGGGATACGGCAGCGAGCTCTACCTTGCCAATGTGGCCGACGGCAAAGATACTTGCGACGTTGATGGAGTACTGGAGTACAAACGTTGCAGTAAGCGGTATCGAATAGGCGACGACAGTCTTTGTCTCTCGCTGCCATGTGGTGCGAAGGCGGCCGCTGGCCACGGCTTCCTCCCATTGCTCCTCCAGGTCGTCGGCACTCGAGGTAGAACCGGCGCGGTCATCCGCCAGAAGCGGCGAAGTTTCCGTAGGAGCACGTCGCCCATTGGCACCTGCGCCCGACGCAGCGTCGGCTTCGGACTCGGGGATCTTTGTGCTGAACAATTGGCGATATATGCGGGCAAACAGGCCTTG
Organism: Lecanicillium sp. MT-2017a; assembly: GCA_003056585.1. NCBI lineage: Eukaryota > Fungi > Ascomycota > Sordariomycetes > Hypocreales > Cordycipitaceae > Lecanicillium > Lecanicillium sp. MT-2017a. Next base: position 17,108 of record PXYN01000248.1, read on the forward strand.
GCTCTGGTGCTGGTGCTTGGGCGGAAGGATGTGGTTGTCGCGGAGCAGGCTCCGTTCCGCATTGCGGGACTGCTTCCGTTCCAAGGGCGTCAAGACGGGCTCGTCGGGATTGAGGTGGTCGAAGACGGGGCGAGAGGCGCCGTACGCCACGCCGCTGGCACGGCGGAACATGACATGCTGAGGATGTTCGGAGTCGTCGTCGACGGCAGTCTCTGATATGTCGCTGTCGGAGCAGGCAGCTATATCTCGGGCAATGGATTCGGCGAGCGGGGAGGAAGCTCGGAAGCTCGACGACAACGGGTGGCGGCCATCCCGGCTGCGGCTGGCCGAGCCGCTGGAACGACGACCGCTCATGGTTGGGAAGAGCGAAGAAGAGGAAGCTGCTTTCGACGGTCCCGGTTGAGTAGAGGCGGGGGACAAGGGTCAGCGAGCGAGTGTAGAAGCAATTCAATAAGCAGATGGTCTTTGCATATCCCCGCCAGCAATGCCAAGAGCAAGGGTAGGTAGGAGGGTTATCTGTGAGCTAGAAAAGATTGTCGATATGCTCTGACGCGCCAGGTTAGTCACGGCGAAGATGGCGATGGACGAGGGGAGGTGGTGGATAAAAGTGAGCAAGGCGATGGATGGGGCAGCAGGTTGGCGCTACAATTTAGCTGGATTAGGTTGGCCGGGAGTGGGCTGTTGCCGCCGCAAGGGTGCTGCACCCAGGCCCCAAACGGATTTTATTTTACGGTTTTGAGGCCCGCCACTCCGCATGATAAAGTGTCGCCTCTGTTTCTTGCGTTTCCTGCTTAAATAGTACTACGGTAAGCTGACTCGATAATACATACGGAGTACAGGACAAGCAAATGCAAATCATCAACGCGGCCCGACCGATCGCGGTATTAGGAGCCAGATGGCGAGAATGCGGATAAAGGTGCCGGAACAGGCGAGGCAAGCCAGCCATGCCCGAGTCCGGGCCCCAGCCCCAGTCCGAGTCTCAGTCCAGCGGTCCATAATATGCACGACTAAGACTTTGGATACGCCATCACAGACAAGGAATCTTGCAAGCACGAGTAACGCGCCCTTATTATACTCCGTACGCAATGCACAAGCACAAGAGGGCGCCGTGTTGCACAGATCGGCGGCCATGGGGTTCCGGCAAGGCTCCAAGTACACCATGTAGTACACTCCGATGACGCATTTACCTGCACAATCCTGCCATGACGGCCTAGCACCGTGTACAAGCCGGTCATACACAAGGCAATGCACAGCTTCCCGTAACACAATGCTCATTTGGCCCCGACATGGTGCATTGTACATAAGTACATGACTGCATTTGATGGCGTACGCCACGGCTTTGTCATTGTCCCAACCGGTCGCCACGGGCCCCGAACATGGCAACGCCCAGATGAAGCTCCAATCTCCCTACCGCAGTAGTACCACAAGCGCGCCTTGGTGGGCGGCGGGTCCGGAAGATGGCGGTGGTACTGACTGGGTGGAGTGGGTGTGTACCCCGCGAACGGCGACCATCAGACGAGGGGAAGCATGAATAGCGAGCCAATCATTGCGTCGGGAATTATTGTCTACGAGTAGTTATGCGACGAGGACCAGCCCTTGCCCTTGGCACCTCTCGGCATCAATGTAAGCCCCTTCTGGCACATATCTGTAATCTGCAAAGCAAAGGACATGTCTTGATATCAGATGTCCCCCATCAGCACGACGCAATGACAAGACGCAGCACCATCGTTTTTGGTCAGTGCGAGTGTCGACCACGCCGAATTATTCTACTATCCATTGGACGCCCTTGTCGTCCGGTTCTGGATGGTTCATCGTCGCAACCCATGGCACTTCGCCTGTACCATACTGCTGCAGTGGCAGGCTATAAGGCACCCGAACTCCCACGATTGCCTTGTCGTCGCCCGCGCCGGGAATTCTTGTAGGCATGTCTTGTCTAAATGACCCCACCATCGCTGCATCTGCTTCGTAAAGTCCCGGCCAGACCAGTACCCCAATTTCCCACGACGCTATGCGAACCGCCCCAGATTGCTGTAAACTATCTCCCCATGCCTGTTTGGAAAGGTTGGCTGACGTCAGGAGGCCCCAATCTATCGTCTCGTTGTTATTGTACCGAATATACGTCTTGATGTGTGGCGCTGCTCGGTTTCGTCCTCCATCCAGGCATGTGCTCTCTGGAGCAGGTCCTAAGGCGTCTAGTCAGTCTCACCCATTGCATATAAACTGGCACACTGCAGACCTACCAATGCCTTTACTGCTGTCATTGGCCCAGTGATAAAATATTGGTCGCATGTATTGCAACTGCTGTGCTTGCTGCCGTGACTGAATCTTGGTGTGTATCGAGCCTCCCGATGCATAGCCGTCTAGCGACCTTCGTACTTCATCTGCTGTGGGAAAAACAACCTTAAACTTTGGCTCTGAACCTTTTGGCGTCTGATTCTGGGCTGCCGAGAGAGCAGAAAATAAGGTTCCGCGCAACCAACTGTCCTTTGGCCCAAGTGTAGCAATGGAGGATATCTGGGCTACAATTTCGGAGCCTCCTTGCTGACAGCGTATGTTCTGCAGAGCACTCCGTAGCCCATGCCAACCCCAACGCGTGGCATCGGACTCTTCGTCGACGTCGTGCCTCCCTGGGACACTTGCAATTAGGCAGCCTTGTACAGCCTTAAAGTCATAGCGCGTAAGTTTCTCGATAAGCGTCTTACATGTTGGCCTATACAAGTCATAAGCTCTGAGGTAGTTCATCAAGTCGTGCTTAAACTTCCTCCCGCTGCCCACCGCCATGGTTTCGGGGGCGGGGATATTCTCCGTGTCGTTTAGCTCCGGCAGCAAGGGCGACATCCATACCCCATTCGTCATATTCGTCCAGTCTTTAGCAATCATGTTGGCCGTATGGATTATAACCTGTGCAGTATTATCGTGGCGAAAGAGTATCATCATTTTCGAGTGATGCGTCCCAAACATTTCTGGCATTGGAGCCACGTGTAATTGCACATTGGGATATTCCTCGGCCATTTCCTAGCGAAAATTTTAGTATTTCGCTCGGCATAAAAACTGCATTGATTTGGTGTAGCTGAGCCAGCCGATGCATCTCGCTTACCGTCAGCACGAGACGATTTTCGTCTTCCCGCTTCCAAAAGCCATGGACGACGTGGACTTGCACCAGGTGTCTGACATCTTCATCGAATGCGTCCATGAGAAACGGAATGTCGTGAAGGTAGTTGAATTCCCAGCACTCGGATATCAGAGGGTCGCCTAATATATCCTTAAGCGTGACTGCATCTTTGTTGTCCTCTTCTGGTAGGTCTCTGATCCAGGTGAGCTTCCACGGTGATGCGAACTGATTTGGAGATCGCTTTTTCTTCCTAGGAGGACTGATAGACCGTGAATACGATTGTATCTCGCTGAAATCGCCATCCCTCGAACGTGGCCGCTTAATGTTGGTGTCCTCCATAGCGTCTCTGCGTTGGCACTGCCATCCGCAGTCAATACCGTTTTTGCTTAGAAAGGAGGTAACATAGAACGGGAATCCTACTCCTTCCCGCGTTGGATTATAGCTTGTTGCGTTTTCCGTAGTTTAAAGAGCGTTGGATCGTGGTGGCTAAAGACACTTCCAGCGTTTGGATTAAATATGCCACGATCACCCACCGGATGCGACACCTACACAGCCAGGCCAGAATGCTCACGTAGTGGTATCGTAGTAGGCGATGCCAACACTATATAATTGCTTTGGCGGCGAGTTAGGACAGAGTTGCCGTTGCTTATTTTTGCGCACAACGTAAAGACCCAGACGTAGGTGAAGTGGTTTTCCAGCAGCGTAGATACAAGCAGACGACGTGCGGTGCAAGTACGCGCAGGGCAGGCGCAACGGGTGAGCCACCAGACAGGGAGCACTAGCCACACATGGCGCCGCACCAACCTTGGTGTCCAGACTGTGGCTGGTGCGAGATTTGGTGGGGCTACCAAGACGCCAATGGTGGCTGTTCACCATCCGTCTCCGTGTTCGACTTGAACCGCTGTCCCCTGGCCGGTTTTGCCTGAACTTCGAATCCGCGACAATCTTTTCTTTTCCTTCGCCGACTCCCAACTGACGCCGTCGGTTCGAGGAAGAGAAGGTGCATATTCTTTTCTTACTAGCATGCCGCTATTCATTGCCGTATAATCATTATTTCAATCCTTCAGCGATCATTTCATCTACATTTTAAGAGCCGCACATGCGAGCACTTGTCCACGACTCCGAAAACTATCGTCGACACCGACAATTCTGATATTCCTTTGGGCGCAACCTCTGCCCAGGCCGCATTGTCTAAGCCTTAAAAAGCTCGTGCAAAGCATCGCATCGCACTCTGGTCCTTGACTGGCATCAATAACCACCACGCCAAGGAGCCGCCCCTCTGTCGCCCACCATGAGGTTGCTGCAACTCGCTCTCTTTGCGGTTTCCGCTGTTGTCGCTGTGGCTGAAGAAGATGATACGCCCAAGCCGACCAAATTCAACGGTGTTACCGTGCCTCCCCTAATGGAGCTTACGCCATCCAACTGGGCCGAGCAAGTCAACAAGACGCAGTTCTTGATGGTGAAGCATTATAGGTATGCTGGCGCGGCTACCTCTCTCACATCGATCTTGGCTAATAAATATGTAACGCAGCCCGTATTGCCACCACTGCATTGCTTTCGCTCCCCACTACCAGACCTTTTACGAATACTACTATACGATGAAACCCGGCCCCAACCAGGACGGAAAAGGGAGCTTTGAAGACTACTACGGTGTTCGTTTTGCCACGGTCAACTGTGTCGCTTATAACGATCTTTGCCAGGAAAACGGCGTCGGAGCATTCCCCACCACTACTCTCTTCAAAGACGGCAAGAACCTCGAATCAACAACTGGGCAGCGAACGATTGAGCAACTCAGCAACATCCTCGAAGCCGCGCTGGAGGCTGAGAAGCCTGGTTCGCGCCCTAGCAAGCTCAATCTCCCCGAAGCCGAAGCTACGGAAGCACCAAAGGCACCAAACACCGGGAATGAGGCAGCGAAGCAAGGAACCGCTGTCTCGCCTGAGCTGCGCAGCGATGCCCCTGCCAACAAGCCTCAGAACCCTAAGGCGGCCGCAAATTTGGATGGCGTTTCTGTCTCGCTAACTGCCGAAACCTTCCAGCAGCACGTTACGTTGACCCAGGATCCCTGGTTCATCAAATTCTATGCTCCCTGGTGCCCTCATTGTCAGGCAATGCAGCCAACCTGGTTGCAACTTGCCAAGACGATGCGCGGCAAGCTGAACATTGGCGAGGTCAACTGCGACAAGGAGAAGCGACTCTGCAAGGATGTCCGCGCTAAAGCCTTCCCTACGATGCTATTCTTCAAGGGTGGCGAGCGAGTTGAGTACCGCGGCTTGAGAGGCCTCGGTGACTTTGTGCGCTACTCGGAGAAGGCTCTGGATCTCGCCAGCGGAGTCCCAGAAGTCGATGCCAAGTCTTTCAAAGAGCTCCAGGAGAAGGAAGAAGTCATCTTTGTTTACTTCTACGATCATGCCAGCACCAGTGAAGACTTCATGGCGCTGGAGAGAATCCCGCTGAGCCTAATCGGTCACGCTAAGCTGGTCAAGACCAAGGACCCAGAACTGTACAAGGCCTTCAAGATTACTACGTGGCCGCGATTGATGGTTGCAAGGGAAGGCCGCCCAACTTATTACACCCCCTTCACTCCAAACGAGATGCGAGATGTCCGTAGGGTTTTGGAGTGGATGAAGTCCGTGTGGCTCCCCCTCGTTCCCGAGCTCACACCAACCAATGCGAAGCAGATCATGGACAACAAGATTGTCGTTCTTGGGGTTCTCAACAGAAAGGATGACGACGCTGATGCTAGCTCAATCCAGGGCTCTCTTCGCGAAATGAAGAGCGCTGCAAACGAGTGGATGGACCGTCAGATCCAAGAATTCCAGTTGGAGCGTAAGAAGCTCCGTGATGCAAAGCAGATGCGTATTGAGGAAGCAGAGGATCGTGATGACGAACGAGCTCTACGCTCTGCCAAGTCAATCCGCATCAACATGGACAATTCGGACCGTAGAGAAGTTGCGTTTGCCTGGGTCGATGGCAAGTTCTGGCAGAAGTGGCTGCGTTCCACCTACGGAATTGACATCAATGATGGGGAGCGCATTATTATTAACGACCAGTCGGTAAGTTGGATACTGGCCACCTTAGTGACATAATTTCTTTGCTAACTCGACGAACAGAGCCGCAAGTACTGGGACCAAACTGTCACCGGCAACCACATCCTCGTGAGCCGAACGTCCATCATGGAGACTCTGGACAAGATTGTCTATGGCCCTCAGGTCATCAAGCCCAAGCTGAGCATTTCATTCATCGAGAAGATCTTCTTCGACATCAGCGTCGCCTTCAACGACCACCCGTATCTTTCGATGCTGGTTGTCGCTGCCGTTGGGTTTGGTGCCATGTCATGGTACCGTGGCCGCCACCGCCGTCGCGGTGGACACTTCCGCCTTGATGATACCATGGGTATCCGGGAGTTGAAGGATGGCCTCCTGGGCGGTGGTCACGGCGTCAATGGCAACACCAAAGCCGATTAAACACGGAAGAAGATAAAACGATACCATGTTTCTCACTATGTCCAAACCACCCAGCTAAGCATAGGGATCTGGAGCTGTGCACGCGACAAACTTTTGTTTTTGGGTATGAAACACCTGAAAGAGATAAAAAGTTAGGCCGATGGCGAAATCGGCAGATGTATGTACGAAGGGACAGAAGCTGCATCGCCGCGGCCAACTTGTATGAATCTCTCAGCGCCGCTAAGGCCTGTCTGTTTGTCGTGCTTGCTCGTGAAAAGAGCACGCTCGATACGGAGTTTTGGGGGTTATTGATGGTGGGCTCTAATTCTGCATAATATGTTCCTCTTTGTGTGAAATTCCTCTTTCTTGCACTTGTTTCCTGCTTTTACCACTATATTACTGAGTCAATAAAACCGTTTCATGCCATGTTTAAAACGCTTGTCTATCCACTTGTGCAATCCTAAGTATATATCTCTTCTGTGAGGCTGTTGAGGGCCAGCCCCGTCTTTGCAATGTCGTCGACGTCGGCCAAGAAATCAAGCGGCATTTCGACGAGGGTACCTCTGACCCTGCCCAGCCAATTCTTCAGCTCAGTTACGCCGCCAGGGAACTCGCTGCGAACTACATGCCCATACTCGACTTTTTCGACTTTCTCGACCTTGTCTCCTTTTTGAGGCTGAGGCTCGGGCGATGCAGTCTCTGCTTCCTTCTTCTCCTTCTTATCGTTCCCGTTGTCTTTGCCACTGCCATTGCCGGTGTTGTTGGTGTTTCCTTCTTTATCCGCTTTGCTACTGTTGTTGGCCTTGGGTACGCGAAAATGCTTTGAGTAAAAGTTGTCATAGTCCGCCCACGTCCGCACGCCGTCATCAGGCACAGCATGGAACGCCCGCCTGAACACTTCAGTGTTTGCCTTGGCAGTGCTTTCCCACAGGTTTGTAAAGTTGGCGTGCAGCGGATCTCGTACGAGAATGTCACCTGGCGAGCCCCAGTCATACTCATTGCTGTTGATACTGCTGCTTCCGCTCGTTCCGTCGGGACGCAAAGCCGGTAGAGGATACCAATTGGCGTTTGGCTCGTCCCAGCGCTGATCGGGAAGGAGGCCTAGGTGCTTGCGGAATATTTGCCTCCGCAGAGAGGACGCAAACTTGGATACCTGGTAGGGCTTGCCCTTGAGCTTGCTGGAGGTCATGGGTCCGTCTTCGATGACGACGGCGATTTCAGAGTCGTGGGAGCCCAGCTGCGAGCGGTCGTTTAGGTTCGCTGAGCCACATATCACCAGCCTATCATCTGCGACGAGTAGCTTGGAGTGAATGTATAGCTCCTCGCTGACGTACGCATCCATTTCTTTCTCCGGGTCGCCGTCCCACGTGAAATCAGTCAAGCCCTCGCGGCCATCCATGTAGCACGCCGTGACGGTGTCCTTTGTCTTGTCTTCGACCTTGGACGCCTCTTTCTGATACGACCTGTATGTTTCAGCAGCTCCAGCCGTGCCCTCGCCTTCTGGGTGCATTCCCGCGCCAACCTCGTCGTCGTGCTCCTTCCTGGCATCTTCGTACGCCACTCCAGCTGCCTTTTCGGCGGTAGCCATGGTGTCTGAAGTATTGATGCGGTCAAAGTTGCGCAGGTTGAAAAAGCTAATGTAACTTTTCGGGTCCTCGATGCCTGCCTGCTGCAGCGTCTCGAGGATGCTGTGACCGCCGCGGCAGATGGAGTTGTATTGGTACTTCATAATGGCGCGCGTGCCGAGGGCGTCGTTGGACTTGAGGTCGCCGGCGAAGGCGGGAACGGCGGGCATGACAACCCAGATTTTGAAGGGTTCATTTTCTTCGTGGGCACGGAGGATACGACTGACGATTGCGGCGCCGATCTTGTTGGCGACGGGGTGCTGCTTGCCGCTAGTGGCGGTGATGAAGAACTGCAGGCAACAGTTAGGCAACCGCGCGATTCTTTGTGGGGTGGTAGAGGAACGGGTGATATTGGCTTACCTGGTTTTCAATGTAGATGAAATGCTGAGCATTGGTAATGGCGGAGACGTAGGCGTTGGCGACGGAGTGTTCAGTTCGATGACCGGACGACCATCTTGTGCAGCTGAACGTAGTTTAGTAACACATGGATATCGGAATGCAATAAGAGAGGTATTACCTTCTAGTTAGCTGGATGCGAGGCTCGCCGCGCCCTTTCTTCTTCTTGTCTGGTGAACCGAGCCTGTTCAGCCTCTTGAGTTTCTTTGTAACGGAGTCGACATAATCGTTAAAAGCCTTGCCCACTTTCTTGGGGGTTAGTGGCATGCCCGGTCCTTGTATACTTGCGTATTTAGTCTGATGCTTCTTGTTGTACTTGGCGAAGAATATATAGTTCCTTGAAAAATTGTTAGTCGCATGTAGTGCTGGTGTGATGAGATCCATCTTACCATCTGTCGACAAAGTGCTCGACAAGATTCTCGGCAATGGGGCCCGTCATGTTGACTGCAACGTCTGACCAACCCATTCTGGAACATTTTGTTCGGTCCACTAGGAAAGTTAGTACCGCACGTAAAGTAGTACGGGAGAAGGCATACGCTTGTTCTGCTTCCAGTCACCAACATTGGAAAAGTCGAATACTCGAGCGTTGTTATAGTCCTGGCCAGGGAATACGATGGCTTCCAGATCACCAGGATGTGCATCTGCAATCGGATGGCCTGATATTGCGTTAGATTATATTAGTTCAAAGGACTAACAATAGCAACTTACTGTTGGTGTCCCATCTACCAAAGCCTTAGCCGCATGTTAGCCATTTAGCGTTTTAGTACAGAGTACAGAATTAGCCTACACATGTCAAGCCCGCCCATGAATGCCAGTTCATTGTCAACTAGAAGAAGCTTTTCATGGTGAGCCCAATACAACACAATGTCGTCGGCCACGCCGTAAATGGCTCGGATGGCGTCCTGGGTTGCTTGTGCCAAGTCAAAGTGCGTGAGGTTATCGAATGCCTTTTTAAATTCCGACTTGATATCGTAGCCTGTAGGTATGTGATCTGGATGACGGAAAACGTGAATGTTTGGGTGGAGCGCTTCTAAAGCGTGTTTTGTGTGCTACGGCACAGGTCAGTTCATGAACTTCATCGACAGACAATGAGAATGTTGGTCCTACCGCAGAGTCTAGAGTGAGCGCAGCTTGTACCTCCTTGTACACAATAATGTTTACAGTCACACCACGCTCAGCGGCCGCCTTGAGCATGGCGTCAAGTCGATATTGGGCATTCTTGGACGGCGGACGGCGGAGGTACAGCTCTGGACTCAGCCACCAGTCAAGGATGTAGATGCTTTTTTGCGCGCCTGATTTGCAAGTGGTGAGAAATGCCGTGGTGTGTGAAAAATGGCGAAACAAGGTGAATACGTACGCTCAAGAGCCTCAGAGACGGCCCAGAAGTAGGAGCAGCCATCGACGAACCACTTGATATTACCTGACGACTCCGGCGCGAAGGAGTGAAAGCGGCTGGAGATGTGCTCGAGGTGCAGCTGGTCGCACACATGCCCGACATGAGCGTGCGAGTGCTTCTCTCCGCCAAAGACGGCGTCGATGCCAGACTCGACCTTTCGAAAGATGGGAGGAGTCATGACGCTGACTTAGTGAGGTGGTTGGGCGTTGCCGGAAGGTGAGGTCGAGGGAAGGTATAGATTGCAGCTCCGGGAACAAGACGGGCACATGGTATAAAGGACAGTATACAACTAAACATGTAGAGATACAAAAAAGCCGTTAGTGAATACAACGCAAAGCAATGACGCAGCTTAGGTGAGTGTAAGCCAAGCCCCTTAACGCCCGTCATATGAGCAACTATGCAGCACCTTATACGCGGCATGACATGATGAGAGCCGCGTGCCGGGCGGGGCGGCGACCGCGTGGTACTGCGCCAATCGGGTCACCTTAGCGTGCCGCGTTGCCGGGTGTTATGGACCCTACTATTGTATTCTCGGTGGCCGCTGTGCAAGAGGTGATGTGGTATTAAAAGCAGTTGATAACTGTACAATAAAATGTTTGTCATAGGAAAGCCTCTATCACCAAATATGGGAGCGTTTCCCTATATTTTGGCCTGTCTGGGCTCGACACAGTACTACAGTCCGTAGTCGGATACCGCACTTGAGTGCGCTGTGAGGTCGGCCATAAGACTGTGCTACGGCCGACCGAGTGCTTCGTCTCCGCCAAAAACTCAAAGCCGTCGTGCACGCCCTGTATCCTTCACACCGCCGTGATACCATAGCTACCTCTTCTCACGAAACGAAATACCAATAAAGCTGGTTTAATATCGATTCATCCTGACTCAACTCTATTTTTACTGCAGCACCGGACGCCCAGACTCCAGGCGGACTTGGACGACAACCGACGCCCAAAGCCTCGTCACACCTTGGTGAGATACTGTACCACTGACCTTCTCTGGTCGCCAGTCACCAGCAGCTGTCACTACCCTGGGCCTAGAACTTATGAGTTAGAAACAAGTCTCACATCTCACGTCCGTTGATTCTTGGACTTGCCGCCAGTTCCGGCGTTCCGCACGTCGTGCCACGCCCTCAGGCACGCCAGCAGCCCCAGCAGCACACTGGCAGCAGAGATACATCCAACCTCCAACAGCCGCCTTTCGCGGCCACCACTTCACAACATGACAGACTCAGGGACTGTTGTGCAGTTTAGCACAGCCGACCACTCTCACCTCACGCCCTACCTCGCCGCCATCCACGCCTCCTGCATCACCCACGACCGCACCATTGCGACGTTTCTGCCGCCGCTATCCCACGAGAAGCTACTGGCCTGGTGGAAGGAGCGCATAGCGGAGGTCAAGGAAGGGAACCGGCTCATATTCCTGCTCGCCAGCGAAGTGGAAGCCGGCTCGCGCCTCAAAGGACCAGAGGTCATGGGCGTGGTGATGCTCTTGATGCCCCCGTCAGAAACGGGGCCCTTTCGCAGTGTAGTGGAAAAGCTGCTGATTCACAAAAGCTTCCGCGGTCGCGGCGGCGCAAGAGCCCTAATTGATGCTCTAGAGAAGGAGGCGTCGAGTCGAGGGAGGACCATGCTGGTGAGTTACTGACATTCGACCGAGGCTACAGCACCAGGGACTGACTTTTGCCCAACAAACAGACTCTGGACACCGAGACAGGGAGCCCTGCAGAAGCAGTCTATCAGAGGCTTGGATATACCATGTTGGGGAAAATCCCCAACTTTGGCATCAGCCCGACGGGAGAGTTGAAAGAAGGCACATTCTTCTACAAGGACCTGACAATGAGCTAGGCGGGTGACGCGCAGTGTCATGATGATTTACGACAGAGTATCGAGCAAGACAGAGTGATTTCGAGACGAGCAGCTGGGACATGAGACCGTCGCTGAATAACTCATGAATAGAAGGCCAGACCCCTTGCATCATAGTTACATTTAAAGAGGCGAATCGTATATTATCAACCCTTGTCGTTCACGCTGCCAGAGACTACACACGTGGGAGCGTTGGCAAGGCCGTTTGACAGTCATTTTTAACCCGAAATAACGCCACCGGTCAATTATGGCCTATCCACCCGGCGGGCATCATACAGGTCATCAAATCGACAGCAACCAGCGCCCCGTGGGCCATTGTTGCCCCATTTACTTGCTTCAGACATGGCCGCAAACCACAGCGGGGACTGTACCAAAAGTCCTTAGCTCGCAGGGCCTGGTCATAAGTCAACAGCGCTGGAGCTGCTCCTTCAGGCCAAGCCGTCCGGTGCCACAGGGCCCGATCTGCACGCTAGCGCTGCGCCTCGTGGGTGTCTTGGCCTACCACGATGCAGCGTTGACCCAGGTGCCGAGGGGGCAGGGATCTCGCTCGCCAGAGTAGAAGGAGGGCAGCATGGCTACTTTTTTGTACGGAGCGCGAATGCAGCTGCCCAGAGAGGCCCAGGTAGAATTTTGGCCCACGCGGCGAAATCCCAGCTGAACACTCTCCGCCCAGTAGTCCGAATGGGTAGCGTGAAAGCTGGGAAAAACGCTTGCTGTGCCTAGTCTCCGGGCCCTGTCCCCGGCCGAACTCACTCCGTCGACGCACTAGGGTAGTAGCGCTACTACTTAAGCCAACGACCCCGGCTGGGTTGCTAAAGGAAAAAAAGCGAGTTGAAAATAGTGAGACGTAGCATTGATCGACATCCTTTGCGGTCCTACTGTCGTGTGCCCATTCCATTGAACGGGTAACTGTAACCTACAGGTCGCAGATATAAGAATTGAGACGACGTCATGGTTCACGCTGCCAGAATGCTTCCCGCTGCGGCGGTAGTCCAGCTTGCTGCTGCGGGCTTGTATCCCGGAATTACTACCGACAACCATACTTGCGTCCTGCGTATGAGGATTCTCCCCAACGGATACAATTTGGCGGGCAAAAGCTAACCATGAGACCTAGATGAGCCGCTGCTGTCGTGCTCCGAAGATGCCACGCCCGATAACGTAGACACTTGCTGCGTCGAGACGTTTGGCGGCCTTGTGGTGAGTGCTCGGCGAGGAACAAAGCAGAGCTGGCTCAGACATCCATTGACTAACAACGCATCGCTACGCAGCTGCAAACCCAGTTCTGGGATACGTATACCGGCTTTGAAAGCGACGGCCAGCTGTTGCCCAGACATTCGTGGACCATCCATGGCCTGTGGCCCGGTAAGAGAGCTTGATTTTCTTTGCAGACCACGACAAATGCTAACCACGGTGTAGATTTCTGCAATGGTATGACTGACTGACATTATAGATGTCGTCTCGGATAAAGCCCTTCTAACACAAAAATCTCACAGGCTCCTACACGCAGTACTGCGACCTCTCCCGCCAGTATGACCCCAAGCCCGCGCCCAACACCACCAACGGAAAGCCCGATGGCACGCCCGTCCCGGCCTACACGGGCGAGTCCATCGACAAGTGGTTTGCGCCCTATGGCAAGTTTGATCTCCTCGCCTACATGAACAAGTACTGGATCGCCCAAAACGACCCCAACTGGGTCCTCTGGGCGCACGAGTACTCCAAGCACGCAACTTGCTTTTCCACCTTTCAGACTGAATGCTACGTACGTCACTGTTTGAGAGCCTCATCCCTGTTTGTTTCTCCTTCGATACAACCCCAGCCAGCTAACTTGGCGATAATACATACAGGGTCCCAAGGCATCCAAGTACGCAGACCTCTTTGAGTTCTTCGAGACGACGATTGCCTACTTCAAGACACTGCCCACCTGGACCTGGCTCGCGTCGGCCGATATCCGGCCCTCCAACACCACCTCGTACACGCTTTCTGACATCCAGGCCGCCCTGACCGACGGCTTCGGCCACATCCCTTTTGTCGGTTGCGGCGGCCCTCGGTACAACGAGACCGAGGCTGGAAAGGGCTCCCTCGACAACGGCCGCACCCAGTTCAACGAGGTCTGGTACTACTACCACGTCCGCGGCCAAGTGCAGAACAAGGACACCGTCAAGGTGCCGGCCGATGTGTCTGGCGGATGGTTGACGTCCTGTGCCAAGACGGAGAATGCGATTTGGTATTACCAGCGTGCCAAGGAGAGCGAGGTGAACCCCTGCCGCAAGTGAAAAATCGAGAGATATTGAAAAGGTCACAGAGGGACGTGTCACTGTAGCTTGCTTGCAAAGATATACACGATTAATATCATTCTCAACTTTGCTAAAATGAATCGTGTAGAACTAGACAAATATCGAAACACCTGCAAATTAGAAAATCTCAGTACAAACGCCCACCAACAAAGCTTCAGTCTTTTACACCAGTAGTCCGCAACTTTTTTAAGTTCGCTATTCCTCCGTCTCCTCCACCTGCGGCGCGACATAACGTTGCTGAGCCGATCCAGTGTTGACTTGAGTGTCGGTGCCGGTGGTGGTTGCGCTTGTCTGGCCCATTTGCCCACTCGCGGCGGCAACGGCGGGGTTGGCAGAAGTAGCAGCGGTCCTCTTCTTCTTCTTCTTCGGCTTGACAGTCTGTAAATGGGGTTGTTAGCAAACAGGTCCAAATAATTCGGCTCCTCGCCGAAACGTACCTCGTGCCATGCCCAAACCGGTCGGAAACTGTCCATGAACGAGACGTCTTCCCAGAGGTTCGGGTAGAGCCACAGGCCAGGGGGAACGGCAAAGTATGTGATGCAAAACAGGATAACACGGAAAATGGCCATGAGGAAGAATAAACCAAGCAGGCCGAGCATGCCCCAGCTGAGATAGTAGACGCCTTGGCGCAGGACCAGGGGCCAGAGAGGGTACAGGACAACGGCAAAGATGAGGACGAGAGCAAGCGCGGCGTAGAGCTGGCGCTTGATTTGGCTGCCCTCCCAGAGCCAAATGTAGTACATGTCTTCCTGGGCCTCCTGCTGCTGCTCAATCTTGACGTTCCACTGGCCCTTGACACGCTTCTTGGGCTTCTTTCCGTCGGGTCCGCGGTTGTCGATCTGGACGACTCGGAGCGCGAGCATGCTGAGCGGCAGCAGCTTGAACGTGTTCTCCAGCGAAGCTCGGTCGGTGACTTCGGGCAGGAGGGGATTCTTCTTGCGTGCCTTTTCGTAGGCGGGGGACTGGATGGCGCGGAGGGCACGTTTCACTGTATTGCATTAGCATGTTAACGCCTGAGAGGATACGTGCACTGCCTGTGCGTCGGTGCCGCCTTACCTCGGAACATTTCCTTGCGCTCGCCGTTGAGGATGACGGTACGGGGCTTGAGGTCCTGTCCACGCATGAACTGCGCAAGAGCCAGCGCCTTGGGGTTAGGCGGGCCGGGCGTGATGGCCTGCGGCTGGCTCTGCTGCTGCTGATGGGGGTGCGTATGAGAATGTCCATCGCCGTGGTCGTGGGAATGGTCCTGGTCGTGGTCGTGTTCATGGCCGTGTCCCTCTCCACCTTCGTGGGAGTGCTGATGATGCTGCTGCTGGGCCTGCATGGCAAGCATGCGTTGTCTCTTGATCTCCTCGATGAATTCGGGAACGGACATGCCAGCCTTGGCAGCATCTTCGGCGATGCGGCGCTGGAGCGCCTGGAGCTGCTCGGGGGTGGCCTGTTGGCCAGGAATAGGCAGCCCGCCGTTCGGGGGCGCTTGCTCAGCCATGATGGTCTATCGCACCAAACTTGTCAAAGGCGACGAGATAGATGCTCTATGAACCGCAGCGTGATAAAGTACCCAGGGATCGGTTCGGGGGGTACTTTGGCGCAATTGCTTATGTGAAAAGAGGAGAGGGAGAGAGGTGGTATCAAGAGTACGCTGGTGCGGATGACACCTATTACTACTAGACAACAGGGTGTTCACTTTCTGGGTGTGTGCTAACGCGGGAAATGCGGATCTGGATTGTTGTCCCTGGCCAATCGCGCGGATCTGAGCTGGCTTGGGTGGCCCCGCAAAAAGCAGCGAGCACCATTCAACGCCCGCCGCGGGTGCTCCTAACTGCCGCTTTGACATCACCACCGCGGGGGAAAAGGTACCGAGGAATTGCCAAACCGACTCCAAAATCTTGCGCCCAGTATGAGTGATAGCCTAACGCAGCTGCAAGATGCTGTTGATCAGGTAAGCCTTTGCGGAACGAGGTCTTCTATTGCCCCGATGGCGGCCGGTTGACAACGTCGATTAGCTCGCGCAACAATTCGTCGCCTCGCTGCACTTTGTCCACCGACGACACGACCTGGAGACGCTGAGCCCGGATGACAAAGTTCGCGATGTCAAGCAAGAGCAAGCTTCTAATGAAGGTGAGTGCCGCCATGACTTCAGGTATCACGATGCGCGAAGCTGACTCTATGCGCCAGTTGACCCGCTGCCCGAAGACGAATTTACTTCTGGCCTGAACGAACTCTCGCGCGACTTGATATTTAAAGAGCAGCAAATAGAGTATCTCATCTCGCTGCTGCCCGGCCTGAACAATAGTGAGCAAGACCAGGAGCGCGCGATTAAAGACTTGGAGGATGACCTCAAGGCCGCGGAAGCGGAGCGTCAAGAGGCACTGAAGGAGCGCGACGCGATACTTGCGCAACTTGATACCGTCATCAGGGGTGTACGGCGCCCATAACTGAGGCGCGACAATGGTCCTCGATTTGCCTGTTCTTGTTTATTTGATACCATAGCGAAGGCGTTTAGGCTCAATGGAAATCTTTTATTCTTCTAGTTAACCACTTGGCTGTCTACATCGCGTCTACTCTTGTCTAACTGACGAAACCTTGAATTGAAACGCCACAAATACAACAGATGCACAATATGCACCTCGAGACCGCTCATCGCTACTGCTCATTATGTCGACTTGAAGAACTGGGGGTACACTTTCCGCAACTCTTGCAGGTGCTTGATTTGGAACTGTGAGGCGGGGATTTCCGGTTCCTTGATTCCCTCTTCCACAAGGTGAGTTGCAGTCCAGCCATAAGCCTTGGCGCTCCTGCAGTTGTTGTACGAGTCGTCTGCAGATATTTATTAGACCGTTGCCAAGCTTGCCAAGCAACTCTTGTCACGTAAACACTTACCGACGAAGAAGCAGTCTTCGGGCTTTTCAACACCGGCTTCTTGCATGGCCTTCTTATACATGTTTGGCTGGGGTTTGCAGACGAAAGGCACAGCGGAATAGTTGCAGAACGTAAGGCCCTCAAATAGGTCTTCGATGCCCAGTAGCCTGACGACTCTCTCCCCGTGTGTCTTGTACGCATTGGTGAAGAGCCACATCTTGACCTTGCTCTTGTCAATGTCCATCAGCAGCTCGCGCAGCTCAGGGTTCGGCTTGATGACTGTCTCTAGCGGTAGCGCGTCATCAACCTTGGCGTTGTACTCCATCGGGTCAATCTGGTGGTGGCGGACGAGGCCCTCAATAGCGAGGCCGTAGTTGGTAAAGTACTCCTTGTGGAGTCTAACTGCCTCGTCCCGGGAAATTTCCAGATGCTTTGAGAAGTAATCGTCAATGAGATCTGACATGAGCTCCTGTACTTTGGTGCCTGTTGCCACATTAGCGTGATGTCATCGAAGTGCTGAAGTAAGACTACTCACTCCTGGGGTACAGGCAGTTGTCAATGTCGCTATTTGGGGGCAGGTTATGTTAGTACTCTGTTCCACGGCGGAAGCATGCCGCCCTTAGGGTGTCGTACAAGAAGAGCACAGGCCTGTTGGCCGTGCTACCGTTTACCGCTGCCATCGTAGAAAGGGGATAGGTTGCTCTGGATGTGTTTCGATGAGTGAGACTGGGTACAGCTCGCGAAAACAAGAAGCCAGTCGATTGAGCGGGAGGGTGAAGAGGCGTAATGCGATTGAGCCGGAGTAGTCTGAGTCGGGCTGGCCACCAGCGCTGCATCAACTGAGTAGATTGGGTAGCTGAAGAGTATAATAGGGACCGGCGAAGTATATGTATATCACAACAATCGAGTATCGCCTCGTAGTGTTGTAGTGTGTTGTTGCGGATAAGCGGGTTCGGTCAAAAAAGCTAGCCAAAGTGAGGGCGCCTTCTGTGAGGTGGACTACTACGAGATACCCAGTGCGGTTTGACTCATCCAATGCCGAGCCCACGACAGCGTATAAGTGAGTGACTGTAACAGAACAAAACCACGCAAAATGTGGGGAATGGTATGAGTTATTTCGTATTTATACTATTCTTATTAGAAGCCTGTCTTGACCTACTGATTTGACTATTTCTTTAATTATAGGCGCTACGGAACCATCTCTGGTCGAGATGCACCAATTATCTCATCACGTGGGCGTTCATAAAGGACTTGGACTGAGCCTCGGAATGCTCATCACAGTTGCAGCACAACAATTTAAAATGTGCAAGATGGATCATAATAACTAGATGCAACGCAAGTGCTCACATTTGAAAAAATAAAAGTAGGAGGGCAGTATGCAAAATGCCGGCGCGCGTAATGTGCATTGTAGTACAGCCTTCACCACCCCTGCTAGCTTTCTGCCACCCACACCGCCTGAACTTCTCTACTGGACCTGCAGCCCGAGGGAGACTTCGTGGACTAGCTTCCAAACTCCAGTTGTACCAGCCTCGCACATACGATCGCATCATGGCAACGCACGCGTTCACATAGCTTGATGACGCTTCGCAAAAAGCGGATGCAGCTGTACGATACTGGCCTGTACAAGTTTTAAAACGGACAGACGCGCGTATTGCGTACCGTTTGCTTGCAGTATCAGATACGCATCTTCCTTCAGCAAAGGACGCCGCGTGCGTGCATGCGTTCTATCGCTGTACAAAGCCATGGCGGTCGAAGATATGGCCAAGGCGATTACTCCCGGGGCTTCTAGCTCGACAGATCCAGCGGCGATCGAAGCATACGCACTCGAACAGTACGAGAAGATTTTACGCTTCCAAGACGCGATCCTGTCTGGTAAACATGCGACTATCAAGGTGCCTTCATCGGCGGTGGCAGATGTTGGGCTACCTGCCCTAGCAGCATCCACAGCTGTATCCCAGCTTGCAAAGGATGACAAGCTCGTGGCTGGAGGAGGCGATTCATCAGCTGCAAAAGCGCAGCATGGCGTAGTGCCTGGGCAGACGTCCGAATTCAACCCTGTGCTCTTGGAGAAGTCGGATGAGCTCATCCGCGCAGAGATTCAGCTTCAAAGGCAGAGACTAGAACGCGCTCTGCGAGAAGAAGTAGACCAGCGCCGTGCTTCCAAGCACGCCCAACCCGATCATCTGGCAGACCTTGACCCGTCCGCGGTTCTCGCGGAGGCTTTGACCATTGTCCAGGAAACAGCTCCCCC
The DNA here is from genome assembly GCA_003056585.1 of Lecanicillium sp. MT-2017a. NCBI lineage: Eukaryota > Fungi > Ascomycota > Sordariomycetes > Hypocreales > Cordycipitaceae > Lecanicillium > Lecanicillium sp. MT-2017a. The sequence continues at coordinate 36,349 of PXYN01000248.1, forward strand.
ACCGCCGAGCAATGAAGAACCCAAAGCTACTAACGGTGCTGAAAGTGACTCGTTTGACAACAACACGTTTTACTCATCACAGCATGATACGAACGAATCTCGTCTAACCTCCATCGTCCGGAACAGATCCGCCGAAGCTGATGCCCAAGATGTACCGACTCAAGACGCGACGTCGTCGTATAACGCCGATACCACAAACACAAACGCTGGTCGTGAAGAGCAAAACGGCTCTTACTCTCCTCAATACACGCCAGCAGCGCCACATAGCGTCGTGCCGGGCCTAAACAACTACGTTGCTCCTACGACTTTCACCCAGGCGGGCCATGCCCCGGTACCTGCTGGAGCTGACCTGGAAGCTGCACGAGCCGTTGCTCAACAATACCTGCAGCAATCTGGCCAAATGGCCCTCAACCCTGGCTCAGAAATGCTTAACCAGCCGCCTTCTCCATTGAGGCCCGCGCCAACGTGGCCGCCTGCTCAGGCCCCTCTAGCGGCTGCTCATATTTCTGCAGCACAGGCCGGCCAGTATTACAGCAGTAGTAGTCAGGCAGCTGTGGGCACACCTGCACAAGTTGCGGCACTTCGCAGCGGCCCGGCGTCGGTAACGAGTCCGGATAGTTCCTCGCAAGGAGGCCGAGGCTCGGATAAGAAGAAGGGCAAACAAAAGAAGAAGAAAAGAAAGTCGGATAGGCAGGGAGCTGACACTGACACGCCGTATATCAAGCCCGAACCGCGCTCCCCATCGCCAATCTCCGGGCCGTCATACATACGGCCGAACAAGCGACAGAGACAGACCAATGCACAGCCCCAGCAAGCGGCATACGAGGATGTGGCATATGATCCAGCTATGCCGAGCGGGCCTCAGGAGCCATATCAGCAAGCCTACCCAAGGGACCGCCTACCGGCGATGTACGAGGCCGCAGAGAGGCCGCAATACACATATGTCAGACACGGAGGCGAATACGGGCCAAGAGAGACGCACCAGAGCAGACCAGCCTCGAGCCATCGTGACCCGTATCAAGAGATGCAGCGTCCATACGGCGACCGTCCATACGGCGAGCCGCCGGCGTCTGTGCGCTACAGTGTCCGGCCAGAAGGTGACAGTTATCGTGAGCCGGCAGGGCCGCAGCCTGTAAGGATCCTGGTGGACGGCTACGGCCGCGAGTACATAGAACCCCCTCGGCAGTATGTTCGCCATTCAGTGGCTCCGTCACCGATGGCACCCGGCCCGGATTCCAGATATGAGCGCCAGCCCGTTAGGGTCCTGTCTAGCTACGATGTGGCCCCCCCGCATGATGAGCGAGCAGCTGTGTATTCGCGACCGCCTTCGCCTTATGGGGGCCAACAGCGAGTCCCGACACAGCCAGAATACGTTTCGTATGACTATCGAGACAACGTGTATCGTCAATATACGTCACGACCGGCGACAGGACATTTCGAGTATGTGCAAGTGCGAATGCCGCCAGAGCAAAGAGTATATCTCGATGGGCCAGGGCAACACGCGGGCAGGGCCGTTAGTACCAGACCGATGGAGCCAGCCCCCGCGGCACCGGAATATAGACGGGTGCAAAGCGTTCGACCCGAAGGGGCTGGTTTGCCGTACGGTGCGGAGCCAACAGCCTCACAGGGCTACAAGCCTTATGGCGGCTGGACAGGCCAGGCGCCGGCGGCAGAAGGCGAGAGCAGCCTGGCTGGGCAGCGTATCGGCCACGAACACGAGTCCGGTGCGCGAAGCGTTTCTGGGCGAGATCCATTGTATATGTACGATACACGGAGGAGCATGTACAGATAACGGCAACTGAAATACCATAATGTATCATTGTACACATATTGCATAGAGACGGCGTCAATCGATGGGCAAGAATGCAGTAGAGAGGGGTTTGCGATGCTGGGGGTGGCCATTAGTACCGTGAATTTAGAAGAAGTAATGTAAAAGCTTCTGCTGGTGTCGTAATGTTGTCCGTTTGGAAACGCCTACTATGCTGGTGAAGTTCAAATGCTTCGAGTTTGTTCGTATCAAAGGATGGACTGGGGGCCGGAGTATCTTGCTGAGACTGGTACGATGCCGAGCTGACGGATATGCATGCCAGAGCGCCGCTTTACCCATGCAGTAATGTGAATACACGGTCGCGTCAAGGAGAGTTTCGCGTGTCTTCTTCCCTCGCTCGGTACTAAGCCAGGTATACACGAGCGCTCCGTTGCGTGAGGGCTATTTTTAAGGTTTCTTTATCCACCCTGAGCTACCCAGGTGGCCCATCCGCTTTGGTGCACCCTGAATGTCTGACTGGTCTGACTGGGGGGAGGAGAGACATTGGCGCAGGGGTGCGGGATAGTTGCCGCAGCTTGGGACAATGGACTCGGGTTTACATGGGGGCTGCCCCTGTCGTCTTTTTCGAGATGCTTTCTTTTGGAGACTGACACGCACCGGGAGGCTACGAGTGGGTGAAGCTTACTCGCATATAGCGGGACTTGCTACGGTGCTCAAGCTCGTGCTAGTAGCGTTTCAGCTCTCGGACATAGCCAGAGAGGCGGCGAGCACGGAGTACAGAACAGGGAGACGCTCGTAGATCCCAACGAGTTTGACAGGAGCTCGGGCCAAGCTGCCAACAGCCTCTGCCGGAACCGCAGTCCTCCCCTGTGGCTTTTTTTCGCTGCCTTGTTTTCTGGGGGTGCTATCATAGTAGTAGTCGTGGGACGCGGTGGCAGACGGCGAAGGCGGCGGAGGGAGCGGCGCCGTGTGTGGGGAAGACCTCGTCGTAGGACAGGACAACCTACGGGGCTTGTCAAGCCACGAGTACTATTATACACTTGGCGTATCTTCTGTGTCCTTTTTTTTTTTCTGTTGGGAAATATTCTACAGTCGAAGAGGAATATTGTCTATTTGCTGCATGTTTTGTTGCTGGTTCTGGACTTGGCTGACGGCCAGATGGCAGTCATACGTAAGATGCCGACGATTCCCGGTCGTTGCAGCACTAGCTACAGTGCGCAACATACTTTTTGTGACCATGGGGAGTCGCAGATGTGAGCAGGGTGCGGTAGAGCCGACTTATGTACCTTAATGCCAGTCAGTGTATGTGTACGGAGCACTGGGTTGGTAGGCACTCCCATTAGACATGAACGAGGATATGTATGCCCGAATCTCGATAAGGCGGCGCAGAGGCCAACGGGCTATGTGGGTAGCGGCAACAGAAATGGCATGTCTACCGTACAGTACGCACGCATACCGGTGCTGCACAGCTAACCACACCTTTATCACAAAAAGGGTTGCACTGTGTCGTGGCATGGCGTTGGCGTTGGCGTAAACATACACATACGTAAGTGCTGCAACCCCTATTAGATGACACCGTGGTTGATGTTGCTACAGATCCGCGGAGTGCCTTGGTCAGACTAGGCAGTTCCCGAGCCGTGTAGTCCGAGGTAGCCGTGACGTGGGAAGAGGAAAGGGAGCAGCAGGGCTAAAGGCTCTGTAATAAGGGCGGGAAATACGGAGTCCGGGGCAGAAGGCTGTGTCGTAGAGTTTCGTAGTAGTTAAACCTTGCTGTGGGACGGCGCGGAGCCGGTGTATGGTGTCCCCATTACGACGTGTATAGCAGGTGAACGGGACTACTGCTCGTATGTAGTAGTTGCACAGTTTTGCGTATCAATTGTAAATAGTACGCGACTGGTGTCTTCATATGTCCAGACCTGGGTTACGAGGGCCAGCTCGCAACCGCAGTGATGGATGGACATGCACGTCAGGCAACCCACGGCACGGCTTCGCCCACCCACACCAGCAGCTATGCTGCCCAATCGGGAGTTATCATGGTGACTGGTCCATAATAAGTTTTTGTGTGAGGGTCGACCAGTAGCAGAGAGATACGAGTTGTCTCGGTAGAGAGACGCGCCGTAGCGGCCACCCACGCAGCCCAGGGTGTGTTGATGCATCTGTCTGCAATGGAGGCGTATCGACTCACGGCAAGAAATGAACGACACCCATAATACATGGTAGCTGCTTCGAAACGAACTCCTTGCTCACTGAGAGCAGCAAGGTACGAGTAAAGCACAGCAAGGTGAGACGAGGCCACATTTAACACTGTACCTGACGCCAACCCGAGCTACAAGGTCCACGCCCCACAGCCGAGCCAGCCTGCGCCCTTTCTCTCTTTGTGTGTGTCTGGCCTGGAATGGCAGTTCGTGCTACGAGTACTGGGTTCTGGCACCTTACAGGCCGGATTACAGCACCGCCGCCCCTGTCGGATGCCCCGTTCGACGCCTGCCGCCGCCCGTTCGACTCTACCGGAGGGTGCTCCCCCTTCTGAACCTGGGCGCCATACCACGGTCCGCACGGCGGTCTGCGGCCAACCACCGGCTCCCATCTGTGCCCATCTGTGCTTGCTCTCCACCGTCGTGCGCCTCCCCATCATCCGAGCGAGCCATTGTTCCCTGTTTCCCGAAAGCTGTGTCTGGTGGCATGTTGGCTCGCTTGGGTGATTTTGGTTCTTCTCGCTTATTTGATGTCTGCTCCCAGAATGATTTCATCAGTCAGCATAGTTTGGCATGGTGAGGCGTCACAGTTCAAGGTTGTAATACTGCTACGACGTACGCGAGATAGTACCTACCTAGTGGTGGTGGGGGACAGAAGCCCATGGCACAGCGGGCTTTACGCCTGATTCTCCACCCAAGCTACCTAAGTAGGTAAGGTACCCAAGGTATCCAGCCAAAAGTCACTGCAAGTCCCGGCCCGTCAGCGTGTTTCCCTCGCACTGTTGCGGAGCTGTGCAAGGAGGAGCCCCCTGTTTCTGGCCTCTTACTCGCCAGATCCCCGCGCTTCTGGCCCCAGTAGTTGCGTACACTTTGCTAACGGTAGGCACCTATCGTGTTATGTACGAAGACGAGGCAGCCGGTCAGCCAGGGCTTTGTTCAGGTTCTGTCACGAGTAGCACTGACAGTACCTGTTGCCCCAGCTAGGAACGGATAGTCTTGGCCTTTGTCACTTCCAGAAAGACGCCGCACCTGAAAGGCACCAAAATGGCTTCCCCAAGGTACAAGACTCCTCACAGTCGAGGTACCTGGTAGATGTGGTGTGTGGTGTCCCAGGCCCTCTTCGCTTCTTTACGTTTCGGCGGTTCTCCTCACGCCGACCCCAGCAAGCTCTGTACCACTTTAGTACGTGGGCAGGTCGGCAGGTACCTGAGGTCGGCACTGCTCGTACCGAAACAGGCTTGCCCACAGTGCACACACGCGCACCACACGCGCACCACACACACAGATACGACGCACACACAGTACCCGCCAAGGTACCTGCAAGTACCAGGCAGAGCTACCAGCCCACAGCACCGCGGTGCAACTCGAAGCACTGCAGCACTGCACCAAGCACACACCTTCAGCTCAGGCGCTCGCTGGCCCTCTCTCCCCACTCTCCACCCAAGCAAGCCTGGCTCGACTCGACTCCTCTCCTCCGCTCGCCGGCTGGCTGGCTGGTTGGCTGTCTCGCTGTCTCTCTGCCTTTCCTTCTCCTCTTCCACTGCTCTGCTCTCCCACCTCTTTTTGCTCGCCCTGTCCAAGAATCCTGGAAAGAGCCTCACGACCAATTCCTCTTCCCTTTTTCCTTTTCCTCTTCTCTCTTCCATCTCTTCCTTTTTCTTGTCCGCCGATTTTTGTTTTAGATACCCCCGGCGCCATCTTCTCTCGGCCTCTGCTGGCCAATCCGATACCCTACCCAACCCGCTGCACCCATCCCTTCGTCCCTCGCTTCGTCGACGTCAACTCTTATCGTGTTTTACCGCCTCTCGCTATCAAATCCGTCGTCCTGGCTTCTTCCAGCTTCGTGGCTTGCCCTACGGCTTCGACTCTCACGTGTCGTACCCTGCCATCTTTCCCTCGCCGCCGCCGTCGCTGCCCCGAACGTCCGTCCGTCGACTCACAATGAATAAGCTGGCGAACATGCGTCATTGGTCCGAGAGGATGAGCCCCAACTTTGGCATGGGACGCCCCAATATGCCCGTCAACCAGATGAACCCGCATCCCAAAAACACGCCACAGCCGGGCAACCCCTTCTCGAACCCCCAGGCCGCCGATGCCACGATTCACCACTCGTTCAACATCCCCTTCTCCTCCGACCTGGCCGGCCCCAACACCGAGGATATTCTGCACTCGACTGCCGACGCCGTCCTGCGATGGACTCACCCCGAAGACGCCGCCGACGATGTCCAGGTGCACGAGCTGCCCGTCCATACCCAGAACCTCAACAACCTCCACCGTCTGTGTAGGGACTTGTCCAGCGGGCCTCTGCCCATCGAGGCTCAGGTTCTGTCCGGCGCCCCCCAGAATGGACGCGCTCAGCAGGTCACCACCGTCTGCCTCTCTGGCTCCCCCGAGCTCGTCAACAAAAGCCGAGAGACCATTCTCAACGAGATACCCATTGCCCTGGTATGACCTAGTGCTTCCATCTCGCGATGGTAAATGGCCTGTGTTCTAACAAAACCCCTCTTTTTAGCGTTGCACTACCATCGACATCGATGGTAAGCTTGTCTGTGACCTGAATGCCGGTGTTCTCAAGAAGCCCGTCATCGAGACCCTGGATTACATTTCCAGCTTCTGCGGCGTAGACATTTTCCTCCTTGGCCCCAAGTTGACCCCCATGGTCGATGGCGTCACAGGCGACGCTGAGATGCGTATGGATCAGCGATGGAGGATTGCCATCTACGGTGACATTTTGTCCTCGGAGCATGCCAAGGCTCGTGTCCTCATCCACATTGATACTCTGGTTCGTCGGCCCCATGTTGATGTTTTTTTTTTCAACGACTTGTCCGCTAACGCTTGTTCCAGCTTGGCCGCGTTGTCGATGTCACAAGAGTCGAACTCTCCCTCCACCAGCTGGTCTGCGGCCGTCACCGAAAGAACATCAAGCTCATCGAGTCATCCACTGGCACCGCCATCTACTTTCCTCCGCTCTTCTCGCAAATGTATCGCTTCTGCCCGCAGAATGCTAACCGGCGTGACCCGTCCGACATTTACATTACCGGCGAGAACCATCAGGCCATTGAAATGGCTAAGCAGAAGTTGCACGAGACCGTCTCCCGCATTCGTCTCTACGTCAAGGATGTCACCATCCCCGCTGCCAAGATTGACAGCATCCTGCTCGATCGTCTCGACAAGGTTCGCAAGGTCCTCGAAGCCAATGGTACCTACATCATGTTCCCCCCGCTGGCTTGCCAGCGAACCATGGTTCGCGTCCAGGGGAGTGAAGGTCTCCCGGTAGAGAGGACTGTCCGTGAGCTGATGTCACTTGTAAGAATTCCTTGAACCCTTGATAGTTTATGAGATCGAGTGCTAACATTGGTGCGCAAGGCCGGTCAATTTTACTCTGCCGGATGGTTTACGCAGCAGCCAGACCCGCGACAGCTTCCAAACTCGGCTGATACCCAGGCCATGCTTGGAGATATCTGTGCCAACTCGGATGCTGACGTCTCTTTTGACAAAATGTCTTTCACCGTGACCGGTTCCGATGACGCCGTCAAATCTGCCTTGAAGGTCATCTCGGATCTCAAATTCGTCACCCAGCCTCAATACCAAATCCGTGTGAAGATCGAGCTGGCCAACGAGCACAAGGAATTTGTCAGTGGCAAGAAGAATGGCAAGATCAACAAGATCATGGGCCAGAGTAAGTGCATCACTGCTACTCTCATGGCATCCCTTGAAATGTCCTAACAACATCTATAGGCAATGTGCAAATCATCTTTGATGGCTTCAACGAGTACAACTTCAACATTGACGTCATGGCTGCCAGCTACGATTCCATGAAGCAGGGATTGACTCTGGTGGAACAGGAGATGCCCGCCTCCATTTCTTTCCATGTTCCAGATCAGTATCACAAGCGCATCATCGGTATTGGCGGACAGCACATCCAGAGAATCATGAAGAAGCACTCAGTCTTCGTGAAGTTCTCCAACGCGATGGATAGAGGTGGCATGGGCCGTGAAGACGATGATCTCAAAGTCGATAATGTCATTTGCCGCACCCCGGCCCGCAATGCCCAGAACTTGGATGCCGTCAAGAACGAAATCTTGGAGATGGTGGACAGAGCAGACTCGGAGTACACGTCTCAGATGGTCAGCGTCGATCGACTCTATCACCGCGAGCTAATTGCTCGCCTCTCCGAGATTGACGAGCTCGAGCAAAAGTTCAACTGCAAGATTAGCTTTCCCAGCACCGAGCAGGCCAGTGATGAGGTTACGGTGACCGGGCCCCAGTGGCAGGTCCCTCACTGCGTTGACGAGTTCCTCGGCATGGTTCCTGACAAGCACGACCTCATTTTTGCTCGTAGCCCGGAACTGGTCAAGTTCCTCGAGTCGCCCGACTTTGCCCACGACTTGGTCCCAAAGCTCAAGAGCCAGTACGAGGTTGACGTGTCTGTCCACCAGAACCCCGAGGAGCTCACCGAGGACGGAAAACCGACCGTGACGTTGATTTGGGGCTTTACCCGAAACAATGCTGGCGGTCTTCGTGACGCCGTTGACTTCTTGCAGGCCCAGTTCGCTGCCGCCGTCGTGGATGCTGTTATCGTCAAGGGCTCCATTCCTCGACCCAAGTCGGACTCCTTTGAAGACTCGCTGCAGTACTTTGACTCGAAGCTGCTTCAGCATGCACCTGCATCCGTCACCGGCGAGTCTCCAGCCAAGGCGGCATTTGGCGCTGAAATTGCTCGCGAGAGAAGCAGCATCCTGGATCGTCTTCGAAAGCCAGGTAGCATGACGTCGCTCTCCTCATTCCTTGATCGCAGAAAGAACAGCTCTCATTCTGGCAATGGAAGCTTCTTCAAGGGTTCGAGCAACGTGTCCAAATCATCCCTCATCTCCATTGAGTCGACTCGCAGCTTCAATGCTGATCGCAACCCTTGGAACGACAGCGGTGTCAACCTCACTGACGACGACAGCAACATTTGGGGGTCCCGGTTGCTTGGTCCCATCACAGACAATAAGCTGGCCGTCCCCCACGGCGGCGACCTCACTCCCCGCCATGGCACGCGTGCCTCTGGCGATAGCGGTCGCCCTTCTACTTCTCATTCTATGAATTCAGGATACCCCGCCCCGATTGGGCCTTTCCGTTAGATTCCTCCACCTAGAAGCGCCATATTCGAATACCCTCTTTGGCTGGATATACCCTGGCGCAAAAAATACCCCGAACAAACGCAATGCTTCCGCTTCGAACGGCGTTTGCCTTCATGTTTTTGTTTTTCTTGATGCCATTTGATTTTTGATATTACGGTTATGCATTTTTACGTCGAATTCCTCTTTGGTTTTGGGTCAGGGTCATTTATTTGGCTCAGACCCAAGCCCTATACCCATTTATTATTCTGCAAGAAAAAAGTTAAAAGTGAGATGAAATGAGAATAATACCCATGATGGAGGAGTTGGTGGGATGTTGGATTGATTTGATACTGGGAGTAACGAAACGACAAAGGAAAATCTCAAGACAAAAGATGTTTTGCATGATACATGTGGACTGGTGGAGAGGTTTTCTCTATACACGGAGTTTGTCGTCTTCTTATTCTGCTGGGATAGGCATTTTGGTCTTGGCCTCAGGCTCTTGGTCTTCTGCTGGCGAACAAAGGCGTGGCCATGTCCGCCTAGCCACGCTGGAAGTAGGAAGGACCTGAAAGTGCTCGAGAGCAGGCTATGAGTAGTAGAAGCATATATACTATAAGAGCAACTGGACCTGTAGCCTTGCTACAGTGCAGAACTTTTGTGAACATTTTGATGAATCCTCCTTTGCATCAGTGACGTGCCGCACTCGAGAGACTCGCAGAAACCTTCGATGAAGTGCGGCCAGTCAATCTACGTTAATGTCCTGGTGATGCCTGCGACATCCATACTTGGCGTCGCTATGGCTGCTGTACACAGTCTCCAGCGTGAGTTTTGAAGCAATAAGCCGTGATGGCCGTGTGTTGCCGCTGGCAGAGGCTTGAGTGTGGTCGCACAAAGAAAGAGCTTGGCCAACCAGATGAGAACAAAGGACGAGACGAGCCAATCAATGAACCGTGTAGTCAGCCGAAACATATTTGTAATATATTATCTCACCGTCTTTGAACGTCGGATCCATAGCTAAAGATGACGCTTTTGTCACAAGCTTCAGAAAGTTTTGACGAGCATCCAACGAACCGCATCTCCCATGGATGACATACACACGCTTCTTGACACTGTAAGGGACGTGGCTCGCAAGCCGAAGCCGACAAACTCAACGTCGAGCCTGTTGACATGGAAAGATACTTGTACGCCTTTGTTTTTTTGAGTATGCCCCTGACCACCTGTCCTGCTAATAGTTTGTTGCCCGGTGCAGACGCCTGGCAAAGGTTTATTGTCTAGCGATGAAGCGTAATGGAGCTTGAATGACTTATCGTTTTGTAGGGATAATGAGTTTATTCTCACGGGATATCGGTGCGTACGGCAAAAATGCATGCCACTCTCACAGCTGTCACGGTAGTTGATGTTGTTTAGACATGCTTCGTTTTCCTGCGCTCGATCGCTGAGAAGCATCTTTGAGTTACATAACGAAACGAGTAAATCCCCATACCGGCCTTCTGAACACTCTAGCTTATACACTTCACAGCCAACATATGGTCACACCTCATCGGAGCCGCCCAGTTCCTCTTTGGACTAATCCATTTTCTTCGTCTACAGTCCCTCGCCTCTGGAGACGATATCCGCCCCTCGGACACTGTGGCCGTTGGCGTCTACTACCTCTGCGTAGTCGTCTGCTTCGTGCTGTCCACCACCTTCCACACCTTTGCCAACCACAGTGCCGATATACACCGCTTTGGCAATGAGCTGGACCACTTGGGCATCGTCCTCGTCATGTGGGGGACCGGCGTGTCTGGCGCACACTTTGGCTTTTACTGCCAGCCGGGCTTGCAAGTCGTGTATCACGCCGCTCTGACTGCGACTGCAGTCGGTTGCGCCATATTCACGTTGCGACCCAAGTTTCGCCAGCCGACGTATCGAACCATGCGCTTCCTCATGTACTGCTTCCTCGGCTCCAGCCTGTTTGCGCCGGTTGTGCATGGGCTGTTTCGGTTTGGGCTGGCGCCGCTGGACGACATGATGGGCCTCAAGTCCTTTCTGGGACTCGCGGCTATCAACTTTTCCGGGGCGGCGATATATGCTGCGAGGATCCCCGAGCGTTGGTTCCCGGGCACATTTGATATGATTGGGCAGAGTCACAACCTGATGCATGTCTTGGTGTTTACGGGGGCGTTGGTGAGGCTGGGCGGCTTGCTCGAGGTTGTTGAGCGCGGGCAGCAAGATACACTGGCAAATGGGCTTTGTCATGGGATCTAACACACGTTATTACGCTGGTGGCTTTATTTTTAAATGATAGACATAGAAGTTTGACGATTCGTCTGTGTGTATTAAAATCTAGAAATACAGCAAAATACAGGTTCTCCTGATGACAAAAATCATGGTATGGTATCTAAAAGGGCAATGCGTTGCTGTGCCTGCATGTTCATAAAAACGCCGCTCCATCGTCATTATAATATACACTGAGACTTATCTCCGTTCAAGCCATGACTGGCCCAACTCGAACGCGTTCGCGTTCCGATCGCTCGTTAATCGCAGATGTCTGCCTCTCTCGGCGACGCTGCTGGGCTTCTATACGCGCAAACTGGCCCCTGGCGCCGTGCTTCAGTTTCGTAATCATGTCTGCGGCCTTGCCTTTAGTAAGGTCGCCGGGTTTGAGCTCTTTGCCTCTTCCGCGGAGCTTGTTGATAAAATCTAGCTGTCCCTGTGTTGGCGGGACATTGCGCCACGACTGGAAGCGGTGGATGAAGCTGTGCGGGAACGCCTGTGATGCATAGCTGTCCGCGCCGTGTACAGCGTCGCTGAAGGTGGCGGCTGTAAGGATCTCTCTCGGCGAGGCATATGGCGACTTGGCGGTGCCCGGCGGTAGGGCACGAATTTCCAGGGCACGGTACATTGGGCCCTGACTCGTCTGGTCGTGAATGCGCTCTATGCGCACATAAGAACCGCTCGGCGCGGACAGGATAAATCGCTCGGGTCCGACCTGAACCCATGCATACTGACTTATTGCGCGAATGTGCCGTTCGCCAGAAGTGTCGGCAATTAGGTCCAGTACTGACGAGTAGTCGGTGAAAGAGACTGCTGCTGACGGATTGGGCGGTGGCATTTGCTTGTAACTATAGGCGACATCTGCCCTCGCTTCTTCGGCCAGCTTCTTATCCTTGAGTGCGTGCAGCTCTGCCGTGGACGCTTTGTTGACAACCTCATTGGGGTCCAGCCCAAATAGGGTCGGTGTCGTTACGATACCAGTATCGAGACTCGACACCATGTCAATAATGTGGCAGTTCTTCTTGCCTGTGTGCAGGCGCATCCCTCGTCCAATCATCTGAACGAGAAGATTGCGAGATCGCGTTGGTCTCGCTAGTAGAATGCAGTCGACATTCGGAATATCGGTTCCTTCAGTGAAGACGCCACAGTTTACCAGAATCGGAAACTCGCCTCTTTTGAACGATTCCAAAATGGCGCTTCGCTCAATCTTGGGAGTATCGCCCGTCACAAATCGTGCGTCGTACCCGGACTGGCGAAACTTCTTTGTCAAGCCAGAAACGTGGGCAAGGTCAACGCAGAAGACAAGTGTAGATTTCCGGTCGCCTGCCTTGGCCATCCAGCTACGCACCGTGACTTCGTTCACTTGCTCGGTGTTGACGACGCGCGACAGCTCCCCAGTTTGAAAGTCACCAAAAACACCGCTCTTAACCGACGATAAATTGGCTGAAGATTCGACAGTGGTGAAAATAACATCAGCCAGCCACTTTTCCGAGATCATGTCGACATAGTCTTTGTGGTAGACGATTTCGTCGATTGCTGCGCCGAGCTTGAGGCCATCGAATCGTGAAAACGTGGCTGAGACTCCGACTAAGGTTGGCGACTGCTTCTGCTTTTGGTCGAGACCAAAGTGCTTCAAGGTCTTCAGATACCCGGGTGCAACAATGTGATGCGCCTCATCTACAAGAACCAGCTTGAACTGAGACGGGTCAAACTTTTCAAGGCGGTCTCCGGACGTGATGCTTCGCACGCTAGCAACGGTAATGTCGGCGGTGCCTGTTGCGTGTACCGAGCCCATCTCGATTTCAATGCTCTTGTCAGGGTACGCTATGTGACAATGACGCGCAGCCTGCTCAACCAGTTCACGCCTGTGAGCGAGGACCAGTGTGCGGTCACCGCCGCCATCTGGCCGTGAGTGAATCCTGTCTATCAACTGGGTGAAAATGACCTGTGAATAAGATTAGAGAAATGTCATGGCCGTGTTCACCATTTATACTTACAGTTTTACCGCTTCCAGTCGCCAGAGAAATTCCAACGCGCTTATGCCCGCGTTTCAGCGACAGGAGTACAGACTTGATGCATTCTTGCTGATAGTCTCGAAGCCTGGGCTTAACAGATCGGGCAGTCGCATAGCCGCGAAATGCGAGTGTCGTGATTACTGGATTCCGTGTTTCAGGGCATGGCCTCCGCAGGCACTGTGCAATGGTACGTAGCATTGCACATTCTCTGCAAAAGACGCATGGGAAAAAATCCGGGTCTTTTTGCTCTTTTTTTGAGATTTGTGTTGATGTTGTAAGAGTGCTGGTCTTGGGCTTGAAAAGCTGGTGTTGTAGGGGGCGAATTTTCATGATTATGTAAGATTTCAGATCAAAGTGAATGCGACGCCAAATTTAGACTCCAGGTTGAACCAGTTCACCTTCCGCCACCTCATGTTCATAAAATTGCTTTAAAATAATTTTCATTTCATTCTATGCTTTTCTGTTACCATGTACCTGGATATATGCGCAGGTTACCACCCGGTTAGCGCCCGTGGGTGAAGATGGAGCAACTCTCAGACAGAGAGCAGGATACTGCCGAATCTGAAGGTCTGGAGCACGGCTCTCCTCATCTCACCAAAGGAGAAGCTGGCGCCGGCTCGGATTCCGATTACGAACTAAGCGAAGAGTCGGAATACGCAAGTTACGGCGAAGATTCCGAAGAGGAAGAACAGCCTGTTCAAGGTGTTTACGCTCCAGAGTCGCAGCATACGCATCACGATATTCCGTCTCCCACCAAACGCCTGGCTGAAGATCAGCTCTCTCGTCGCCCTTTCAAGAGACAAAAAGGGCTCTTGAATCCAGAATATGTGGATATTCTCAACAGAGACATTGATGACGCGGCGCATCGGGTGTGCTTAGAGGATCAAACTGATCTTCCTCCCTCTCAAGTCGGCCTGGTATTCTGGACAGCTCTCGAAAAGAAGCAGTTTTTTGAAGCCATCTCGCGTCTTGGACGGCACGATCTTCCTGGAATCGCGGCGCGGATAGAGAGCAAGAGCATTGTTGAGGTGAAACAGTACCTGCACATTCTGCAAGAGGCATCTGAAGGTCGCACTAAATACCACGGCCGGTCATTTTTAGAGCCTGCAGAATATCCTGCAGCGGTGGAGCTAAGTCAGCCATGCTGCCATGCACAAGAAGAGGCAGCAGATGCCATATCTATTCGACAAGAAGTGCGTGAGAGCCAGCATGAGGAAGCAAAGTGGGACAAGTATTGGGATATAACACCACACGTTGCAGCCAGCCTGGAAAAAGAGTTGCAGGAAGGCAGTTTTTCATCCGTCCGGTTTTCGCAAATCTTTCATACCTCTCGATGGCTGAAACTGTCCGATCGAATGTTTATGAACTCATCAATACCGGGGAGCAACTGGCACAACATTGACGACAGACCTCCCTCCATGTGGGCAACAACGTTTGACGATTTCTACTCTCTCGCCGTTTCTGTCACAAGACGCCTTGTGCAGTCGACCTTATTTATCAGCATGTCTCGCATACGGGCAAAGTCGGAGCTCCTCCCAGGTACTAGAAATGTCGTGAGGAAGAAGGACGTAGAGGCTGCAGTGGCGTCTCTTGGCCTCTCACACAACTCAAGGGATTGGTGGGCCAAGAGCGCACGACGTCTACGTCTTGATGTATACAAGAATCCGCCAGGCCGGAAGGAAGACACGGATGAGGACCCCATGTCCTACGAAGACATTGAAGAAGCACTCGCCGACCAGGACGATGTGCAGACTGAAGGTGCTTCAGAGCACCAGCGCTTGGCTGGGAGCCCGTCTTCGGCGGATGAGCAAGACTCAGCACTGGATTCC
The DNA here is from genome assembly GCA_003056585.1 of Lecanicillium sp. MT-2017a. Classification (NCBI taxonomy): domain Eukaryota; kingdom Fungi; phylum Ascomycota; class Sordariomycetes; order Hypocreales; family Cordycipitaceae; genus Lecanicillium; species Lecanicillium sp. MT-2017a. The sequence goes on from PXYN01000248.1 coordinate 51,517, forward strand.
GAAGATGAAGACTCGCGCGACGAAGAGAGGGATGAACTCAATAGCGAAGCCAATGAAATGTTGTGGTACGTTGCCGGAGACGTTAGCGATATACAGAGTGCTCGGCGGGCTCTGCGGCTGCGCATTGCAACAGAGCGTCGCCAAGAAGATCAGGCCGATGCGATGGATGACTATGCCAGCCTTCAGGCAGAGTCAGAAATGTGGCAAGTTTTGCAGAAACGACCGCCCATGGAGCTGCCACGAATGCAGGACCCTGGACCTCTGCAAAGGTCGAATTTGGATGTGGAGAATATATACCCTATGGACAGAGCGTGGGCGGACCGATTGCAGTATTACGAAGAGTGGGAGACACTTGAAAAGCCTTTAAATACTCTTGACGGGGAGGATGATTATGACTGAGAATTGTGCACATTGCCCGCACGCTGCTTGCTTTGATTGGAGTTAGGGATGAATTGGTTTTTGTTACGGTATTGGGTATCCATGAGTTATATTTGTTTTTGGGTAGAACCATCAGTGTCGGGAAAAGAAACACATGATAAGCCGCCACCATTCTGCAGGCTAATTATTTGCCTTTGTTCCTCCTTGAACTCGTTCTTGTCTGCCCTCGGGCCTTTCCAGCCGCTCTCGTAGATCTTGTGGCCGGCGTCCCGCTTTCTTCGGCACTTTCCTCCTCCTCCTCCTCTTCTCCCCCGCCTTCGCTCTCCTCACCATCGCCTTCGCCATCCTCGGCCTCATCTTCCGTCGTCTCGGCCTTTTCGGCCACTGCCTTGCTGGCCGCCCTCGTTCGGCCTCTAGAACCGCGTGTAGTCTTTGCCGCGGGTGAATGCGCGTCCGTGCCGTCCTCTGTATCTTCACCAGACGTTGCACGAGCCTTTGATGGCTGCCTTGTACCCCGCTTGCGCTTATTCTGGTCGCGATGTGACGGCGGCGGCGGCGTAATCTCCAGCTCTGGTGGTGATGATGGCGCCTCGCTCGAGTCGGCAATGGCGCGCTGCATCATGGATTCCAGAAAGTCGTGGTGAGGCAAACTAAATTCTTCATATCTTTCTGCTTCGTCATCGTCATCGTCGACATTTTCTCGTTCGTCAATCAGATCCATGTTGTAGTATGCGCGCAGCTTCTGCCAAATGTGCGGTATGCGCGTGTGCTGGTATACGTCCGGGTCGATACCGTGGTTTCGTAGATTTTCGGATATGGCAATCATGCGGAAATGCTTATGCATGCCTGCACATAGGTTAGCAAAGTCACTGGCCCGACGCATACTGCGGTATGGTGGTTGCTGACCTGCGGGTTTCCAACGAATGACTCCCTTGAACAGAGACGCAACTTGGTCGTCTGTCCACATATCATTATATCCAGGCACGTCCTCTTTGGGCTCAGCGCTAGGCGTGCCGGCTTGCGGCGTGTCAACATCCATGGCATCGTCCTCTCGAGCTGGCGTTGAAGCCGCCGTCGCATTGCCGCGGGCTCGCTTTCGCGGAGGCATTGAGCGGGAATCAAAGAATAGTAGGCGCTTCGATGGTTCTTATTCGAGTTGAACTCCTGAGCCAGACGTCTGCGATAGTTTTCGCAGCGCGGCGAGTGGAAGGCGTTGACGGGGCTGCGTTTGGTGATTGATGAATTGGTGGAAAGTTTTGGCGATTGCTGTCTTGCTGCCTCTGCGACAAACCGGGCGGCTTTAGGTGGGGCGGTGACGGCGGCGGCAGCCGGAGCGACGACTCCACGCGTATCTCATCGCGTCGTGGGAGCTCGCTGCTGCAACAACCAGACCTTACACCACTGATGTGTGCGAAGCCTAGTAAATGATCTGCTTTGGTCGCGATCCAGAAGCCATGGCTCATGAGGAAGGTGAGGCGGATCTATTCGCCATCCCCGACTTCTGGCGGCCTTCTAAATGGCTGAAAACTTCACATAATACGGACACTCCGGATCCGCCCTTCTACGCGCTGGATCTTCCAGGTATAGTGTGTATGATTTGCATGACCAGGCCTATACAGCTGACTGTCGGATCCAGGAACGCGAAAATATACGCAAACGAGTCTCCTCGCCCATGTCGATCCCCTTGTCGTGTCGCAGGATGGCTTCTTCAAGTTTCCTGGCGCGCCGGCGCGCGAACCCAGCGAAGAACGCCAGTCTGACGAAGCATTCAGCAGCAGTAGCGAAGTTTCGGAAACATCGACATCACCATCGGACACATGGATGGATTTAGAGCCAACTCCACCGAAACAGACAGGCTATCGGACGTGGGAAGGCTTTGAAACCGGCCAGCAAACGACTGCCGTGGCCAGCAACCTGGGTGAGGCTGGAGCGGGAGCTTATGACGCTTTACTTGCCTGGTCCGTCGATCCTTTGAAACTAAAAAATGTCGATGTGCCAGCTGTGGACGAAAAAGCGTACTTTTCATCCCTTTTAAGTCTTGCCTTGGGGCGAGAGTCGCTCTTCTACGTGAGAGATGGGGAGGCAGCATCATTCAAGTCTGTTTTACCGAAGATGAGAATATCTGGCTTCTCGCGTGAGGTTTTACGCGGTGTCGAATCACAATGTCTCTCTTGCGGCAGTATGATGCTGGAGCTGCGAAAGTTTACACAAGCAGCCTATGCCAGGCAAGCTGGCCAATGTAGGATCGCCCTTGCCAGCGCAACAAGCGAGGTTCTTCAAGTTATTCAAAATTACGTTGCCTTGGACACACCACCTCCTCGCTCAGTCTTGCAGCTGCAGGCAACAGTCAAGCGCGTTGCCGCTATCCTAACGCCACTTGCACGCCTTCACACTCAAATACGAAGCAGTATGACAGACAACGATATTTTGTCATTAGTCCATCGTCACGCATCGCTGGCTGATGTGAATGAGACCTTTGTTCGCGGCATGATGAGAGAACTCCTTTCGCGAGTGTCTACTCCCTGGCTAGACTTCTTTCATGAGTGGATTGGTTTGAAGCATGAAGTAGGACCTCCACTCCTGGCGTCCAGCTTGGGAGTCAGCAAGTGGTTTGTCACCGTCAAAGCCGAAGTTTACGTGGATGACTTTGGCCGCGAGGTTGAGGATGTGGGCTTCCGTTTAGATCGGAAAGGGATGCCGCCCTTTGTGACGGACGATCTTGCCCATTCGATTTTCGAGACGGGCAGAAACATGCGATTTATCAGGACATTCCACCCTCAGCATGCCTTAGCACAGCCCAGTGTTTTGTCATGGAGCAACCTTCCCCGGGCTAAATGGTTATTTGACTGGGATTCAGTCGAACGACTTGAATCGCGCGTGGCAGAGTATCAAAATCGACTCACGGCGGCGATCGAAACCAGCGGTACAGGCGGCCGCGAGAGCCATCTCTATTACGATGATGCAAGATCGGAATTGCCCGAGCCGCCCTCGCTGCAATTTTTTGGCCTCAGTGAGCAAGAGATGGAATCACGCATAGAGACCTCTATACAGCGCCTGAACCAACCTCTCCAGTTAACAAGATCAACGGACCCTATAGCGAACATTGTACAAGACCATCTTCACGCCAAGGAGTCGGAAGCAACTCATGATGCTTTTACTCCGCACTGGTCACTACTCCCTCTTCTGTCGTTCGGAAGCCTAGCGGCGGCTCAAGCAAAGATCGTCAACCGCGAGACACTGAAGCTTCTCTTCAAGGAACATGACTTGCTTGGGCATCTTGATCTGCACAGAGAATTTCACCTACTTGGCAACGGCCTCTTTTGCAACCATCTCTCCCACGCACTTTTCGATCCGGATCGTGAATCAGCAGAGAGACAGGCAGGAGTGGCTCGCGAAGGAGGTGTCATGGGGCTGCGACTTGAAGGGCGTGATACGTGGCCACCTGCGAGCTCAGAGCTTCGGCTCGCCCTCATGGGTGTGCTGACGGAGAGTTATTCAAAGCGCAGCGCGGATTCGAGCCAGTCAACGGAAAGCTTACCTGGGGACCTGAGCTTTGCCGTGCGAGACCTGTCCGAGGAAGAAATTGACAAATGCATGGATCCGAGTTCACTGGAGGCCCTGGACTTTCTCCGTCTCTCCTACACAACGCCACCGGAGCTTCTTCCTATGATTACTCCGCTGATTCTATTGCAATACGACCAAATATTCAAGCTGCTCTTGCGAGTACTCCGGATGATGTATGTGACGAATCAGTTATTTCGAGACAGTCACTGGACGATGCGTCTTCATGGATATGAGTTGCGAGATGAAGAGTACCGATTTGTCAGGGAGGCTCACAATTTTGTGTCTAGCGTGGCAGCCTACTTTTTGGGTACCGGCGTTACGACACCGTGGGATGCTTTTTCAACGAAGCTCTCGGAAATTGAAAGGTCCTTGTACAAATCAAACTCGACCGAGGAAGTGCCCAGCCCAGCGCAACTGTGCGAGATGCACAGCAAAGTGCTGAATCGCATCATGAGTGCACTGTTTTTAAGAAAGAGGCAGCAACCCGTGCTGGCTCTGGTGGAAGATATATTCAACATCATTTTGAAGTATGCCAAAATTTCGCGGTCAGCAGAGGCAGGAACACTGGATCATGAACAAGAGGTGTCGCAACTTTATCATGACTTTAAGAAAAGGGTGCAGCAGTTTATCACAGTCTGTCGCGGCCTCACCGAAAAGGTTCATACGGAATCAAAGGAGAACGATGGTCTGTTTAGCTTCGGACAGAGCGGTGGTTCAGGAGACGAGAGCATGATTGCTCAGTTGCTCTCCAAGTTGGATCTGAAAAATTATTACGTGAAATGACAGCATATTTAAGCATAAGTTAGATACATCAATGATACCCTTTGGAATTACAATACAGTCGCTACTTTATAGGTTGCCGCTGCCATGGTGCAATGTGAAGAAAGAATGCCAAGTTCAATTTCTATTGTACTCCATACCAAGTCTATACTCCATGCGTTTTGGTCTAAATCTACTAGACCTGCTCTGTAACCCGAGAAACAGCAACTCTTCAACTTTTCCGTCTATCGTAATCTGTCGTATACATTCATCAATTCGCGCCAACATTGTAGCTCACTCGGCTGGTGCCTTTGCTCCTGGCAATCTTCCTGACCGTCGTCTCACCACACAGGTCCGTCGTATCAACATGCGTGCCGCCGCATGGGTACACTTCTGCGCCGACAATCTTGACAACGCGGAACTTGGTCTCCCCTGGCGCCAGGAAGCTGCGGTCCGGAATCAGCCTCTCCAGGCCCTCGAGGCGAAAGTCTTCTTCGGTCCAAAAGTCGATTTCAACAGGCATGGCCTTCTTAACGTATTCGTTTACCTTTTCCTGGATATCGGGCTTCCACTTATTCTCAATGGCGCCCTGGAACTCGCAGGCGGCGCTCTCGGGGAAGTGCGACGCCTTGAGCTCGTCGAAGCCCTCGATCTTGTCCTCGAGGAGGTGGCGGACCGCGGCGCCGAGGACGTGGCCGGCCGTGTGCAGCCGCGAGTACAGCAGGCGCTTCTCCGTGTCAATGGCCTGCTCGACTGTGGCGCCTTGGCTGAAGGACTCGGCGGCGGCGGCACTGGCGAAGCGGCCGAGGTGGAGGACCTGGCCGTCGTTTACTACGTCCATGCGCACGGCGCGGACGGTGAAGCACGGTGCAGGCGACGACGAGCCATTGGCTTCGCCCGCGGCGGCGTCTGAGGCGGTTGATGACATGGACCCTTCGTCTGATGGCTGGCCGCCACCCTGGGGGTGGAAGATTGTCTCCTTGGTCACGACGACGTGGTCGTCGTCGCCGGCCTGCTTGAAGAGCTGGCGGTTGGGCTCCTCGAGAGCGGCAAACGGCCGCGCCGAGACCACGGTCGTCTTGAGCCGGAAGAGCTTGGCATTCTGGTGAAAGGCGAGGTATGTTCGCCCCGGGACTGTCATTTTGGCGGGATAAGAGCGAAATAAGATATGTGTTGGTGATGAATCGAAGGTGAAAATAATTGCCCTTTTAGTGCTTTTACTACTCCGCGCTTTAGATAGCGATATGTCGCCGACTTAGTATGTGGGGGTTCTAGCGTGCGCCCTGCGCCACGACTCTTGTCAAGGAAAGGCGCTAGAACTTCTTCGGTATTCCGGGGGCTTCTACTTCCTAAATGAATGCTCTGACATGATATTTTCCGTTTCACATATTGACACGTCTGCTGCAGCGACTACCTAGGCATAGAGAGTTATTCGCATACATCTCCGCCTTACGGCTGTCGCATGTAAAACCACGCGGCAACTCCGACAACCGGAACCAAGACACTAGTCAGGATCTTGAATGCAGCGTTCCTAATTCGAGGTCCCATCACCTCTATGAACACCTTTTCCATTTCCGCCGGTGCATTGCCGCGCGGATACTTGGTTTCTGGTATATCGACGCCCACAAAGGGGCATATCTCCTCCCAGCCAAAGCCGTCTTCCAGCTTGCAGACGAGCAGCTGGTCCGCAGGCACCAGCCTCCTCGCCGTCTCGGTACTGCCCATGATCAGTAAGCTACCAGCCGGTATATCCGGAGCGGGTTCCCAGGATGCGCAAGTACTGGCTTACATTTTAATAGTATCCCTGATGGCGTCGTCCATGCCATCGGCAGGGTCCTTGCCATGGTGGAAAATCACCGCCAAAAGGTCTGCCAAGTCCGCAAAGCCTCCGACAAAATCGTCCATTTTGCGCACAATGTTGAGTGGGAAAGTATGCATCGACTCGTAGGCAATCTTGTGTACAGCCTGGACGGACTTGACCCATGACTCTGTGCTGCGCTCGGTAATGAGGAACTTCGCGTCGGGATAGAATCTGATGAGCTCTTCGGGAAAGAACTGTGATATCTCGATGAGGACCTAGTTTCCGAAAGTTAAGGCAAGTCATTCGCTGGCATTGATCACAGAGGCAACATACATCGTAGTCGGCGAGCCACTTGTCAAAGTCGGCTTTCGTGTATGGCTCACCCTCGCCCATGTACTTGGCTTTCAAGGCCTCTTGGAGCATGTTAACGTGCCATGGGCCCTTTTGAAGGCATTCGTAAATATGGTAGGGCTTATAGCCTAAGATCTTAAAGGCCTGGTACATGGAGAATGTGCCAATGCTTTTACAGATGGGTGAGTCGCACGAGATTCTTCCAGGGGCATGGGATCGAAGGGCATGATGTGACTTACCGACTTCGACTCAAAACAATGACCTTCTTCTCGAGTATTCGCTCCGGCTCCGGCAAGCTGTCGATGTAACGCGCCATTGTCTGTTCGATGATGTCCAAAGCGGGAGGGAGTTGCAGGATGTGGCGTCCTGGATGAATACCAGCAGATTCAATCCCGCGGGAACGAGTGTCGTTGTACTCCTTAGTGAATATCCCACCGATGGAAAGCCGTCAATGTAATTACGGTGAGATTGCTGCTCCCGTATTTTCAGCTGTCGGAGATTTAAGCAGGGTGTTACGACGCTGTCTGAGACGGCACGTGCCATGGGCAGTAGTAAGCAACCTCTTTTTCCGTCTTGGGCCAATGAGATATATCATGGTAATACGCTGTATTGGAGGTTTTCAAACCCACCATATACTTTGTAGTCCGTGATTTTTATGTCTGCGAATATAACTCTACAATAGGCATTATACGATACGCCGTGGCACTTACACACTCGTGGTACGGAGTCAAAAATATAGTGGGGAACGTGCATTCAACGGCGGCGTGGCGGCCATTTGGCTGCAAAAGTTGCTGCCCCGCATCGACGCGTCTCCCCAATGTATGGCGCGACGGGACTTGGCAGATTCAACAGATCACCGTTCATCACCTCAGCACAACGCAATTACGATGGCGCGACCGAGTGCGGCCGCGCGCAATCTCTCCCTCACAGAAGAGCTGGAGCGGTTGGAACAATCGATTACCCTGACACTCCAAGGTTTGTACCGTCTCTTTCCTGCTCTCCGGGCTGACACGCGCTGACCGCTCTCTCATAGAGATTGACCACAACTTTAGCAAAGCGCACCGAATCGTAACTACGAGCATCCTACCAGTGGTGGAACAATATGGCGAGCATTCGCGCTCCATCTGGGAGGCATCAAAGGTAATGCGCTTGGCCTCGTGGCGATGGACAATATGAAGACGTGTACTAACCGCGTTACGTCAGTTCTGGAAGCAATTCTTCGAAGCGTCGGCCAACGTCTCCCTGTCCGGCTACGAAGAACTGAACAAGGACGATGACACAACCATGATGGAGGAAAGCACCGCCATGCGCGACGACACCGACATGGACGCGGCGCAGCACCACGACGACGCAGCGGGGACCCCGCACAGAGACGACGACACGCTCCAGGACGAGTCGATGCTGGACGACGCCGAGCTCGCCGGCAGCACACCGCGGCCGCCGTCAAACAGGATGGCCAAGGCGGACATGTCAGACATGGAGTCGCCGTACGAGGCGATGCGCCGGGAAATGAAGACCGAGGAGGACGGCGGCCACACGACGGTTCTCGAGGACGAAGACTCGTCCGTCCTGTTTGCGCAGCAGACGGCGCGACTGCCGGACATGACCATGACGCCAAACGCCATTCTCGACGAGCGAAGCAAGGACACGTCGGGCCGCCAAAAGGACCCCCTGCTGCACCGCGTGCTCGACAAGAACTACCGCATACAGGCTACGCCGCACAAACCCACGGCCAAGGGCACACCGGTCAAGAGCAAGGGCACAGGCAAGGACACGCAGGCGTCGAGCCGGCCCGCGTGGCAGGACTCGTCGCCCATGTCGTCGCCCGACATTGCGATTCCCAAGCTACGCAGCGAGGCATTCATGTCACCCTACAAGTCCACCGCGGCACCAGCGGCATCTTCGTCGCGAGGCGGGTCAGCCCTGCAGAACCAGCGGCTGGCGGCGGCGGCGGCGTCTTCGGGTCCGAGGACGCCCGGGGTCAGCGTGCAGACACCCATGGCGCGCAAGACGCGGCAGTCGCTGGGCGAGGGCGACAGCAACAAGGGGAAGCAAAAGGACGAGATTTACTGGGACAGCGACGAGGACGACGACGATCTGTATGCCGGCATGAGCCCGCCCAAGACGATTCAGTTTGCGCTGCCGCCGTCGAAGCTATTACAAACGCCAGGTTAGTTTTCGTCTTGTTTTGCTACTTTTTTCTTCCTTTTTTTTCTTTAATGCTGTGTTCCATTCCTTCGCTCCACTCTAGCTCCATGAGCTATGTCGATTTTGACATTTGCTGTCAAACGGGCCGCAGCTTGCCGCACCCGTCCACGTTTTTACGTACTCGCGCGACACGCCCTTGAGCACATGTTGACAAGAAGTTTATTTTACAGCTCGAGAAGCAAGTAGGAGAATTGTGGATGATATCCTGATGGATGCAGGGGGGGATCCGGAATCGTCCGAGTACAGCCCGACCATGGTGAAGATGAATGAGGATATACTCAACGATAGCTTCTGAGGTGCTGGTGGTGCCCGTGGAATATGTACAGCAACAACCTAGATACCAATGATTAGCCACTGGCTGGCAATTGCAACTGATACAGTAAATTAAAAAAGCACTTCTATGTGAATTTGGAGTCAAAAGTAAAGATTGGTCACAGGCAAAATGGTGGACATGTAAAAGTGTAGTCAAAGGACTTGTATTAATGAAAAGCTGGAGCTGCCCCCAGTAGATCTAATCCAGTCTGCAGATCTGCTTTTTATTGATCGTTGTAAACAAGAGGACCAAAGGAATAAAGCAAATCCCAATATATAAGAAATATGACAAACAAAATGCAACTCTATATGCTTTGTTTGAGAGAGAAACAGTCTCTCAAACCCAAATGTGTCATGTCCAACTCCGGTGCCGCTGCGCGAGAAGAGAAAATGTAGACGGACCAGATCGGAGAGAGAAAAGAGAAAGATCCCCTTTCCCCGCGCCCGCCTGCCGCCATCGATTAAAGTCTAGTCATTATAGTCGTCGTATCGTGTGTAAACAAGAACCCAAGACCAAGCGAGGGTTCACCAAAAGAAGAGAGAGTCTCAAAGACTAGTCTTCTTTACAGGAGTTTCTTGGTGGGAGTGCTCATGGTGGGAGTCTTGTTGCGGGAGCTACCACGGATGCTCCAGAAGGACGACTTTGACGAGCGGCGCTTCTCGGTCGAGTGGCCCGAGAGGAGAGAAGCAGAGTCGGGGGTGCCGGTGGTGGCAGTGGACGAGCGGCGAGACTCGTTGCGGAGGACCTCGAGCTGGGCCTTGCGGTCTGTGCAGGCGAGGATGCCCTCGAGCATGGGGTTGACGTGCTGGCGGTCTGCGACACCGACGGCCATGTTGCCGTAGCTGTTTGTTCCGAGAGCGCGAGACATTGTTATGTGTGTGTGTTTAAAAAGTGGTGGTGTTGAGGTGTGAAGAGGGAATCGTGACGATTGTAGATGTGTAAGTTGTGTAAGTGGAAAGTAGACCTTCTTGGTGGAGAAGATCTGAGTTTGAATTGATTGCTGATGGACTGAAAAGAAAGAATCGATTGGGAAAGTGGGAAGCATCGTCAACTTATATAGACAAAGGCCTCGTCTGTCAAAAGGCAGCAACCCACGGCCTCTGTCAGTCTCTGTTCGTCTTTGCGGGCTGGAACGCCTACCCGTCGTCCGCCGCGCCGGTACTCGTAAGAAGCCTTCGTGCTTTGGGTGTGAAAGGGCACCCTGGCTGGCGCACCGGGACCCACCGGGCGACCCGTCTGCCGGCCGCCGTAAGGTTTTTTCTTTCCCTTTGGTTTGGGTGTGCTACGGATGCGCGACCCGGACAGGTAGTACTCGTAGAGGTGTGGTGGGTTTTCCAGGTACCTGTGCCATAGTAATCTGGTGGCGGCGCTACCTTTTACGCGGCCGGGATCCATCATGGACCCGAATCAACCACGAGGCCGGGGGGGGGTGTGTGTGCCCGTTGCACTACGACCATGGCCGCGTCGTGCGTGCGTGGACGGCCTGCGTGAGCCTGAGGTGGGCTGCGTCAGGCAACCAGTCATCCCTCTATTGGGATGAGTCGAGCGCTAGGCTGTTTCCAGCGGGAGGCTTGGCCTCAGCCCTGCCCGCCGTGAGTCACTTCGCCTGAGGCTCCCGCCAGTCATTCCCGACAGTGACGCTAACTACGCGGCGCGGCGGGGCGTGTGCGTACTTGTAGGCGGCCGACGTCAGGCTGAGTGTGTAGGCTGTCTGGCCGCGTTGCTCTCTCTTCGCGGGCGTCAACTGTGGCTTGCCCGCTAGAGACTGGTTGACGTACTCTGTACACGATTGGTGACGACACACACACTTTCAAGGGTATACCTCAGTTAAGCACACCGCGCCACGGAGATATTCTGCACGATCCCGTGCCCTTTCGTACGCCCCGGTTGCTTCCGGACAAGGCTGCGCTGGCAGGTTGACACTGTGCCTGGCCGTACGGCGCTGCTGATGACGCCTGGCTAGCTGGCCTGATTGAATGGGCAATGCCTTTCGGGCTGACTTGCGAGGCTGGTGGACGAGAGGTTACGAGCGTCTTCTAGATGCCACCACGGTATTGATGCACCACGGGATGTTGTTCGGGGCACCGCCGTGTACGAGTATTCGCTACATGGACGGGACCCGCTCCCGGTATTGATACAGTACGAGTGTTTCCTAGGCAGCGGTCAATTCTTTCCAATGGCAGGCACCAGTTCCTCGTACTATGTAGACGTGTACAGTGGTACCTGAGAACCTCTGCGACTTATACCAGGGATCAACAAGCTTGAATGGAGCGTCACCTGCGTGGATTACGCTGCATTTGGCTTGTTGCGCGTGGATTCTGCCTGCGCAATGGTGGATGGGGCTTGGTGGGTTTCTGCGTGGGTTTTGCGATCGCCAAGAGGGTACGGCTGCCGCAGGCACTGAGCCACCCTTTCAAAGTCGAGTCCCAAGAAAAATTGCTGGGATGCAGGCTCCACTGACTGCGAAAACAAGCGCTCAAGGTACGGGTTAGCGGTAACCGTTTTCGAATAACAGTATGACGCTATACTCGTAGAGGCTACGGGTAAACGTACTCGTGTCTCATACCGTAGTGCTCGTATATACGATTTATTACCATATGGGCTGCACTGGAATTGAGAAATCGCACGAATACCGTTCATTGATGCATTGTTCAGTGAATAATAGGCAGCTGCGCAAGCCCATAGGCATACTTACGTGCCATGGTGTAAGTGAAGTCGACTCGACGCATTCCATGCCGCAACATCCTGGCATCCCTGTGAATCCAGAAGCATCGATGCAAGGCAATGTATTAACCCAAAACCATATGCACAAGCAAACCACAGAAAACTACGAGTGCTTGTCTGTACTCTACCTGCACGCCCCTTGTAAGAGGCGAGAAGCGCCTGGCAGCGGCTCAAACTTTCGCCCTTCTTTCCCTCGGCCGAGCCAGCATGCGCCAACTGCAACGGTCCCACGATCCGTCGTCTTCACTCGATCCAGGGGTGTGGGCGCGGCTACAGGATGCTACGAAATAAGCAATAAGCGGGAAGAGCAGCGATAGGAGGGGGGGCGTGGCCACGGAGATGATGGCAGCGTCTACGAACTAGCAACGAGAAAAAAAAATAGAGGCAGATTTTTTTTTTCTGTCTCTTCTAGTGGCCTTCTTTCCTTGCCTTGCCTTCCAATCGTCGCGGCTCGTGATCGGACACGACGGGCTATTACCAAATAGTTTGCAAGGGTTTTGCTGCGCGGTGGCGGGTTCCCAGCTCAGGAACCGCCCGTCAAACATCCCTGCTTGGCCGCAGCTTTGTTACGATTCGCGATCCCGAAATACATAGTGTGTACTCGTATGGCGTGGTGTGCAGTGCAGGGATGGGGGGATCATTGGCCCAGCGAAAACCGATGTTGTCCGTGTCGTTCTTGCAGTGCGGCTATGGATGGATACCGGAATTGGGGGACTAAGAAGTATAGCGGGTAGAAAATTCATTACGAAACCAAGGGATTTGGGGCCGTTTGCCTCTCGTATGAAACCAATCTCCGCGGCTCTGGCCCTGCGACATGTTGCTCTCTACGAGCCTGTATGAGTACATACATAATAAAACGAAATTTTTCTCTGCGCGCCGCTGCAACAGACGGAGTCATGCCGGCGGCAGTGGATCCCCGTTGGTGGCTCCACTTCGGACGCTGTGCACCGCCTCTCTGCTCCGTAGGCCGTGTTCCTATTATTGGGCCCTGCCCTGCGTCGAAGCTGGCTTCTGTTACATACATGGTAATTTTTTATTTTTATTTTTATTTTTTAAAAATTGTTTGGCTTCTCGTTTACAATTCTCCATGGGCCGCTGAGTCACCCACTTTTAGGCGCGTCCACCCGCCTGGAGCCTCCTCATGCCGCCGTAGTGTTAGCCGCTGGGAACCCAGTAAAAAAAAAATTATCCACAGGGGGGCTCCGCTGTAGCTACTGTTGCTTTGCTACTGTTTCGGTCCTGTCAAGGAAGTGAAAAAAAAATAATCGACAACCTCTGTGTCTCGTCCGGCTTGAGTACCCGTGAAAGCTTCAATTGCTGCTGCTTGCAGGTGGATCGCCTTGCGGGACCCTTTCACATCGGTCAATGGCGATGCATCGTCAATCAAGAGGGAGCAACGTCGCTGTGGGTTTTGTGGTGGCTTGGTCTCACTGTGGCAATTTATTATGGTAATTAGTGCTCATGAAAGGAACTTTTCTACGAAAATTTTCAGCGATTTTTTTCTTCCTTTACAGCAATACGGCCTTTTATGGATATACGCGGCATATTCAAGAGTATAGGCCGTTAATTGAGGTTGCTGACTGTACGGCGTACTTGTACGGTACTCGTCCAGAGGGACGTTGTTTGCTGGTGGAGGCGCCCCATTGGCTGCCACTTTGGCAGGCCAAGAAGCAGCTGGCCATCGCGACTTCCTTCTTCGCCGTCTGCGTTTGCACGCTTATGTGATTGGCAATCTAATTCTTTCAGAGTCATCTGTTCACCTACATGTCCAGTCCTCTATTCCATTATCCGAGAGTATTGTACAGTACTAAGCCAATTTCACCGCCGCCGGAAAAGGTATTACTGTTGTCTACAGTAATCACACTCACAGTCACTGTTAGGCACACGCCCCTACTGCTTCTGCACCATTTCCACGCGAGGATAGATACAGCTACGAGTGCGCAATGGCACCGACCTTGGACGCCTTGTCACTTCGTGATGGGCACATTTTCGTTCTCATCACTGCCAGTTGGCTCTCCTGTGACTCCAAGTTCCAGATTCCAGACCCTCATATCCGAGCCAATTACAGCCTCACCCCGGATGACTCCTCGTCGTTTACCGCTGCCCCAGTTCAGCCTACCCCATGCTGCCAGCCCGTGGCTTGTGCCACACAACGCTTCCTGAACACAAATCTGTCTCTAGCTGTACCCGACGCCCGTTTGGGTCAGTCACAGACAACGAGCAGTCACACAAAACGCCAAATAAACCCACGTCAAACGATGCGTACTCCAACGGGCCACGCCGATGCACATGCCATACGCCATCACCAAAGGTTGGCGTGGCCGCTGAAAAGCCTCAATTGAGACAACAGCCAACGGCGTCTCCCATGCCACAATGGGCTGACGCCTTCAAGCGCCATTTCAGCGTTATGGCGGCATTGACTTCGCTTGTGACGCGCACGTCGCAAAATGCTCTCAATTGATCACGGTAGACCGCTGGACCATGTACCCGAATATCTGCCCATCACCGCTCAAACCGCTTTGTCCCAGTCATTGTCTTCTCCACAGCGTTTGTTCCCCGTCTTCTGGTTAATCGTCCACTGCCCGTTCGCGGGGTGCTGCTAATTGCCGATGCTCTCGACTCAATGATCGGCGTCTGAGTGCGATTCTGTGCTGCGCCGGACACGCTCATACATGATTCTACGACAGTCACCGCTATGCAATTACCGCAACTCTGTGCCGTAGCGTAGCCGCGGCCGATATCGCATTTCCATTGCCATTTCAATTCATGGCAATCTTCCCATCGCGGTTGCTTTCAGCACTAGTAGTTCGCTGCGTAATGGCGCGCCTGCACATGACGTCGCACGCCAGGGTACAGCACCCCGGCTGAAGCTTAATCGTAACCAAGCCTCGCTCAGCCACCAGGCTGCCTGGCGCTTGGGCTTCAAGCCGCGCACACCACCACCCCTTTGTTCGGGCATATACGCGAGGCGTGAATCCTTCGGGGTTGTGTTGCCGTGGCTGCCGATCAAGCTCCGCCGCACCGATTCGTAAACAACGAGCTGCCTGTTTGGGCAAGGTCGTTGATTGTCACGATCGACTTTACTCTAACTACATGCCATTGTCTGCAGCCCTCGAGTGTATCCGTCGTACAGAACCCCAAAGAGGTGGTTGGGTATTGGAAGTCATACGAAACATCATCATGTAAGGTGAATGCATGGCGTACATCCGCTCTCAAATTCAACTATAATGAAGACCCACAGAGATGCTCGTTTACACCAGTATATATCTCTTTCAACATCCCATGAATGACTCCAGCTACGGTAGGCTCGAGGTACCGAAGCAGCTGGACTAGCCGTGGCTATTTTATACAGTTCTTGTAAATCAGGTTTATATTGTCACTTATGATCTATATACCTGTCCTGTTCTGTGCTGGTGCAACGCTGTGTCCCAGTTTCCGCTCATTTCCTGCTTCATTTTCATTCATGTCCAAGTTACTTTGCCTTTTTTTACTTTGCCGCGCCGCCACGGCCGCCCATGCTTCCCGCAGCAGCAAGCTGGGCCGCAGAGAGATTGAGCTCCGGCAACGGCCGTCCCTTGCCCGTCGGCCATCCGATAAACTTGATCTCCGCCAGGTATCGCAGATACTTGCCGACCTCGTCCCTGCCGATTCCGTAGCCCGAGCTCTCGTCGACGCCGGTCCAGTTCTCCGCGTCGTCCTTGAGCACGCGAATGGCGTTTTGGTCGTCGAGCTCCGGCGCCTGCGTGTTGGCCGGCAGGTCGTTGACGCAGAAGTGGTACAGCGGCATCAGCGCATGCTGCTCCTGGTCCTTTTCCTGTCCACCGGCCGACACGTACTGCTCCAGCGCCACCTTCCAGTCGGCGTAGGCCACCTCGGGCACCTTGTAGCCAAAGTACTCGAGCAGCGAGAGGTACTCGTTCATCCGCAGGCGCGGGTGGCCGGTGACGTGGACAACGTGCACGCCGCCGGCGAGCGGGTTCAGCGACGCCGCCACGACGACGCGCGCGACGTGGTTGACCGGTACCGAGTTGACCGTGTTGACGATGCGGGGGCGGACGCCGAGCTGCAGACAGCCCTTCAGTATTCTGATGAGGAAGTCATCGGTGATGGACATGCCCGTCTCGGAATCGCCAAGGATGTAGCCCGGTCGAATGACGGAGCCGCAAAGGCCGCGCCGTCCGGCTTCGCGGACAAGCTGCTCGGACACCCACTTGGTCTGGCCGTAACCGGTGCCGAGGCCGGTGCGGCTGCCCATGAGGTCGTCCTCTTCTGACAGCGCGCCCTGGCCGGTGCTGACAGCCTTGGACGATAGGTCGACGTAGTAGTCCGTGTCGAGTACACTGGTGGAACTGACAAAGGTAAAAATCTTGGGACGACCCTCGTTGCAGAGCCTCATGGCATCCATGGTCGATCGCACGTTGGCGGCCATCATGTCTTGATATCTCTTCACCCAGTGGACCGTAGCACCGTTGTGAATCACCACGTCCACGGTATCGGCGAGGGCCTTCCATGCGCCGTCTTCTATGCCCAGCTGCGGCTTGCCAAGATCGCCCACCACGCAAGTCAGGCGCTCAGCCCATTCGTCCTTCCAGAGGCCGTATCCCTCCAAGGAGCGGCGCAGACGTGCCAGTGCCGCCTCAGGGTCTGAAGCACCGCGCACGTGCGCAATGAGTCGAAGCGCGCGGCTGGTTCGCTCCAAAACATCCTTGATCAGGTAGGCACCCAGGAATCCGGTCGCACCTGTGAGGAACACTGTTGGGTGCGTCCTGGCACGCATAGTTGACGGCTCGGATGTCTGATAGCTCTTCGGGAGCTCTGCCTTAAGCTCGTCCAGAGAACGGGCATAGGCAGGGTTGGTCTGCTCCTCGGCGTCGCCAACCTGTCCTCCAGCTTGCAGCTTCTCCACTTGGGCGGTAAATCCGGCGAGTGTAGGGCTTTCGTACAGAGCGCTGATGGGAACATTAACGTCAAGAGACTTGCGAATCACGAGAAGCATCTGCTGGGCCAAGAGACTGTGTCCTCCAAGGTCAAAGAAGTCGTTTTCCAGCGCAATCGACTTGGCGTTGATACCAGGGATGATTTCGGCCCATTGAGTCGCGACGCTTCTTTGCGTCTCGGTTAGAGACTCCCAGCGCTTGGCATCCTCATCGGAGGCATCTTCGGTTTGCTGGGCGATATCTGGGAAGGGCAGGTTGGGCTTGTCAACCTTGCCATTGGGGTTGAGGGGCAGCTTGTCGAGGACAATATAAGTCGTTGGCACGGCGTAAATTGGAAGACGGCCCTTGAGGTGGTCGCGCACCTCGGTCTGCATACGCCTGAAGCGCTTAAAGAAGACCTTTGTGGGACCAAACTCGGTACCCTCATCGTCAATGTCGTCGAGACCGTTGGCCTTGAGAAATTGCGGCCACTCATTCAGCTCCGGTACCACATAGCTGACAAGCGTGGGCTCCTCGTTTCTGTCTCTGCGCACAAGCGTCTTGCAGTCGCGAATTAGAGGGCTCTGGCTCAGGTTGCTGTCAATGTCGTTGAGTTCGATGCGGAAACCACGAATCTTGACCTGGTCATCGGCACGGCCGGTGCACTCGACGTCGCCGGACTCCAGATATCGGCCCAGATCACCGGTGCGATACAGGCGGTCACGGGGTCCCTTGTAATACTGTCTCCAAGGCTCGTTCTGGCTGGCCTTGTTGTCGGCCTCTACCCACTTGTTGTTATCAACAAACCAGTTGTTGACAAACTTTGCGTTGGTGGTGGCCTCGTCGCCTCTGTAGCACTCTGCCAATCCAGCAGCACGGAAGTAGATTTCGCCAATCTCACCAACGCCGCAGAGCTTGGTGGGGTCCTCGCGACTCATGACAAGCAGCTGGACATTTTGCATACCCTTGCCGCAGGGGATAATATCCCTTCCGAGCTGATCAAGGAATTCAGGCTGCTTGGACGCGCAGGGGATCTCAAAGTAGCTGACGGATCTCTGCGACTCTGTCGAACCATACATGTTGACAATGTAGACGTTCTCTGCCAGGCCACGAAGCGTGCGGCAGTCTCTGGCGGTGAGAAGGTCACCGACAAAAAAGGCTCGATCGAGAGACGGGAACTTTGCGGAAGCACCGCCGACCAGGATCTGACCCATGGCAGGCGTCAAATGCGTGACGGTGGGCTTGTGTTCGCGCATCCACTCGGCAAGCTTCTCGTGCTGGATATCCTCCTTGGACGGGACAAGGAGCTGGGCGCCGAGGAAGAGCGGCGTGAAGATGTCTCTCTGAATCGGGTCATGGGCAATACCTGAAAGCATGGTAAACTTGCTCTCGGACGAGAGACCGAAGCGCTCAGCCATCCAAGGGAAGTAGCGGGTAAGACTGTAGTGGCGACCCAAAACGCCCTTTGGCCGGCCCTCACTGCCAGAGGTGAAGGACAGGGTGGGGTTGCTGTCAGGGCCGACAATGACATCAGGTGCAGAGGCAGCCTTGCCTCTGACGGAAGCAAATACATCCTGGCCTTCCTCGTTGCCGGACAAGAAGCCGTCGTCGCGGATTCTTAGTGAAGGGACCTCAGACTTGAGCTTGAGCGATTCGTCGATGTAGGTGCGCACAAGAGGAGCCAGAGGACCAGCTTCATCAGTGGCTCTGCCAATGTTAATCAGAGCAACGGGCTGTGCGACTTCGAGATAGATTTGCTGTCTGGCGGGAGGGTACAAAGGGTCCAGTACGCTGAAGGTGCCACCAGCAGCCTGCATCAAACGCACGACGACGTTAGCCAATTTTCACGCGAAAGAGCCCAATAAGTATCTTAAGACAGGAGAAATGAGAAGAAAAACAGCCAGAAAAACAAAAAATATGGTCGTACCAGTGTTCCCATGATGGCAATGACAAGGTCGACGGAGCGGTGAGCCCAAATCATGACAATGTCGCCATTCGTCACGCCGGCATCGTGGAGGTGGTGAGCGACGGTGTTTGACGCCTCGTAGATTTGCTGGTAGGTGAATCTGCGCTCGGGCGAGGTAGGCGTCTTGGTCTCTACCACGCAGGTGGCGCCTGGGTTCTTCTTTGCGTTCTCGCCAAAGTGCGACTGGATCGATCCAACATAGCCGGACCAGTCGAGGTCGGCGGTCGGATCCGGCAGTTGAGCCATGGTGTTTTGGCCGGTCAATTGGCGGCGGCTGCGTCCAAGTAGTAGACCAATGGGGGGTGCGTAATCAATTGAATTGATGAGCCATACGATACGGCACACAGGTGGTAAGCAATGAAGCTCGTCGCGGTGCAAAATGTGGTATGAATGCTCCAAGGATGGCAGTCCTTGACTCACTGTAGCAGCTTTTTCTTGAATGCGTGAGTGACCGAGATCGGAAATCGCGCGCATAGTGGGGCTGACCATGCTGGCTGACAGGTGCACCAGCAGATGCCGTTGTCAGTGATGTAAGAACGCCACAAAGGAGCTGGCTTAGGTAAGCCCACTTCCGAAGTCTTCAGTCTTACATGATTAACCACCAGGCCCGTGGTGAATACTATTGTATTTTCTTTCTTATTTTTGACAGGCTTTACTCTGTACGGAGCAATCCGTACATCGAGACAAAATGCCAATCAACACAGCTCGCAAACTCTGGTTCCTTGGCACATTATTACCTAATGAAGAGGGAGCCAAGCAATGACCGCCGGATTCTGCAGTAGGCAATACAACATCGCAGCTTGCCGCCCAGCTCCTCTCAGGCTCTCTGCCTGCATCGGCTCCGTCCTGGGCCATGATGCCCAATACAACCGCGAGCCGCGACGGCTCTGCCGCGCACCAGACGCGCCAGCGAATATCAGGATGGTTCGATCGCGCTCTTCGCAAATCCGGCCTCAATCGCGGGCCGCCGCCGCCTCCTCCACCACTGCCATCACCGCGCCCACGACCCATCACGCCTTCTGAGGGCAATGCGCTTCCATGCCACCCCCAGACTCAAAGCTTCTTCTTCTCTCGTCTCCCGTTGGAGCTCCGCCAATCCATACTGCTGCTCGCGTTTGGCAACCGTACCATACACATGCAGCTGATCCTGGATCATCCGCCACTGCTAGGCAGAAACAAGGACTCTGGCTCCTGCAAGGATCATGGTGAACCTGTAAATCGCGACATCTCAGCACCGCAGCAGTGGCTCTGGCGAAGCTGTGATTGCCATCGCAACGCGCCTTGGTTCATACGCAAGCACTTCGACTGGTACAAGTTTTGGACCAGGCCAGAGCTTGATAGCTGCATGAAAGGAGAGCGACTTTGGCTTTATTGCAATTACTGGTCACTAGAGGCGTCCCGCAAGTGCAATTCCCATGTCGGTGTATTAGGCTGGCTCCGCTCTTGTCGTCAGGCGTAAGATGGCCGGGCTTGGGTACAAGACAACAAGACTGTGACTAATTTCGGCTGATAGATATGAACAAGGCGTTGACCTGCTCTACGGGACAAATACCTTTTATCTTTCCGGCCAACAACTTCTAACCAGGCTCCCAGACTACATTCGGCCAGCACGGCTAACGCAAATGGCCACTTTTGAGATTGTCCTATCTCTACCTGCATGTACAGAGTCTGGGCCGACAGGCGAGGACATCTGCCGGCCAGTGAGCACAACCCTGTCGCTAGCCTTGAACATGCTCGCGCAGAGTACTGGAATGAAGAAGCTTCACCTGTGTCTCGACTATCCTCATGCGCGTCGGCACTTTCGCAAGGTCGACTTGACACATATTCTCGACGCCCTCGACCAATGTTTGCGTCTGACTGAGGATGCGGCCATCGTGGTACAGATGGATAGTTTCTTGCTGAAAGGGTTAGACGGTATGGTATCTACCGTTGAGCAGTGGGTACCAGGCAGTGGATACACGACGTAGCTGTGGTGCTGCCTGGGTGGCGAAGCAAGACTCGAGGAACGGGTGTGCCACTATCCCGAGGTTCTTGCACCACTGAAAGAGGCGGGCGCACCTGAGTTGAGCCACAGTCGCGGGTACTGGATAGTGGAGTCTGTAGACTACCGGCAGCCTTTGATTGTAAGATGTTTCGGGACCTAGGTAGCGAAAGGCACTGGCAATGGCCAGGGAAGAATAGACAAGCAGATATCTGCATATGTCCTAATGCTTCCCCAAAGATACCAGTTATTATTAGCTGTTAGTCAACACTGGCTTATTACTTTTATTTATTTATTTATTTTCTTATATATATTTGCGTCATTGTACCTAGCTAAGCTGTGCAACGCAACAGCCTCATGGCTAAAGTAGCTAAAATTACGAGCACAGCCAGACTGAGCGATGGGAAAGGTCTTATACACAGCAACGCCTCGCGGTTCTATTTTTGACTGATGTCCACTACCTATACTCCGTACTATGCTATTCATATACACTATTCGCCCTTATCGCTTAAACTGCTTGTCAAAGGCGTTCAGTGTAAAGCGATAGCGCACCTTATTATCCTTGACTCTCTCCACGGCTTCCCTGCATCCTTCGGGAGAGATGCCGATAATCTCCACCCAAGGCTTCACACCCTTGTCTGCTGCCAGCTTCAGCATGGCATTCATCTCCTGGTTGTTGCCCAGGTGGCTGCCCGTGAGCTTGGGCGCGCCACCGGCAAATGCACCAGGCGACATGGAAGGCAGCGGCTTGTCGGGAATGCCAACCATGTGGAAGTCGCACTGCGGTTTGAGCAGGGACATGTACGTCGGCAGGTCGAATTGATCCGTCACATCCGCACAGTTCAGCACAAAATCAAACTTGTGCTTCCATGGCTCTGCCCAGCCTTCCTTGCCGGTCACAATCACGTCCTTGGCGCCCAGCTTCTTGCAGTCGTCTGCCTTGGACGGAGAGTGCGTGATGGCGTACGTCTCGGCACCCAGCGCAGCCGCAAACTGTACGGCGATATGCCCCAGCCCGCCGATGCCAACGATGCCGACACGTTTTCCTGGGCCGACTTTGCCTCGTACCAAGGGCGAATAGGTTGTGATGCCAGCGCAGAGCAGCGGTGCGACAATGTCTGTTTCTAACGCATCAGGAATCTTGAAAGTAAAGTACTCATGCGCGCGCACATGCGATGCGAACCCGCCATGAGCCCAGCTTCCATCCTTGTACTGCGCATTGTACGTGTCAACGAGGTTGGGGCAGTAGTTTTCGTTCTTGTCTTTGCACAGGTCACACTCGAGGCATGCCCACACCTGGGCGCCTACGCCAACGCGATCACCTTCCTTGATGTGCTTGACATGGCTGCCAACCTTGACTGCCTTGCCGACAATCTCGTGTCCCACACACAGAGGTCCTTGGAAGTCGCCCCAGCCGCCGGTAACGCTGTGGACATCGGAGCCGCAAACACCGCAGGCGTCAATATGGACGTCAATGTCGTGGTCCTCAAAAGGCTTAGGCTTGAGTTCCTGCTTGGCGAAGGTGTTCCATGTTTTGGGGCCGTCGACACAGAAGCCCGTAAAAGTATCGGGATATCCCATTGTAGTGATTCAGAAATGTAAAGGTATTTTATACTGGTATAATTCGTCAAGCGTGAGAACCTGGATAGAACGAAAAACGCAGGCTGTTTTATACCCAGTCCTGGAGTCCTATCCTAGCATTACCGCAAACTTACGAGTCGATTACATCTTTGACCCAAGTCTGTGACGGCCCAATGACGCGCCTTAATAGATAAGAGTGAATCTAGCCCGGCGCTAAAACTAACTGTCAGCGACAGCCAAGTCCCAATGATATTCAATTCCGGTTGCTAAAATCATCAGGAAATGGCACGCATGTAACTGAAGCTATGCCAGGCACAGCAACCCCTGTCTACAATTTTATGACATTTTATCTTCACCTACCTCAAGCCACAGTACCAATGCGATCACCTTAATTTTGCACCAAAATCTACTCTGTCCTGTCCGCAATTGAACTTGCGCCCACAGTCGGCTCAGGTGTATGATGCAATACATCCGCCACTCGACATCCACGGGCTATGACAGACACCAACGCCAATCGGTGATTGCCCCGCCCAAGAATCATCCCTGAGAGATGAAAACCGTCAAAATGCAAATAACCAATGCAAGCCAGGTCAGGCCATTTGCGGCGGCTATTTGTGGATTCCGTAACGACTCAGAGGCGCGGGCTGCATAAGTGATGGCAAGATGCCGTCATACATGCGCCGTGCGGAACATTCGGCAGCGGCAACCCCTCATCCTCCAAAAAAACCAATAAATTGGAGAACTTTCCGGTGAAATTGCCGTGACGTATTCGCTTTGTCAAAAAGAACGAACGCATTAGTTATCTACTCGTAAATCAATTCTGTATTGTCGTTTTTCCGTCGCTTCTAACCATTACGCTATCCGCCTGTGAAACGCATTGGGTTACCACAGTTTGGCCGCTTCAACACACCACAAAAGATGCCGGGCGAAGTCATCGATCAGCCGAACCCGCCGCCTTTGGCGAGCAAGTTGCCCGATTCCGTGTCGGAGCTGCTCGTCAAGCCGCCTCGGTCGGAATTGAAAGATGATACGCTGCAGCCGTTGAAGCAGTTTCAGCGGGCGGCCTGCTACATTGCCGCGTGTAAGTGCTGCCGAGACTACCGCTGCAGAGGCAACTGGGAGGCCGGGACAAGTGTGGGCTAATTGGATTTCTACAGCCATGATATTTTTGCGAGACAACGTACTGCTGGAACGAGATTTAAAACTAGAAGATGTTAAGCCGCGGCTACTAGGTAAATACACCCCAGGGGCTTTCGTCGCAGCGCAGTAGTCTGACAACCTGCAGGGCATTGGGGTACTTGCCCCGGGCTGATCCTCATCTGGTCCCATTTGAACCTCTTCATTCGCGAACAAGATAAAGACATGATCTTCGTCATTGGACCAGGCCACGGTGCACCAGCTGCGCTGGCTAGCTTGTGGCTCGAGGGCTCGCTCGAAAAGTTCTATCCGCAGGAGTATCCCAGAACCAAGCAAGGGCTGCATAATTTAATTACTCGGTTTTCTGTTCCTGGAGGTTTCCCTAGGTGGGCTTTTTCGCATCAATATCAATTCTATAGCTTGTTACTAACGGCTTACCAGCCATATTAATCCCGAGACCCCTGGTGCCATTCATGAGGGCGGCGAGCTGGGATATGCTCTCGCCGTGGCTTTCGGTGCTGTGATGGACAAGCCCGATCTCATTGTGACTTGCGTTGTGGGCGATGGCGAAGCTGAATCAGGGCCTACTGCAACGTAAGTCGTCATATATTCACACTACACGACGACTGTACTAATGGACTCATAGCGCATGGCACGCCATCAAGTACCTCGACCCCGCCGAATCCGGGGCGGTAATCCCCATCCTCCATGTTAACGGCTTCAAAATCAGCGAGCGCACAATCTTTGGCTGCATGGATGATAAAGAACTTGTCTCCCTGTTTTCCGGTTACGGCTACCAAGTCTGCATAGTTGAGACGCTGGAAGACATCAACAGCGAGCTCTACAGCGCCCTGAGATGGGCGATTAGCGAGATTCGCAAGATCCAGGCAGACGCGCGAGACGGTCACCCCATGGAGAAGCCTCGGTGGCCAATGATTATCATGCGCACGCCCAAGGGTTGGTCTGGCCCCAAGGTCGTGGACGGCGAGATTATTGAGGGTTCGTTCCACTCGCATCAGATTCCCGTGCCGGGGGCAAACAGCGACGAGAAGCACCTTGGTATCTTGCAGGATTGGCTGCAGAGTTACAAGGCCGGTGAGCTGCTTGCGGACGGCAAACCTTCCGAGGACATCCTTTCTCTCCTTCCAGAAGACGACAAGAAGAAACTCGGGCAGGTTCCGTTTGCCAATGCGCCGGAGAGGGAGATTGAGGTTCCCGATTGGAAGTCTTTCGCCGTCAAGAAGGACGGCAACCAAGAGAGTAGCATGGTAAATGCTGGTAAGCTACTCGACAAGGTTGCTACCGAGAACCCAACGTCATTCCGCGTATTCTCCCCCGACGAGTTGGAGAGTAACAAGCTAGCTGCCATGTTCGAGAATACAGGGCGTAATTTCCAATGGGATCAATACTCCCGAGCCAAAGGCGGCAGAATCATTGAGATTCTGTCAGAGCACTGCTGCCAGGGCTTCATGCAAGGATACACGCTTACAGGTCGCACTGCCCTGTTTCCAAGCTACGAGTCCTTCCTCGGTATCATCCATACCATGATGGTGCAATATGCCAAGTTCTCCAAGATTGCCCGCACGCTTGAGTGGCGCGGCGACCTCAGCTCAATCAACTACCTCGAGACCAGCACCTGGGCACGACAGGAGCACAACGGCTTCTCGCACCAGAACCCGTCATTCATCGGCGCCGTGCTCAACCTCAAGGCAGAAGTTGCGCGCGTATACCTGCCTCCAGACGCAAACTGCTTCCTGAGCACGCTGCACCACTGCCTCAAGTCGAAGAACTACGTCAACCTCATGATTGGTTCGAAGCAGACCATGCCTGTGTACTTGTCTGGCGACGATGCAGCAGATCACTGTAAGAAGGGTGCTTCTATCTGGAAGTTTGCCTCCACGCACGACGGCAAGGACCCCGACGTCGTGCTCGTGGGTATCGGAGTCGAGGTCACTTTTGAGGTGATCAAGGCGGCCGAGCTGCTGTCAGAAGTGGCGCCCGACTTGCGAGTACGAGTCGTCAACGTGACGGATCTCCTCGTCCTCGCCGCCGAAACACGACACCCGCACGCCTTGACACGCGACGAGTTTGTCAACATGTTTACAGAGGACAAGCCCGTGTGCTTCAACTACCACGGCTACGCGGCGGAGCTGCAGGGGCTTCTGTTCGGACGGCCAAACTTGGACCGCATGGGAGTCGAGGGCTACAAGGAAGAAGGCAGCACGACTACTCCTTTCGACATGATGCATGTGAATGCCGTCAGCAGATTTGATGTCGCTACGCGAGCACTGGAGAGCGTCGCCAAGACCAACAAGACCGTCCAGGGCAACTTGGATGAGTGGCTCCGAAACATTGGGAATCGGGCCATTAAGGTGCAGGATTACATTAAAAAATACGGCAAGGGTAAGTCATTTTGTACTCTTGAAGTGTGTGCACTGCTAACTAGGTGCAGACCCGGAAGACTTGTACCAGTGGAAGGCTTAGAGTGACCGTACGCCTCTCAAAAGACCACATCCGAACAAGATGAATGAATATCTTGGAAGCAAAAGTTGTTGGCTATAAGCAAATTCTTATTTAATTTAAATATATACATCGTTTAAAAAGAGGGGAAAACTGTTGGTAATGCATATTCGTTCCGACTGGTGATAACTCCGACTGTAAGAGTCGCCCAATTTCAATATATTAGATTGCACATAATTCGCACAAAACGTGGCTAAAATTTGTCAGTATCCGATTCATCCGCAATATTTAATTTATGGACCACATTTCACGTGCCAAGAGGCGTCAATTACGTATGACTACGTCACCGTTTACACACTGGTCGACTTCCTGCTACCCAACTATCGCCTATTCTTACCTTGGCCCAAAGAACACAAAGAAGCTTAGGTTCCTGTATTCCTCCAATACGTTTGAGTAATACAAGCTCCAGTAGCAGCCATGAAGACAGCCATCTCAGTTAACGCCGGCTCTAGCTCGGTAAAGCTGTCCGTTTACACCATAAACGGCGAACAGCCGAAGCAAATAGCCGACGCCCAAGTGAGCAGTCTTGGTTCCGATAACGCCAAGCTTGAATACTCACGGCACGGAAAATCCGTCATCGACGGTGGAAAGGCGGGTGAGGCGGGTGAAAGCCACGATGCCGCGTTTGCCGCGATCTTGGATAAGCTCGTGAACGACCACGAGCTCAACGAAGTGGGCAGCAAAGACGACTTCTCCTTTATATGCCACAGAATTGTGCATGGAGGTAATTATGAAGACAGTCAAATCATCAACAAGGATACGTACAAGACAATTGAGGAGCTTAGCGATCTCGCACCACTGCACAACGGGAGTGCGCTCCAAATTGTGCAGTCTTGCTTCAAGAAGCTTCCCAGCTGTACGAACATTGCCTGCTTCGACTCGCAGTTCCACAAGACTATTCCCCAACACATTGCGACGTACCCCATCAATCAAGACATTGCGCGCAGAAATGGCCTGCGAAAATACGGCTTTCATGGACTCAGCTACTCCTATATCACTAGAGAGGTTGCCCAGCACTTGGGCAAGAGCATCGACAGTTTGAACATTATAGCTCTCCATCTTGGTAGCGGAGCTAGTGCTTGTGCTATCAAACAAGGCAAGAGCTGGGATACGAGTATGGGACTGACGCCGCTCTCGGGTCTTCCTGGAGCAACACGGAGTGGGAGCATTGATCCGAGGTACGTCTGGTGTGCTTTACATCCACGAATTTCAGCTAATTGCTATCTATAGCCTCGTTTTCCACTATACCAGCGACGCGGGGAAACTCTCCTCGGCGTCGACTGAGCACCTGCACATCTCTCGCGCGGAGGAAGTGCTAAACAAACAAGGAGGGTGGAACGCCGTAGCGGGCACGAAAGATTTTGGTGAAATAGCCGTTTCAAACGACGAAAGTCACAAGCTTGCATTTGACCTCTTTGTGGACCGCGTTTGTGGCTACATCGGCAGCTACTACGTGTCTCTAGAGGGCAAGGTTGATGCTCTTGTGTTTGCTGGTGGTATTGGCGAGAAGAGTCCACAGCTGCGCAAGGCCGTCATTGATCGTACCAAGTGTCTCGGATTTTCCATTGATGAAGCTGCGAACCAGAAAGACCCCGGGGCATCAGTCGAGGATATTAGCGGGTCGGACGCGAAACATGGCGTTGTCGTCTGCCAGACGGATGAGCAGTTTGAAATGGCGCAGATGTGTGCCTCTATGAATGAAGCTCAGTAGTGAACGAAGTTGATCATGGGAGCCAAATAGCAGTCAGACGATCGAGAGCAATAACACCTGTAGTCAGAATATTGTTATTTTATACCAAAATTGCTCTCATTTATTTCCAGTGCATTATTCTCTGAATTTTATTCTATACATCTGCTTCTCGTTCATATGCGCATATCGTCCGCGTTACCTCTTCTCCGTATAAGTGCCTTTGCTGGGAACAGTGGGGCTCGACCACCACCCACCCCAAACAGGAAAGCCCCCACATGTTATCGATACCAATAAATTTTCTATTCTGCCACTGCCAGCAGCTCCGCCATCAATTTTCATAGCCGCTTGACAGACAGACCTGGTGCTGGAGGAACCTATTGCGACGACGACAAAAGCGCCGCAACCATGGAGCAGCAGGCGCATAAGCCGCATCGCAAGTCGAAGGAGAAGAAGCAGCAGCATTCTGGGGGTATGTGATTGCCCAGCTATTCATTCTCAGCAATCGGCAGACAACTAATCGTGCAGCAGAACCCAACCCCAAAGCCTTCGCTTTTGCCAGACCGGGAAAACTTCAGCGAACAGCGGCCCGATCACAAGATGTATGCCTGGACCCTGGTAACAGACTGTTTATCCGCGAGTTCATCAGCTAACTCTTCCGTTCTAGATTAAAGAAAAACGCCTCCATGTTCCGCTCGTCGACAGACTGCCCGATGAGGCGCCGCCTCGCCTCGTCGCCATCGTCGGTCCTCCCGGCGTCGGCAAGACGACCCTCCTCAAATCCATGATCCGCCGATACGCCAAAGAGACGATTTCCGATCCCCAAGGTCCCATTACCGTGGTTACCTCGAAGAAGCAGCGCCTGACGTTTGTCGAATGCCCGAACGAGATGGAAGCCATGGTCGACATTGCCAAGGTTGCAGACATTGTCCTGCTGCTGATCGACGGAAACTACGGCTTCGAAATGGAGACCATGGAGTTTCTCAATATTCTCGCCGCCACCGGTATGCCAGGAAACGTCTTTGGCATCCTCACCCATCTCGACCTCTTTCGCAAGCCGCAGGCTCTCAAGGATGCAAAGAAGCGCCTTAAGCGCCGACTGTGGACGGAACTGTACCAGGGCGCTCACCTGTTTTACCTCTCGGGTGTAATGAACGGCCGATACCCCGATCGCGAAATTCATAATCTCTCTCGCTTCTTGTCCGTCATGAAGAACCCGCGACCCCTCGTTTGGCGCAACGCACACCCCTACTCCATTATTGACAGTTTCCGCGACATCACACATCCGACCAAGATTGAAGCCGACCCCAAATGCGACCGATCAATTGTGCTGTCCGGATATCTTCGAGGCACAAACTTTTCAGCGCAAGACCAACGCATTCACGTGCCTGGCCTCGGCGATTTTACCGTTGCCAATATGGAAGTTTTGCCAGACCCTTGCCCTACGCCTTCCATGGAGCAGGCGCTCGCCAAGATTGCAGGGAAAACCGGCAGACGCCGTCTGGATGAGAAGGAGAAGAAGTTGCACGCTCCCATGTCAGACCGAAGCGGTTTAAAGATTGAGGGAGACGCCATCTGGATTACAAGAGACAAGGGTTTCACATTCGATAAGGACGCCGAAGGAAGAGAACGTGGCGAAGGAGAGGAGATGATTGTCGGTCTCCAGGGCGAACGCAGACTGCTGGGCCAGAGAGACGATGGTCTACAGCTGTTCCAGGGTGGCGAAACCATTACAGATGTTACAGATAATGGCGATGACACTGGTCGCAAAACGCAGCGCAAAGCACGAGTAGCCGAGCGCGAAGGTGGCGACGACGACGACGTAGACGACGAAGGCTTTGTCAGTGGCAGCGAGGACGGCGACTCGGAAGCAGAGTTTGATGAGGCCAAGCTCGGCAGCATGTTCCGCAAAGATGCCGACAAGTCGAATGGCGAGGATGACGTTGCGTTTGCAGACAGCGACTCGGACCTCGGCTCAATATCTGGCTTGGAGGATAACTCAGAGGATGACGACGAAGAATATGATTCGGACGAGGAGGCCGCTGCTCTCCGCTGGAAGGAGGATCTGCCCGGCAAGGCAATGCGTTCTCACGGCAAAAAGCGATCATATCACACTGGCGACCTCGCTCGCTTCCTCTACGACACAACCATGACGCCATCAGCAGCCCTGAAGCGATGGCGAGGCGAAGAGGAGGAGGAGGAGGAGGAAGAGAATATAGAAGATGAGGACGATGACGACGGCGACTTCTTCAAAAAGTCAAACAAGGAAAAGGAGGACCTGACAGACGACCGCTATATACCAGACTACGACTACCAAGACCTCGCAGCAAAGTGGGCTCAGGAAGAGAACATTGCCGCCCTGCGACGTCGCTTCACCACGGCCGACCTCCACCGCGGTGATGATGGCGACGGTGACGACGGCGAAAGCTGGGACGGTGCATCAGGAGGTGAAGACAGCGAAGGAGACGGCGAGTTTGAAGATCTTGAGGCCGAGGAAGGCGACGGGTCCGCCAAACCAGCTCCTGCGCCGCCCGCGCCCGAAGACCTCGAGGCCGAGCGAGAAAAGAACGCCCGCCGCAAAGAAGAGCTGCGCCAGCGCTTCGAGGAGGAAGACCGCGACGGCTTCCTCAACGACAAGGCGACGGAGCGACGCGACGGCGGCGACGTGCAAGAGTTTGGCGAGGACGACTGGTACGATGCGCAAAAGGCCATGATCCAGAAGCAGCTCGACATCAACAAGGAAGAGTTTGAGACGCTGGACGAGCGGCAGCGCGCGGCGGTCGAGGGCTACCGCGCCGGCAAGTACGCCAAGGTGGTGCTGGAGAATGTCCCCGCCGAGTTTGTCGAGCGCTTCTCGCCCAAGATGCCCATTGTCGTCGGCGGCCTGACGGCGACGGAAGACCGCTGGGGCTTCGTGCAGGTGCGCATCAAGCGTCACAGGTGGCACAAGAAGATTCTCAAGACCAACGACCCGCTCATCTTCTCTCTCGGCTGGCGCCGCTTCCAGACGCTGCCCATCTACAGCATCTCGGACTCGCGCACGCGCAACCGCATGCTCAAGTACACGCCGGAGCACATGCACTGCTTCGGCACCATCTACGCGCCGCTGATTGCGCCCAACAGCGGCTTCGTGTGCTTCAACTCGCTCTCGGCCGCGACGCCCGGCTTCCGCATCGCCGCGACGGGCACGGTGCTCAGCGTCGACGAATCGACCGAGATTGTCAAGAAGCTCAAGCTCACGGGAAGCCCGTACAAGGTGTTCAAGAACACGGCGTTTATCAAGGACATGTTCAACTCGCAGCTGGAAATCGCCAAGTTTGAGGGCGCCGCCATCAAGACCGTCTCGGGCATCCGGGGGCAGATCAAGCGCGCGCTGTCCAAGCCCGAGGGCCACTTCCGCGCCACCTTTGAGGACAAGGTGCTGGCCAGCGACATTGTCTTTTTGCGCGCCTGGTACCCGATCAAGCCGCACCGCTTCTACAACCCCGTCACCAACCTCATCGGCTGGCAGCCCATGCGCCTGACGGGCCAGGTCCGCCAGGACGAGGGCACCTCGGCGCCCCAGCAAAAGAACAGCCAGTACCGCAAGATTGAGCGCCAGGACCGCCACTTCAACGCCCTCAAGGTGCCCCGCGCCCTCGCCGCCAACCTGCCCTACAAGTCGCAGATTGTCGCCACCAAGCCTCAGAAGCGCGAGACGTACATGCAGAAGCGTGCCGTCGTCGCAGGTGCCGGCGGCAGCGGCAACGAGGACCGCAAGGCCCGCGCCCTCATGCAGCAGCTGCTCACCGTGCGCAACGACGCCGCTGCCAAGCGCAAGGCGAAAAAGGCGGAGAACCACGCCGCCTTCAAGAAGAAGCTGGCCGACAACGAGGCCAAGAAGGAGGCCAGGGAGAAGAGGGAGTCCAAGGAGTTTTGGAGGAAGAATGGCCGCAAGAGAGCTGCTGCTGACGATGGAGGCGGTGGCGGTGCCAGGAAGAAGAGGTAAAAGAAGAGGATGGGATAAAACGAAGAAGAGAGGGATGAGGTGGATTATTATTTGGTTGTATTGTATATATCATGGCATTTGCGGCTAGGTTTTGGCATTACGTATATTATTCAAGAGAATTATATTTAGACGTGGCGATACTTTAACCGTGACGTAGAGGCTCATATGAGGGACAATGTCTTTTGGAATCACTGCTTTCTGTTCTTACAAGGCGTATATTGAATACTGCAAGTACACAAAACCCCCAAGGACACGCTATGCAGTCTCGCCAGCCTACTTGCTTTACAAGAACGAGGAAATTCTTCCAGAGCAAGCTGGTCAACAACTGCAGGATGACAAAGGCGCTTAGAAAAAACCACATCCATTAAATAACACTATTCGTCCCCTCCGTTCCATCAGACGCAATCTCTTTTTTTAACACTTCTTACAAGTTGAAACCAATCCACCCAACTTACAACGTTCTTCTCCAACACTCGGCACTTCCGCTCCGGAGCAGGCACGGCGGCCCCGGACATGAACAAAAAGCAACCCACAAGAAGAGAAAAGTCGCTGTAAACAAATTGCACTCCAAAGCCTAGGTCGTGAAAGCCATATTCGCATCAAGAAAAAAACGACATGCGCCGTGTGATAGAGGCAAAAAGAACCAAGTCAGTCATGGTTCAAGTCATGCCCCATTTCTTAACTTCATGTGCACGTGGATATCGTTCGTGGTAGTCGCATGCTTAGGCGGCAATCAAGGGCTCTTCCTCCTCCTTGGCGGCGGGCTTCGCAGCCTCGGGGGCAACGGGCTCCTCCGTGGGAGCGGTAGGGAACTCGGGAGCCTTGGCAGGAGCAGCAGGCTTGGAGACGGGAACTGGCGTGGGAGCAGGGCCGGCGCGTCCACCGCGAATCATCTCCTGAACCTTTCCAGTGTAATCGCCAGCATACTGCTTGCCAAGAGCGGTGATCTGGTCAGCCTGCTTTTGGGCGACGCTGCGTACCTGGGCCGTCTGGGCGTTGATGGCGTCGGTAGCGTTCTGGATGTGGTTGTCGATGAGCTCCTGGTTGCTAGTGTACACCAGGGGGACAAAGAAGGCAACGGTGGTGCCAATGATGGCGAGACCCCAGTAGGGAACGAGCTTGACGAGGTAGTAGGACATGAAGGCAGCGACGCAGGCCTGTGAATTGTCAGTGGGCTGTCTCAAGCTGAACGGAGAGTCAGTAGCTACTTACAGCACCAGAGGCGAAAATGTTCTCCGCAAAGAGAATGCGCTGGGCCTCAATAACGAAGAAGTTGAGGAGCTCGTGGACGTCTCCGATGAGGCCGTCGAGAGATTCGCGAGACACGGTGTAGTATCGGCGGGGGCGGATCTGGGAAGCTAGGCCGTTGTTAAGGACGAGCTTGCCGGCAGCCTCGGCGGCCACAGTGACGGCGAGGGCCATCCAGGAGAGCTTGAACGCCCAGCGGATAACATCGAGGTATCTGGCGAGGAGGATAAAGGTAACGACGGAGGCGTAGGCAATGCCCGAGGCACCTGCAGTAATTCATGTGTAAGCCACTTTGCGCCTCCAGTTTGAGTTGGGATGCGCAGAGGCCAGCGGAGGTGGCAGGGGGTGCGTCACTTACGAGGGTTGTTCCACGAGAGGAGCTCCGAGAAGAAGGAGTGGTAGTGCGTCAAAGGCTGGCCGGTGACAGCAGGGTTGGTGGGAGTCTTGCGCGAGGCAGCGAGGTTGGAGAGCTCGGAAGAAGCCTTGGCGCCCTCGTCCTTGACATTCTGAGCAACGGGGCCTAAATTCGGCAAACGCGAGAGCAGCGAGTTAGCCATGATTCTATAGCAGTATGGCGGCGAGGCCTTGCAAAAGTGTGCAGTGGAAGATGGGAAATTGAACATACCGCTCGTCACAGAGTTGTAGGCAGCGGCGGCATCTATAAAACCAAACGTGTCAGTTTTTCTCGTTCAAACTCGTGGACAGGTGTCGCTCCGGCGCGAGCACTGCTGGCGGCGTGGGTGGGTGGCGTGGGTGCGTGTGTGTGTGCGTCACATGCAAAACTATCAACGTGGTCAGCTCACAGAGCTCGAGGCAAGGTCAAGAGGAGCTCGAAAATAAAGCCATACCTTACTGTTCTTGGTGTTCTCGTAGAGAGAGCCGCCGTTGTTCACGGCGGGCGCAGCAGCGGTATCAGCCATTGTGGTTATCGATGGTTTCTGCGGGTGAAGCAAAAAAAGATGTGTGGTGTTGTTTGGTTTGCGTCGTCGCCAAAACGGAGCTGTTTTGTTGCAATTTCAAAGGGGGTGCGGGTCGGTTTCCAAGCTAGCAACGGGCAGCGAAATTATAGGTCAGCAAAAGAGGCCAGCAAAAAGGTAGTCTTAGTCACTAGAATTTTCTCTCTCTCTCTCTCCAGGCAAATAAAAGCGCGCGCTGCAGAGCCGTGTACGGACGACGGGTACAAGAGGGTCCAGAGGCAACAAGGAAAAAGGGGTCCGTCGTGTCCGTTGGCAAGGGGCGAGGGTGACGAGAGGGGGGCCGCTGCGATACGCTTGGCCAAACGAAGCTAAAGCGACGGAGAAAGTGGGAAGAGGAACAATGTCAAGGGCGGCGTTCGAGGCGGCTAGTGTCTTGTGAAGAATAAAAATAAAATACAAAAAGGAGACGTACCGGTACAATACTCTGACGAGGTCGCTTTTGATGGATAGCCGTAGACAGAGATACAGGATGCGGTCTTTTTTTGTTTGGGTTTTGTGGTGTTTTGGAAAGGAAAAAGAAAGGAGACGAGGGGAGCTCGAGTGAGGAGGAGGAGGAGGAGCTCCGACACCTTACCCTTCCATTGGGTGCGGGTGCAGCCCAGCACTGTACGTACCAGTTGGCGGGTGACACTGGCGTGCGTATGGCGAGGAGGGGGCGGCCAAAGGCATGTGCCAGAGGCGCCCTGGCCCTGTGGAACGGGTTCACTTGTACGCATCATGCCCTGAACAGGTGCCCAGACAGCCTGTATCAGCGACCCTGGCCACACCCCTCCGTACCCAATTGACGTCGGTGGATGCTGCGGATGCCGTGCCGTGTATCCAAACTGGCTAGCGCGGTTGCCGCTTTGCCAGCAATACATGGTACAGCAACAAGCATCACGACGGTCACAGTACTTGTAAGCCCTATAAGGCTATGCATACGGAGTAGGATTATGCGTTTTGTACAATACCAGAGGTCATATAGAAATTAAATTCCTTGCTTGATATTCCACCCTGATGGTTTACCGCCTATGCTAGGGTACACGGGCTGCCGACCGCCTGTCTCCCAAGAAAGGCCTGATCCGCGTTCGACACAGCGAGTTGTTGGCGTCCATCCTATACACATACCTTCACTACGCGTGTAAACTAATTACATGCATCGAACCAATACCGAGTAATTAGGTAAACCGTACTACCATAGTAGAAGCGACTCGGGGCGACAATTTTCGGTGGCAGCCGTGATCCTCCGCAAAGTCCGCTAAGAAACTTTAAATTCTCCGCGATGTTGGTTCTCGCGCAACCGACCTGGATTTATAAGTCAATTCCACAGTACGGTTGTTTCTAGCGCGACTAAAGCGTCTACAGAGTTCCGCGCAACGCGCGGGCTTGGATCGTATGAGCACTAGTCCATCATCAGATGGTATTTCCGTTTTGACACATATATATAGATGCCCTGCGAAAACTTGTAGTCGTTTTGTGAATAGAATCATAGACACAACAACAACACACCTTCCATCTTTACCTCATTCATACAAATTTCATTTTCATCATGCCTACCAGTATTCCTACCGTACAATTGAATGACGGCAATTCCATCCCAGTCGTACGTTTCATGCGCTTCATTGACTCCCGTTCTGTGACTCACATACTCACAACGCCATAGGTCGCTTATGGAACAGGCACCGCCCATGACAAACGATACGGCCCCGGTACCGAGACCGTTACCCTTGTCAAAGACGTAATCAACATCGGATACCATCACATTGACACAGCCGAAAGTAAGTTCCTTCCCTCTTTCAACCCAAACATCCCAATATAACCTCCCGCATGTCCAATAGCTAACCAAGCACAACACACAGACTACGACAACGAAGACCTAGTCGGCGCAGGCATCAAAGCCTCCAACACACCACGCGAGCAGCTCTTCATCACCGCCAAGCACAGCGGCTTCGGCCCCGCCGCCGACTCTCTAGATAAGACGCTCGCCAAGCTCGGCGCCGCCTACGTCGACCTCTACCTCCTGCACAGCTTCCTCTTCGCCAAATCGGAGCGCGACCTGCAGCAGAAATGGGCCGAGCTCGAAGCCCTGAAAAAGTCCGGCAAGGCCAAATCCATCGGCGTGTCCAACTGCCAACGCCAACACATTGAAATCATTCTCAAAACGGCCGAGATTCGCCCCGCGGTCAACCAGATCGAGTACCACCCGTACTATCAGCGCGACGGGCTCGTTCCCTGGCTCAAGGAGGAGGGCATCGTCGTCTCCTGCTACAGCTCCCTGACGCCGCTGACCGCTGGCCGTCCGGGCCCCGTCGACGGGGTCCTGTCGAGGCTGGCGGGCAAGTATGGCGTGACCGAGTCCGAGATTGGCCTGCGCTGGTGCCTGGATCAGGGCCTGGTCATCTCAAGCACGAGCACAAAGGTAGATCGCATGAAGGGTTATCTTGAGCGGCTGTTTGTGTTCCATCTTACACCGGAAGAGATTGAAGAGATTGCCAACGATGGCAAGGGAAAGGACTTTACTCTTTTTGGGCATTACTTTGCTGAAAAGGAGCCTCTTACAAAGTAGACATTCCCAGTTATCTATATAAAATTTCGTATTAGATCTCATATAATAATCATAGACTTTCTTTGAATACTACAGCACGGCACCAGACTACATGTTTTCTACCTGTTAAAGCGGCGTTGCATCGTACCCACGCCCATTTTACACAATCTATCGTTGCGGGCGGTTACTAAGACAACGCCCACCCAAAAGGGTCCGCAGTGGCCTCCCGTCTCCGTCTCAGTCCCAGTGCGCCGGCGTCTAACAGGCAAGATGATAAATACGTCTTTATATCAAATCTCTGTCCTCCTAACCGTAAGACCTTCCTAAACGTCTTTTTAAGCTCGAGTCACACGCTCTCCGTCATTCCGCACTGTCTGATCCGCCGTCGCTTTGCTTTACGTCACCTGCGTGTCATCTATCTGCAGGCACGTGCCGCACTCCAAGACAGGCCGACGGGCGTTTGTCTCAAGTGCCGAGGCCATCGCCAGCACGCAAACCGGACACCGGATCACGGAGCCGTTTAACCCGACTTAACGGAACGACCATACCCTATTATACCGTCATGCTGCAGCCACCAAAATGCTTTGGAGAGGTAAAATATCTCTTAATTCAACCCAATGCCATGCTAATGCGTAAATGCTTCGTCCGTCCAGCTTCTATTAGCGGACAATTCATACCACAACCCAGAGCGTAGCCAATACATACGGCCGGCCCAAACGTAAATAACAAAAATGGCCACCCGTCGCCTTTGCAGGCAAATTATACCGAGCCACCATGATGCCCATGAATGTACAATAAATATTCACAATCTTGTGTCTGCGTCCCGCACAGCTTGTCTCCGCCTCCTCGTGTCTCATCTCCGCCAGCCCCAGAATCCTCCACCAGCTGCTGAGCCAACCGTGGCCGAGGCAGAGGTGGGAATCTTGCTTCCCGCGTCCGTTGATGCCGACGGCGTATGCCCTGTCAGCCGCCCAAAGACGCCAATCGCTCCAGCCGCTACCGATGCCCCCGCAGCAGCCGCATCGCCTGTTGGACCGATTCCGTGCGATTTGCGAAGCGCCTCTAGCTTCTGCTTCGCTTCTTCAGCTTCTTGCTTGGCCATGGCTTCCGCCGTCTTTGCCTGGACCAGCTCCAGGAGTAGTGCTTCGTGTTCACTCGGGGCCGACTCGCCCAGCATTTCATTTGGCGCCGGCAGAGATGAGAGTCTCTTATTGAACATGCCGTCCTGGGTAGACGGTGTGGACTTGCTTCGTCCCAGTTTGAACTCCCTCAGGCCAGCATTTCCGTTCCCCTTGCCATTGGTCGAGTCTCCCTCTAGTTTGTTGCTTGCCGCCTCGCATGCTGGGCTAGCAGAGGATCTTGTCCGCAGTCCTTGAACCTGCTTTTCCAACCTCTGCTTTTCTTGATGCAGGTTGCGAACATGGGTGTGTCTATCTTTCAGCTGTTCTTTGGCGCTTGACATTTCCTGGTCCATATCGTGGATTCGGCGATTTAAGTCTTGACATTGTGCGCTGAGGCCCGCGATTTCTGCTCTGGCTTGGGACAGCTCCTCTCGCAGCTGTGATTTGGTGAGCATCATCGACGACCGGTGCTTTCTCCCGTCGTCGGCTGCAAACCGCGTCTCGACTCTATCAAGGAGCTCAGAAAGGTCTTCTGTCGATGGGGGCTGAATTTCGGGCTTCTCGTCGTCGTTTTCATCTTCTCTATTTTCCGGGACCGCTGGCTTCTCCGTTGTGTCGGACAAGGGCATGTCATCGTCGCCATTCACAACCGGTGTCTCCGCTTCCTCGGCAACGTCCTCACTGCTCTCTTCAGTGGCCTCGCTGTCCTCTTCAGTAGCCTCGCCGTCCTCTGGGGGTGTGCTCACAGCCCTGCTCCTGATTCCATCCAGAAGAGACCTCACCGCTCGGCGGTCTTCTTCCCTCTCCTCCCTTTCATGTTGCAGTTGGTTGGTGACCAGCGCGTGGCTACGCTGCAACTCACTCAAGGCCGTGAGCAAGTCTTCAATCTGACTATGCAGGTATCGGTCTTCTGTGTTCTTTGCATTCGCTCCAGCCTTTGGGCCGACAGGCGTCGATTCTCGGCTCGATGACTCGTCCTCGGCATTGGCAGAATCTCTAGACATGCTTGTCCCATCGGTCGACGAAGAGCTAGTGATGCTGGCTGAACTGGCTTCGATGGAGTTGAGCGTAGATGCCAAGCTTTGCTTCGAGGTGCTTCGACGCAAGATGCTGAATTGCTTTCCTGGGGCATTGAGCCCTGGTGTAAGCGTTGCGGTTTTGGTACTGTTTGTATTTGAACTGGCCCAGATGCGCCCGAGGAACCGAGATGCCGCAGTGGTGACGTCTGATGTCCGTGCAGCGTTGGCTGTCGCAATTAGTGACTCCCGGTATCCCTGCTCGAGCTGCGCGAGAACTTCTCTAGACACAACACCTGTCAGGCTCACAAAGTCCTGCACAAACTCGTCCGCGTCGTAATGATAGCAGTCCCACAGGCCGCGAGACAACAAGAGCTGCATAACGTCTTCCAGTTCAACGCAAGCTAGCAGCCTGGCCTCGTTCTTCCTCATTAGTGATAGTGCGACACGCATTAGTGTCTCTGAAGCACCTTCCGCAAATATAACGTCGTAAATGCGGAATAGCATTGGCAATGGACAGGTCACAGCAAAGAAGCTCAAGAACCATTGTGAGACGTATGCTGTCTCGACCTGCAGCTCATCTAGGTGAACCGACAGAGCTGGGAAGTGCTGCCGTAAGAGTTCTCGGAATTGATATATTCTGACATGTAGGCCAGAGAGATCTGGGAGGAAACAGGAACGCAAATCATATCGCTCCATAAGGCTGCAAGCTCTCCGGTTAGTTCAAAGCAGGCTGGCGCCGTCATAGGTCATAACTTACCGGACCAAGACACAGAACGCTTGTTTATCAGGCATATGCATAAGAAGCGGCCCGACAAGGAAAGCTAGACCTTGGCAGTAACCAATTTTGGTGTCGTAAAGGCTAAAACATTTGAGGACGTGGCCAAGCATGCGCTGGCCATCACCATCAGGATCACGGAACATGTCCACGCCCGGAAAACTTCGGCCCAGGTCCTTCCCAATAAGCATTTCGTACGGGCTAGATTCGCCGCAGAACCGGTCAAACTTTTCTTCAAGGTGGGCATCGCGGGCGCTGGACATGCTCTGCCATACAACGCCACGGAGCGGTGGAGGGATGCCTTTTCTAATCTTGTTGGATAATAGTGTCGGTAGGCGGGCTGCTGTCTGTTGGTAATCTTTGACGAGGGCGGCGTAGAACTCGAGATCGGTCATGGGAGGCGGCGGGAGCATCGAGTAGCGGAGTTCTGGAGGCGTCGGGCCGCTCATCATTTGGCGCAGCTGGGCCATGGAGGGCGGGCGCGATTTCGACGAGGAGAGTTTCTCAACGGCTTGGACCTTGACGGTTTTGGGGTTCGTAGCCAGCTTTGCATTTTCTTGCTCCAACCGCGCCAGGAGAAGAGCAGTTGACTAGTACTGGTTAGTGCATAATTCTTTCACGAAGGGAATGAGGGGGAGGGGGATGCGGCAGGCATGAATAATGGTGGTGATAAAACACAGGTTTGGACCACTTACATTGTCGGTTTCCTCGTCCTTTGTTTGCTGGTCCTCTGTCTTTTCCAGCTCCTCCCAGTTGACCTCCTCAAGGTCGTCTGAAGAGTCGGTATCGTCAGCTCCATCCTCACACTCGCCAAGCTCGTCTTGCAAGCTTCGTTTTGTGTCTATCCGGGGCAAGGTAGCCGTCGATCGTCGAGGCATGTCGACGGATTCTCGGGGGGCGGCCGGCTCAGCGTCGCTGCTATTGGGCTCGCTCGGTGTCTCGATCGATGTTCTATTTTCGGTGTGCTCTGCCGTCTCTGGCACAGTGTCGCCGCTGGCCGTGCTGGAGTCAAGCGCCATGGTAGGAGGCTCGGACAACCGCACGGTGACCATGGAGTCGTGGGCCATCTTGGGGGTCTCTGCTTCCGTATCGGCTTCCGTGTCGACTTCGGTGTCTGTGGGCGTTTCTGGTTTGGTTATTGGAGAGACCGGATCGGTAGGATTTGTTGACGAGGAAGGCTCATGGCCTGTCGAATGGGCGGCGTCTTCTTCCATGGCAGTGGCGGACCGCCCGCAGGCGAATACGGCGACGGCGTTCTGGAATGTGTGACGAGACACTGGCAACCTCGTGCGTACCAGTCGTCTACCAAGACGTCACTCGGTGGCCGACTAGATGCCTCTGGATAGTGCAGGCTTCCATCCACCAGAAATTGTCGCCAATCGGTGGCGTTGAGGTTTACGAGCGGGCAAGAGCCAGTCGAGCAGGTTTCATGGACGGGGGGTGGGTGCGTTGAGTCGCCTGAGACGTTAAACCCGTTGACGGCGGAGCCCAGCTTGTTAGAGGCTTGCAACGGCCAAGGCAAACGCAGGAAATCGCGGAAACAAAAGTAAAGCAAGGGACCACTGCTGCGACGGGTCCTGGTTCGGGATTAGAACATTAAGGAATAAGGCAACAAAAGGCAACAAAATAAAAGAGTGACCAGGCAAGGTAGCGAACGACGGGGAGGGAAACGACGGGCGGTGGAGTAGCAGAGACGTGATGGAGTCGCAGTGACAAAATTACGCACCGGGGACCCTAATATCTGTCGACAGAAGGCGTGTTACTCGTAGTCCAGGGGCCAGGGACTGGCAAAAGCGAGCCAACCAGGGGAGCCGGCCAGCCAGGGCAGACCAAGAAAATCTGGAGGGTTCCCCTGGCACTATCACCAATTTGGAGGCGTCGGGGGAGCCACAGGCACAAGGCGGAGCCCTTGGGGCCCCCGATATTCGCCGCTAACAAGCTGCACAGGCCGGTACTTGGCCAGCAGCCTGCCTGGCAAGGAGGCGACTGGGCAGTCATCTGCCCCGGCCAAAAAGAAAATATACAATCGACGGTCTCATCTACTCGTGCATGGTGCTATTCGATCTCGTGGGAGCGCCCTTCTGTGACGGTGCCTCGAAGTCGAAGGGTCTACGGCGTGGCGTTTGCGGGGCGTATTTCTCGTGTTGCCTGAATGCATGCTTATTAGGACCATGGTATCATCTTTCGGCAGTTGTGCAGGGGTCTGTTGTATGGCTGCTGTACTCGTACTCCATGTTACGAGTAGGTGTATTATTACTGGCTTATGCCCGTTTGAATAAACATGGCGACACGGCCAATGGCGATGATATTAAATCTCCGACGGAATGCCTACCACCGTCTGGCTGTATCAGATACAGATCCCGAGCCTACGCGTACAGGAACTCCCAAAACAACCCAGTCAAAGTCGTCC
This sequence comes from Lecanicillium sp. MT-2017a, assembly GCA_003056585.1. Taxonomy (NCBI): domain Eukaryota; kingdom Fungi; phylum Ascomycota; class Sordariomycetes; order Hypocreales; family Cordycipitaceae; genus Lecanicillium; species Lecanicillium sp. MT-2017a. The sequence goes on from PXYN01000248.1 coordinate 93,465, forward strand.
TTGACACATAGTGGACGAATACAACGTCAGTATTCTACCCCGGTGACCACCATGTGCCGCCATTGTAAATGAACTGATTCAAAAAGGCTACCTGCCCTTCATCCCAGGGCGACGTCCGCTCCCGCGTGGTTGGCCAACAATGGGCGGCGTTTTAGCGGGTATCCCTTCGGCGGGCTCCACGCGGGATGAGGGACGGGGATCTGGCGAGGTGCACGCCGGAAGCACACCAGCCACAGGAGGTGGCTAGGGCAGTCAGTGTATGGGCACCCGCGGAAGACGTCACTGCTGCCCCTCTCTGATGGGAGCTAGCGCCACACGGCCGACAAGCTTGTCTGCTTGCCTGTGGGCCACCCGCCCGGAGCCGCTCAAAGTCAACAGAGAGAGTCCCACTCGCAAACGCGTCACACAAGGCGGCGTCTACCCTGGAGCGCGTCTGCCGCTTCAATTGGCCAAAAACACAACATAGAACGCCTGATACGGAGCCAAATATATTTCACGGGCTGTTGATTGGGATTCTGAAGTAAGTTTCAGCGTGTGACAAGGTGCTAGTGCGTTTATTATTCCAATGGACTGGATTGGGCTTACCGTCTATAGCATGGCGAGCCGTGATAATACCCCGCGCTTCCCATGTCAGCAGCACTGTCGGGCATACGGTAGCGTAAACCAACGTACCGTCAAACATACAATCGCCTGGATATTACAACAAAGTGGTTATTAGATGGGCCCTTGTATGTTGTACGGCAAATAATACTGCCTCCCCATCGCCCCAGGGCAGATTTGCACACGCACCCATGAGCCTATCACGGACAGTACAGCTAGTCCTGACATGGAAGCTCGATGCTCTCCATCCAAGGATCCATCGCCCGCCCAAGAAGCGGCCCGGCTATCAAACGGGTCATAATAAGCACGCCATGATCCTATCACTAGCGCCGAGAATCCCACGGCGCGAGCCCCGCTGCCCACCAGACGCCGTTTGACCACTATTACGCTAAAGACGGCGCATCTAGACTACTCGTATGAAGCAACTACTACGAAGCAGTACGGCGGTCAGAGTCGCCGCCTGCCCAAGCAACAAACCTCATGACTAGCCGTAGCACACCGATTCGACCGGCGCAGAATGCCATCGCGCCAATAGAGGCCACTGGCTGCGCGTGTGGTTGCTATTCAGGTGGGACCCGGGCGCCTCTGCCTGGTGTCATGCGTCCCAACCTGCATGAGGCGGACTGGTCTGGGCCATGCCGATTGGAACAACGGCTCCGTGGCGGGTGCGAGGGTGCTGCATGGTGCATGGAATAGGGCTCGCCACCGCTGGTTCGAGTAATCAATTGCTGCAAGCTCTTTACACGCCGTGCATGGGGAGAATCGACGAGGCGGCCGGCCCGCAACGGGGGGTTGAAGCCTATCTATCCTCGCCAGGCTCTGTGCCGTGGTTAGAACGAAGCCTGCATCTGGTCTTCTGTATTGTTCCCGAATATTCGATACGAGTACTGTACATACGAGCAGCTCATAGGCTGCTAGGACGCCAGGTTGCAAGGATGCGCGTCTCTCCCTTGTCGACTCTAATCTAATCGGCTCCAGCAAAACTACGCTGGATCAGCTGCAGAGCGGCAGCCCGTTCATAAGCCCCGCCAACGCGGTCCGAGTGCTAATGATGAACAACACCCAGACCATGGCCATTACGAGTACATCCGTCAAATAGCTGTCAAATAGCTGCTTCCAGTGGACAATTTTCCATAAATAAAATCAAACCATTCTATATGCAGAACGTAGAGTGCATGGAATCATTGAGAAAACCTCGGCCGCTGGCGCTCGGCCGACCGTGCTTGGCCTCCTGGTGTAAGTAATATTTGACGGAGCGCCCGCCCCAGTTTCGCCAGGGTGGTGGTTCCCCCCTTGTCCCGTCCTGTCCAGTTCTCGTCGCACAGAGGGCGACAATCGCCTTCTCCAAAGCTCGAAAAAATTTCGTTATTTGTCCATCGCACACATTCTTCGCTCTTGACCGACACGGCCATCGTCCCCTTTGCAGTGCGACTGCAAGCGTTGAATTTCCCCTTGGCCCGTCTTCTCTATACACCATCCATCCCCGTCCCGCAGATGGCGCCTTGAACGCGTCTCCAACCTGCCGTTCGTGCTCTTCGTACACCGCAGGGAGCTTTCCAACCACGTAGGACTTGGCCATGTTCTCCTCCCTGCTCAGTCGCCATCGCTCCGGCAGGCCACGGCGACTCGCAGCTCGAAATGATGGCCTCTCACCGCCCACGGGCCGCCGACGACAAGCCGCGCGACAGTTCACCGGCCGCACCCACGCTACGGCCGACTTTACCGAGGCCGACGACGACGACGACGATGACGATGACTTCAACGAACAAGAATTCAGTCGCCTCGAACACGATGATCACCAGGATAATGAGGACGCTGTCGACGAAGACGAGGACGAAGACGACGAGGACGAAGACGGCGATGGCCAACAAGCTGGTGGCCTACCCGTTCTCCCGCTCTTTTCCTCCAGCCATCTCGGTACGTGAATAGACCCCCGGCCGTTGACTTCCAATTTCGCCAGCTCTAACCAATAAACAATTCGGCTATAGACTCGTTGCCGGTGTACAGCATCACGCACGCGATCAGAATCATAGTGACTACACGAACCGAAACAACGCTTACATGGGAGCAGCTTCGATCCCCGCAAGTGTCACAGTTCTTGGTCAAGCCTATGCAGCAACAGATTCGGTCTCAGCACTTTTCGCGCGCGACCCTCTACGCGTTAATGGCGAACTGCCTGCAGTTTGGCAAGGAAGGCCAGAGATATGCGGCCAACGCCGGCATTAGCAACACCCGGTCCAAGGTCTGCGAGCTGCTGGCTCTCAAGGTGTTGAAAGAGTATTCCACCAGGGAGCTCATTGATGCATTGGCATACGACTTTTACCCTCTACAGGGCCTGCCGGGTGCCCAATCCGCGGCCGAAGCGAGCAGAACCGCTGGCAAAGCCAAAGGAACGTTCACCGCATCGCGGACCTCGACCCTGGAAGTGGCCATTCGAGCTTCTGCAAAGCACTTCTTGGCCCACCCCGTCGTGATTCAACAGCTCGAGGGCATCTGGAACGGCGCCATCTCCTTTTACTCGGCCGCGGATACCCTGCATCGCGAGGAAGCTCCAGCTGGCATATTTGATTATGCCAATGGCACCGCGAAGCCAGACGCGACAACACCCCTTCTCGGGTCCTTGCCACCAAAGTCAAACAACTTTCATGTTCCGAATGGCCGTCGAACAGTCTCGCTATACGATCCTCGGCAGGCATCCATGTTCAAGCTCTCGCGCCTCAGAGTTCCCCGCTACAGGTCTTTTCTCTCTACCCTGTCTCTCGCCGTCTTGATCGGCCTATTCCTCGCCGTTCTCATCCAGCGCTCGGTCCACATCACGGGGTTAGAGCTTATATTTTGGTTCTGGAGTGCCGGATTCATGCTCGATGAGCTCGTTGGATTCAACGAGCAGGGCTTTGCCTTGTACATCATGAGCTTCTGGAACGTCTTCGACCTGGGCATCTTGGTCTTGCTCATCGTCTACTACTGCATGCGTGTATATGGCGTGTTCCTGGCTGATCCCCACCACTGGAATTCCATGGCGTACGATGTGCTTGCTGCCAACGCAATTCTGCTGCTCCCTCGCATCTTTAGCGTTCTGGATCATTACCAGTACTTCTCGCAACTCCTTATTGCCTTCAGACTCATGGCTGTGGACCTTGCAGCTGTTTTCACGCTGGTTCTCATCATGTGCAGTGGATTTTACGTCTTCTTTACCCTATCCAATACCACCAACGATGGTGGTGAGGTGGCTTATAAGATATTCCAGATTCTCATGGGCTTTACCCCGGCCGCTTGGGACGTGTGGCCGACGTACAACTGGCTTGCTCGAATCTTGATGATGGTGTTCCTCATTATTTGTCACTATTTGGTTGTCACTATCCTGATTACTGTCTTGACAAACTCCTTCATGACGATTGCGTCAAATGCCACGGAAGAGCACCAGTTTGTCTTCGCCATCAACACCATATCCATGGTAAAGAACGATGCCTTGTTTTCCTACATTGCACCGACAAACATTTTCGCCTGGGTGCTCATGCCACTGCGCTACTGTATGCCTTTAAGGCAGTTTGTGTGGCTGAACCGAACGATTATCAAGGTCACACATTTCCCGGTGTTGTTCTGCATCTATCTGTATGAAAGATTCTGGCTCGCACCATCCATGTTTGAGCCTACGGATCTCGTGGAGAATCACGGCCGAAGCCGCCGCCGCGCCATTTCGTTTGGCGATGTTGCTAACAGAACCGCCATGTTCAGCCCGAATATCAGGGTACGAGAAGAATCCGTGGCCGGCTTCCAAAAGGACCGAGCGCTTGAGGAAGTGTTCCGTAGGATCCCCGACTCCGCCACTCTGCGGACACAAAGGCGAGACGAGCGGCGTAAGACGCAGAACGCTATTCGCAATTGGATGGAGCAACATGACGAAGACGACGTGAGCGCACACTGGCCGACACTCGACAGCCGCGCAGTTCCCGACTGGCAGCGACGGTTAAGCGCCGGCTGGGAGCGTGGGTCTAACCTACGACATGTTTCCGACGTTCGATCGACAGCCAGCGATCCCGCGGAGTTTTTGTCCAACCAAGGTGTATCGTTTGTCCCTGGGCGATATGGTCCATCCAGGTTGCCGTCTGTCAATATTGAATACAAAGACCACACCGACGCCGACGGAGACGATGAGCTGGTCACTAACGATGAAGACGAAGATGACTTGGTCACCAACAATGAGCAAATCCAAGACGAAATCAAGGTCGCAGCCATGTCGAAGCAAGGAGACTATTTTGTACCCCCACCGGCGGCCATAGGCAAGCTTGCCTCGTCGCATGGCTCGTATGGCGCACTGGACCGGAAGGCGCCGTCCACACCTCGTGCAGCGAACCCCCGGCGTGCGATGCATAGCCGCACGCTGTCAACAAACACCATTTTATATAACCCAGAGGAAGAAGCAGCCAAGACGCAGGCTGCCGCACCCAAGTCGCCACCCAAACCGGCACAATTGCGAAAGCCAGGAAGCAGCGGCAGAGCCACAACCAGTGGAGAAGGGCAGACCAGCTCAGGGCGACGTAGCCCAGCACGGAAGGGTGCACCCCCGAGCGAGGTAAAGCCACGACCGATAAAGGGTCCGATAGGGATGTTGGAGGCTGGCGCTGTCAGTCGGACGGCGCTGTTGAGCATAGACGCACCTCGAAACCGGACACGTGAAGCGAGAAGGCTGTCATCGGTCGACCTGAGCGTCATGTCAGACAATACCAACGCGCAGTTTGGTGCTACAGATCCTCATCTAAGCATGGCCGGGAGTTTCCAGACACAAATGGCCATGGCTATGATGAGAGAAAACCGGATGCGTGCGGCACGGGGCGTCGACGCAGCCGATCGAGATAGGATGGGGCGGCTGGTCCTTGCCCGGATGAAGACGCTTGAGGAGAGCTTAGCCGATATTATCAAGGAAATGAGAGATCTCAAGAGCGCATCTACGCCTCCGCCTTCGCGCTGGGAATCGGCTGGAGAGGAGCTAAAGAGTCGTAGCAAGGTGGCAGCGGACCTCGGAGAAGCCGACTCTGAGCCTGGCCAGGCGAAGCGGTCCAAGGGCAGCTCGACGCCCAAAAAGGGCTCCGGCAAGAGACCAGTGTCCCGACGAAGCATGAGAGAAGCCAAACCCGGCCTGGAGAACCGCCAAGAGGCGGCGGGAAAGGACAAGGAAAAGTCCAAGGGCAAGGGCAAAGGGAAAGCCAGGGCGACTGCGTACTCATCGGACGAAGACGAGAATGACGAGGGCCGATTTGCACTGAAAGGCAGCTCGCTGTAAGCAAGGGGAAAGAAGAGGCAACATGTATGCATGCTACATCTAAGGCGTTTGGAACGGTGAATTTTTTGCGATTGTGTTGAAGCCAATATTACACGGCTCAAATTGTATCATTGGTAATTATTGGGCATCTGAGAACGGAAGATTGGGGGAAAGGAAAAGTCCATGGGCGGGCGGCTGGCGGAGGTTGCAATGTGGTAGTCAAGCCCTGGGTCTCAGCTGAAGAGAGACTTGTCTGAGAATATATTAATATCTTTGTGCAAAGTCAACAATAATTGCATATGTGAAAATAAGAGCAGCCTTGATATTCTCTTCGGCAATATGGCGAGTATCACCACTGCCACCTACATTGCGGAGCACAGGACCCCCGCTCAGATCTCTAGCGGATCTGATGGCGCCCCTCTTGTACTCCGTACAGCGCACTAATAATAACACGCACCAGCCAGTGGATCGTCTCCAGCTCACGCCCAGCGCTTCAGCCCAGAACGCCCATCGATCGCTGACGTCGTATCGGATCGCAGGGCGGCGGGGGACCACCAAACCATTGGTCTAAGGAACGCATCCAGCAACAAAAATCCTGGCACTTTGGCATTAATACGAGCCCGACACATAAACACCGCACTGCACTGGGAACAGAAACTTGCTGACGCACTACCTATCTGTACGCCACAGGTGTGTTTACCCCCCCACGTGCACTAAAGCCGCTCAACCAACAAACGGCTGCGCTGTGTGTGGCTCGGATTGGCTGGCTTTGAGTCACGAGCGCAGCTGCCTGGGGGTTACTCGAGCGCCGCCTCTCCGCGCCTGTGCAAACGCCGCACGGCATCTGCATCTCTTCAAAACGCTGCGTTGCATCCGTTTGCTACCTTTTTTCCCCCTTGCACCTCATCTCTATGCATTGCCTCTTTCTTCACCTGCATTCGTTACATCCTCTGATATTTTGGTCTAGATTTTGCTCAATTGCATAGAGCTAGAGCTGCATAACCCAAAACTAAGAGCTACAAACGCAGCTGGAGGAGCAAAACATCCGGGGTTTGCCTTACTTAACCAGGGCAATTATACAAGATGGAACCGGCAATCGAATGGACTGGACTCGATGGCTTGGATGAAGCCGCACACAGAAGGACAGGTACGCCATGCCGCATCCTAACTTGTTCACATCTGTGCATCAGGTTTGCTAACTGTGCAATTACCAGCCGGCTCTGTCCAAGTGTTTGATGGCAGCGACGTGCCCGCTGCACCGACTCAACCGCTTCGGGCACACAGACTCACGACGGCACAAGCAGATATACGCTCGAAAGACGAGCTGCTACGGATGCACTGCGTAGCCTTTGAGCTGCGCGAAGGCGACACCCTCGTCTTTATAGATTATCCCGGCATTGGTCCCAGCGGCAAGACGCCTGTCGACTGTGGCGGCGTTCCCTTTCACTCGCAAGAGTTTCGAGTTCACAGCGAGAAGCTGCTTGCTACCGGCTCCTCAAAATTTGCCGAGATGCTGCAACCAAGCTACCAGTTTCGTGTGCACCGCCGCCGAAAGATTGCGAACAAGCTCCCCGAAGGTGTCAAGTATGTCCTCGATCTGACCCCGCCGTCCGAAGGAGACGACATGGTCTTTCAAATGACGGAGCTCTCCCTCACACCGGGCATAATCAAATGGTGGCTATCGTATGCCAGTCATTCTGTCGACTTTTACCTGGTCAAGGGCCACGATGACTGCTGTGTCTGCCCAAAAGTCCTGTCGAGCAAAGAACCCGTTCGCGAGCCCGAACGAGCAGAACATAATATTTACCTCGACCGTCGCGACAATAAGAAGAAGGGATTTGTTGTTAAACTACCGCCAAACCCTAGAGAGCTTTGTGAATTGAAGCAGAGCGGCCAGCGTTCAGTCACAAGTCCTCCCGAATACTATCGCATACCAGACTACTGTCCCATTCGTCACCGCAACAATATCATGCGTTTGCTCATGCTGATAGAAGGCAAAGAAGTTACTCTGGACTCTGCAGCTCGCATGTGGACCTTGGTCGCTTTGAGTAAGATTTGGGAATGTACATCGGTAGTGGCGTCCACCGTGTCCCAGTGGCTGCTGCATGGAAACAACAGCCGCTTCATCGAGGTCCTTCCCGAAGAATCCGTTAAGATTGGTTTCGCGTTGGAGAACGCCCAGATTACGCAGTGTGCCTTTCAGATTCTCGTCACCGAAATGGCCATCGAAGAAGCTGCTACACCTGGCAGTGAACAGTCGCACGATCCTACCCACGTCACCATTTTTGGGAGAAAGAAAGGAGATGTCGGTGACGAGCTTAAAAACCTCGTACAGCACGCTGCTAGAGCCCTCGTCGACAGGGTAAGCCGCATCATGGCCAGACTTCTGCATGCGAACCTCTTCGATGACTGGGGCTTACCCGAGTGGGACAGGCTCACTGCCCTACATGAGGCACTGGACGGCGAGAGTGATATGGATGCCAAGATTGCCTTTGAAGCCACAAAGAAAATGCGCCAATTCATTCGTAAGATAGTATCTTGCGATATCAAAGACGTCCTACTACCGTCTGGCTTGCCCTGCCAAGAGTCATATTTCACCATCAACGCGGATAGAGCATCGTATGCAGAGCCTGAGGACTATGAGATGTGCGAAGACATCGGAAAAAGACTTAACCCCGTTCAGCGGCTGTTAACACCGTTTCCATACAGAGAGCTGCATAAGATATGGGATAAGTCCCTGTTTTTGGAAAGATGCACGTACCTCTCCGAAACATATGTCGATGGAGTGACAACACTGGACACTGAATTAGCAACAGCTCTCCTCCGCCTGCAACAGAAGGGCCCCTCTGCAATATCGCCCCAGTCTTGGGCTGTAATATTTGAAGCAAATAAGAGCAGTACTGGGCTGGCGCCGTACTTCAACCGCGGTGCCCTAGAGTTGCAACTGCTGAGTGAGCTGCAAAACATCACCATTTGCTGGGTCCGATTCGGAGTTGAACCACATCCGAATATTACGCGACACCTGCTACTCATGCTGCAGCAGAATGAGCTAAAGTACCTCCCGTTATGGGCAGGGGGTGATAACGACGGAACAGGAGGTGTGTTTGAAGCCGCCCTACCCCCAGCTGAACTTGGACCTTGTGGCCCTGGGCCAGCCTACCGCACTGGCGCGACCGTTCCATCTGCGCCATCGAGTCTCGCCGGCTCGTTCGTGGACGACATGCGTGGCTTGGACATGCGAGGCAGCTCGACCGCAGCCTCAGTGGATGTGCAAGACAGCATATCGACAGTCTTTCGCCCTGACCAAGTCATTGCAGACGACAAGTCTATTGCTTCTGAGACTTTCACAGACGACCAGTCAGCATACCAGGAAGCTAGAGACACAGTACCCAGCGCAGAGTATGGGTTTGGTGACCAAGAGGCAGCTGATGATCGCTTTATGGAAGAGAGCGACGACGATTATGCCTCAACGATTGGCGCAGACGACATTGACGTGAACGACCAAAGTTCAGACGTCCAGCCAGGACACGGAATGACCTCAGACGATGAAGGAATGTCCGTAGAGGGTGATATGGTTTTGGTTTAAATTGGCAAACAGCACAGGCACTGGATTTTGAAAATCTGCCAAGGAAATATATCAGATCACGAAAGGAACAGCAGGACTGACTGTTTCATATGGGAAAAATGGATAGGAAATAATGTAGGCAAGACTATGAAGTACACGACACATGAATATAATGACAGGAGAACACGGTTGACATCTTTGTAAATCAATGAACTTTTAAGAATCTTTGTTGTTCTTTCCTTGTGTGAAGAAGGTCGTCATCATCAAATATTTTGTATATGAATGTCCCAAACGCCAAAAGTGCCATGCCTCTAATCACAGAAAAAAAAAAGTAAGCAACAGCCACAACCACAGCCCCCAAACTACCCCATATTCATCGTATTCCCAGCGCCCCTAGGATTCGAGTCCTTGAACTCATCCCACTCCCTAGCCTTGTACGTCTCGCGATCCACAGCCTCCATGTCGTCCTCGTCCACCTCTGGCTTGGCCGGGTCCGTCCCGCCCTCGAGGATGTTGCCGCGCCGCCGCTCCTCCTCCAGGTACTCGTCAATCGACATGGTGGGCAGGTTATGGCCCGGGCGGAACACGCCCTTGCGCAGGTCCGCCCGCGACCCGACCAGCGTAAACGGCTGCAGCGGCTTGCCCTTGGTCGAGAGCAGCGGCGCGCCCGCCCCGTTGCGCTGTCGCATCGGCTGGTCCAGCCGCCACGAGGCGTCGTCATCGTCGTTGCCCTCGCGGCCGCGCCCCCTCGTGTCGTCGCCCTGCTGCTGCCCGTCGCCATTATGTGATGGCGCGACCTCGGGCGCCATCCGCAGCATCTCCCACTCCCTGTTCAGCGCGTCGAGCGCCTGAAACGTCGCGTGTACGGAAAAATCAACGTGCGCGAGGTGCACCTGTCTCACGAGCTCTTCGTCCCCGCCGCCGTTACCGGCAGCGTCCAGATAGCGCGGGTTCGCCCTCAGCGTCTCCAGCCTGCCCTTGAGCTCCTTTTCCGCCTTGAAGTTGGCAATCTTGGCCTCTCTGCGCGCGGCGGCATCCCCACCGGCACCGACCGCGACAAACCGCTCCGGCTCGTCCCTGTACCGCTCCAGCATCTTGGCATACTGGCCCCGGACGAGGCCGTACCCGTCCACGAGCGAGAGGAACAGCTCATACGCGGCGCGGGCCTTGCGCACGACGAGCTTGCGCTGCGGGGCGTCGACAAACGGCGTGCGCTGGACGAGCTCGGCGGCCTGAAAATCGAGGAGGAGATACGGCAGCGACGACGTCGAGACGTCCTCCACGCCCTCGTTGGGCGAGAAGAGGTCGGCGGCGGATATTTGCGAGCGGGCTTTGGCGTAGAGCGAGAGCGCCTCAGCGACGTCGCTGGCGTAGGCCGACGAGCGTGTGTCTGGCGAGGCTTCGAGGGCGCGGCGCTTGGCTTCGGCGGTTTCGTAGAGCGAGCGGATCGATTGCGGCTCTTCTGAGGTGTCCATTTTGGCTGGTGGGCACCGCTGGTTTTGTTCGAGCTGTTGATGTGTGGTGTAGAAATGGAAAGCAAGAGACGCTGGACGGGCGTTTCTTGGGGCAAGAGGTTGAACCCCGCCACCACCACATCCAGTTGCTATGGAGGGGCAGAATCAAATGATAAGATAGGGAAGCTTCACCACACACGCAACGCTACACAGGCATTCGCCAACGGCTTTCATTCAAGCTGCCACACAAGTGAGTATGCAAATAAACAGTGCACATAGTTCAGTCGTCAGGTCTGATACAATTTCTGAAGTAAAGCATACATAACCGGTATATAATGAAATAGGAGAATAAAAATCGAACCAAACCGAAATCCTCTATAAAACCGGCCTCCTCCCTTCTCCCCAAACGCCATTCACTTCCCTGTTCTTACAAGAGTCGGGGCACAAGGCCGTGACTGATCCATCATGAGCTAAACCCCTAATCGTCGTCATCATCCATCTCAAATGGATCATCGCTTTCCGACTGCTCTTCAGCCATTAATGAGTCTTCGTCGTCCACAATGACAGGCTTCCTAGCTGCCGCGGCTCGTCCAGGCCTTGCGCGGGCTGGAGCTGCCCGCTTGGGGCTCGGCAAGGCCGGCGCGGCAATGTCATCCTCTGAATCCTCATCGTACACCGACTTCTTGACGGCTTGTCTAGCCGCGTACGCCTTCGCAGCTGGTGAAAGGGTCGTAGGCTTCGCAGCGGCTGCCTTTGCCTTTGGCGCCGGCTTGGCCTTGGGCTTGGGCTTTGCAGCAGGGCGGGCAACCTTTTTAACGGCTGCTAGACCAGGGGGCTCTTCCGGCGGCACGGACTCTGCCTTTGCTTCGTCTTCATCCGAAAGAAGGCTGTCAATGATAGCAGCCTTGCTCACTGGTGCTCGTTGCGGCGACGACTTAGCCAGCATATCGTAGTTGGTTTCGTCATCGTCGTCAAAGTCAAATGATTTCGCCGACTTCACTTCAGCCTTGGCTGCACCACCAGAGCTGCTGGACTCTTGCCGGGCCATCGCATGCAGGCTCACGCGGCCTTTGTCGTCCGCAGGCCTGCCGATACCCTTGACCATGTCACCAACGTCGCCAAGCATCTCGTCGTCATCAGCGTCGCTATCCGAGTCAGCATCAAACAAGGTTCTAGCCTTTGACGCTGCAGCTCGTTTGCTACGTCCCTCAGGTTCTTCAGATTGAGATGGCGCCTGAGACATGGACTGCGACGCAGATACTGACGGTGCCCTCGACGACTGCGTTGCGACTGGCTTTCTGCTCAGAGACATGAAGTCGTCATCAGAAAAGTTGTCAGACAAGTCCATAACGTCGCTGGCTTCCTTTTTGACCTTGGACTTTGAGCTGAACATATCAGCGAAGCGTTGGGCACTAGTGGACGGCGCCAGTTTCCCCTTGGATGCGGCAGTACTGGCTGCCTTTGGAGCAGCCTTGGGCTTAGCCCTGCTTTTCTTTTCTGGCTCATACTCATCGTCATCCTTGCCTTTTCGGGTCTTGCCAGCGCCAATCTTCTTCGACGCTCGGCGACCCATACGGCGGATCTTGGTTTGAATCTCCGCGTCAATGGCGACTTGCTTGTCCCACTCCATCATGAAGTCGTCGAGATCCTCACACCACAAATCCTTTTCGCTCTTGGCCAACAGCTCATCATGCTCGGCCTTTTTCTTCTCAATAGCCTCGCGGAGCTTCTCCAGGCGCTCAGCCGTGAAAGACCAAATGGCCATCTACCAATCTTAGTTAACTTTCCTTCCGATCGCACTTGTTCCCTATCCGAGTATTGCCACTTACCGACAGAAGGTACCCGTAATCACGAGCCGCTACGTCATTCTTCTCATCATCCTCCTCTTCCTTGCTGGAGTCATTGCCGAGCTCTTCTTCGTCCGGCTTTCCGCCGTGGGCCTTCTTCGGAGGGAAAGCCTCATATTTTCGGTCGCGGAGTTCCTGGACAAGGACATCCTTCTTCTTCTTGCCAACGACCAAAACGCCGTCGATAATTTCTTTGATAAAACGTGCCTGGTTCTTGAGCTTGCGGTAATCGCGGTGGTAAACTCCAAGCCAGTGTTTCTACAACCACGTTAGTATAAGCGTCTTCCACGGGCGCTCAATTGCTACTTACCTTGCGTTCAGCATACATGTCCAGGCGGTACTGGTAGAATTCTTCCAGAATGTCCTCAACCTTTTCGTACTTGCGAATGCGGCCATGAACATCGAAAGCAACCAGGTTAGACGTGGCAACTTGCTTCTGGAGCTTGAAGCGCTCCAGAAGGCCCTCCTCGAGAACTTTACCGATGTGCTTGTCGTCGACCATAATCTCAAAGTGCACAGTTTTGTGATCGTTGTACTCCTTGTAGTCCTTGATCCAGGCCGGGCCTTCTAAGCCGCTAATAATCTTTTCAAGCTTCGCCTTGAAGTCATCCGTCCACATACGGATAGGCAGTTCGGTGACAATGACCTCCATTGGGTTCTGGTCATTCTGGTAGGCAATACCGTTGAACTTGTAACGGTCGGGACCAGCCGCCTCTGGAGTTCCCTTCCAACCACGGAACCAAGGGGTCATCGTCTCAAACGGCAGTTCTTCGGTGTCGTCCAGACCGAGACGTCCCATACGGCGCTTCAGATTCTTCACAATGTCTGTTGGATGATAGTTCGGAATCGATGTGCTCCAACCAGTACCGATGCCGTCGGCACCGTTCACCAGAATCATCGGCAGGACGGGGGCATACAACTCGGGCTCAATCATATTTGAATCATCATATTGATGCTTCAGATTAGGTTCATCGAAAGCAGAGAAGATCTTTCTCGCAAAAGGCGAGAGGCGAGTAAAGATATAACGAGGGCTAGCAGCGTCACTGCCGCCTGAAAGTCTGGAACCAAAGTTTCCGCTGGGTTCAAGTAGGTTGATGTTGTTGGAGCCGACAAAAGTCTGCGCCAAGCTGACAATTGTCTGCTGGAGGGATTGCTCACCGTGATGGTATGCAGCCTGTTCCGAGACATAACCAGCAAGTTCCACCACCTTTTTATCTCTGACGAGATTTCGCTTGAAACAAGCAAACAAGACCTTACGCTGACCAGGCTTCAAACCGTCGGCGACCGAGGGAATTGATCGGATATTGTCGGCCATACTGAAGAGAATAAGCTCCTTGCTGACAAAGTCGGTGTACGAAATTGCCTTGTTGCCGTGATCCAGGAATGTGCCGGGAACGAAGTTGCCAAGCCATTCCTTTCGCGCGTCGGCTTTCTTCTTTGAGAAGACCAAGTCAAAGAGCTCAGCTTCTTCGGGTTTCATGGTCTCGAACTCTTTCAGATGCTTATCCAAATTCGCAAAGTACATTTGAGCGTCCTCGTTAGACGAGGAACCCAAACCCTTGAGATACTTGGATTGCCATCTACCCAGTTCGTTCTTGTGTGATTCCTTCCACTCATGAAATTCGGGCTGCGTGAAGAAAGTCACCAACTTTTGAGGTTTCTTTGGGTCAGGTCCTTGCCACACCTTCATGATTGGAGTCACAAATTCTTGGAAGAAATCCGGAATCTGAAGAAGAGAAGGGAACTGCACTTGCAGGAAGTTAATGAGAAGGCCTTTGATATGACTACCGTCGTGATCCTGATCGGCCATAATCATCAAATGACCGTAGCGCAAGCCTTTGGTGTCAGTGTAGTTTTGCTTGTGCTTGAGACCGAGGAACTGCTTGATATTTTGGATCTCCTGATTCTTGGTGATTTGGTCGATAGAAGCATCTCGCACATTGAGCAGCTTTCCTCGCAGTGGGAACACACCAATTCGGTCGGGATCCAAAGCTGTACGGCCAGACACGGCCAAGCCTTTGGCAGAGTCACCTTCGGTCAGAATAAGCGTGCACTCATGACCGCGGCGCGTTCCAGCCAAGTTGGCTTCGACGAGCTTGTTGTTGCTGACGCGTGATCGCTTGCTTCCGTCACTCTTCGCCATCAACTTATCGGCCTTTCTCTCGGCAAACTCCATGATGTTCTGGATGGCCTCGGATTCGGCAACCTTTTTGAGGAACTTGTCTCCCAGTTCGCATTTGCTTCCAAACTGGCTAACCTTTGTAGTCATCTGTTCCTTGGTTTGCGACGTGAAAGCAGGGTTATCAATATAGCAGTTGATAAAAATGAAGATGTGGCTGCGCAGGTGACTTTGCTTCAACGAGTGTCCCTTTTTTCTCTTGTTCAAGGTCTTCAAGAGATTGGCTGTGATTTGATCCGCAATGTAGTTGACGTGTGTTCCTCCGGTCGTCGTAGCGATAGAGTTGACGAAAGAGACTTGCTGAAAGTTGCCATCGGACACGGCAAAACCGACCTCCCATCGGGGATGTCCCTTGTCTCTGTCCATTTCAACAGTGCAAGTCGGCGTTCCGCCTTCTTCAGCGGTTCGTTCCTTCGCTATCGACTTGGCGTACAGGTCGCAGTACGATTTGAAGTCCTTAATCTTGATGACTTCATTGTTGAGATAGACCTTGATGTTGCGGACAGTTCCGGCCATGTCGTAAATTCGTCGGTAAAGCAGGCTTTCTAAATCGTCATCAATGCCGTCCGGCATACTGAAGCGCTTATAATCTGGTTTGAATGTGATGCGAACAAAATTCGATGTCTTGTTGGACGTGATCTTAGCCTTGCCCATTTTTTGCATGTTGTCTGTCCACGTTTGCTTGTAGCGCTTGCCGTTCGTGCTGTCCTGCACCTCGATTGTGAATTCTGTGCTGAAGACGTTGCAAAGCTTAGCACCATAACCGTTACGACCACCAACGGTCTTCTTTTCCTCGTCATTAAAGTTGGAACCGGCCAGCAAATGGCCAAAGACAAGCTCAGGAACGTAGATATTTTCTTTTTGGTGAATTTCAACCGGAATACCATCACCATTGTTCTCCACACTGATTTCGCCAGACTCGCGATCAATGGTGATTTTCATGTGCGACATTTTGGAGCCGCTTCGCTGCTTATTATCGGCAGCGTTGACGAGGATTTCGTCGAAAATCTTGAAGAAACCCGGGACAAAGGAAACATTGCGGTATTCCATCTGTTCTGTGGCCTTATTGAAAACCCACATTTGCTGTTCAGTCCTTTCGACGGACCCAATATAGGTATCTGGACGCTTGATAATGTGCTCAAGCTGAGTGAGCTTCTGGTAGGTTTCTGTTGCCGTCTTCTTCTTGCCCTTTGGCGTCGACTTTGGTGTCTTCTCAATAATCATGCTATCATTTTCGACTTCGGCCAGCGGCACGCCACCAGACTTTTTGGGCGGAGGGGCCTTCTTTTGCTTCTTAGAGCTGGGTGGAGTGTGAGAGAAGCCGGAGGTTTCATCGTCGGAAACGTTGGCGCTAGCTGTTTTCCGTTTCTTCGTCGCTGCCGGCTTGGTCTTCAGCGTCGATTGCGTGAGTTTCTTTGCGGCAGTTTTGGCAGCGGGCTTCGCCTTCTAGAAACAGCATTAGCATCACATGTATAACCCGCCCGAAAGACCAAGTCTTCTCCATGAAAGGCGTCTCTTGAGGGGGTCATCGCCAGGTCGCGGGGCAATAGGATAATCGCTTACCTTTTCGGGAACGTAGCCGTCGGACTCATCACCGAGGCTGAACACCGAGTCGTCCATGAGGTCGGAATCCATGATCGCAAGTTGAGATGCTAGGATTGAGTTCGAGGAGAGAAATCAGGAGGCAAAAATGTGCAAAGGCGCCCTAAAAGATGTCTCAAAGGGCGGTTTCTCCGTAGTGAAAGGAACAAAGGGCAAAATTCACAGTTACGAAACACAGAGAAAAAGCAACGCCGACATGCACAATGCAAAGGAACGGCGCGCGACAGTATCCACGATCCTGGTCAACAGTTCACGCTGAAGAGGAACTGCTGAGCCGGGGTTGTTGTTGTGGCAGCGTCTTCACCAAAGTAAACAGGGTCCCGGGAGACGCGTTGAGCCGCCCCTCGAGATGGTGGAGGACCGTGTTTTGATGCCTGAGGCAGAACAACCACCTAAGTGTGGTCGCTCGAGAGCGCTGCTTTACTCGTAACTGCACGAGACTGCGGAAAAATAAAGCGAAGTCCAGTTATTAATTTAGCTATTTTGAAGTCGAAATATTAAATTGACTGCCAAGTCTGTTAAATTCGAACATGTGGAAATCCATAAGTGTGCTTCTGGCCACGGACAGGCAGATGCAGCCAAGGACACCCAAACCGTTCCATCACGGCTGAGCGGGCAGTGACTTAAAGGTCAACTCACCAGGCTATTTGCTAGAGAAGTATTTGGTACTGCACGTTCTTTCCATATAGGTTTGATTGGTCAACTAGCAAAACTGCGCCATGCCAGCCTCAGGGTGGTACAAAGCATGCCCGTGGACGCCCGTTACAGCCACGACGCAAGACGATGGAGTCTTCATGGCCAGCGCTTGGAATATGCAAGTCCATTATTAGATATGGCCCGCTTGTCCGCGAGGCGCAAGGCCCTGGCTCATAGGAGTACGGATCCGCCTGGTGGCATTTCCGTTTTGGTGTTGATGCAGGGCTAAGCATGTATGCACTCGAACCCTGGCATTTTCCTGGCGGCTATGGCGGCGTAGTGAATTATTCGTACCGCCTTAAATCGTTTGGTACTCCCCTATGTGAATTTCCTGCCTGGCCAACATAACTTCCTTCTTCCCGAAAACTTCAGAGACGTTGCAAATTGTAAAGCTACAGCCAAAATGGGTGCAAATGACGCCGAAGCTTTTGACGGGAACGTCTTTGCACAGCTTGGAAATGAACATCAGGCACTGTTGGACTCCATTGACAGCTTGCGTGCTCTCAATATCCAATTGGATGAGCTCCCGCAGATTGTCGTGGTTGGTGATAAATCCTCAGGTAAAAGCTCTGTTCTGGAAGCAATATCTCGCATACCTTTTCCTGTTGACAGCGGTCTCTGCACCCGATGCCCCACGGAACTGGTGATGCGCAAATCACCAAAACACGAGGTTTCTGTACAGGTTATCGAAAAGGGTGGTAAAGCAAAGGCCACATTCGCCAAAGACCGTTTTTTGAAATGCGACCTGCCTGGCATTATAGCTGAGGCACGAAATGAACTGGGCATTCTTAAAGGCAACCAAGACTTCTCGACCAACACACTGCGAATACAAGTTTCGGACCCAAAGCTCAAAGATCTTACACTCATTGATCTGCCCGGAATATATCACGCCGAAACGGGCGAAGAGAATCGACCAGGAAAAGCCATTGTGCGTGGTCTGGCAAATTACTTCATGGCGCAGCCCAATACCATCATACTGGCTGTGGTCTGTGGCAGCAGCCAGCTTGGAGGCCAAGAAATTCTTGAGATGGCCATGAAACACGACCCCAAATGGGAACGTACAATTGGTGTCATAACGAAGCCGGACGTTATTGAAGAGACCTCGTCGACTCTGTCAACATACGTACGCCTCGCCAGGAATGAGGAAGCACCGTACATCATGAAGCTTGGCTGGCATGTGCTTCGAAATAGGAACAGCAAAGACAATGACGAGTTGAACGCAGGGGCGGCCAAGACATCTGACAAAGAACGCGATGAAGGCGAAACCGAGTTTTTAAACACTGCTCCTTGGACAAGCGTTGCCGCTGAAGACAAGGGTGTTGACGCATTGAGGGTGAAGCTGAGCGGCATCCTAGCCCAACACGTCCAGGCACGGCTGCCCTCATTAATCAGCGATATGCAACAGCGACTCAAGGCTCACCAAGAAGAGCGTCTAAAGCTGGGCGAAGAGCGTGACTCAGAATCGAAAAGGCGCAACTTTTTGCTCAGCATCGCCGGGAGCTATCGTGAGCTGGCACGGTCGGCGACGAATGGCTCATACGAAGGCTCATTCTTTACCACCGCCAACCAAAACAAGAGACTTGCTTTGACAGATTCCAGTGATGTCAGAAAACTGCGTGCCGTGATTCGCAACCTGAACTGCGCTTTTACCTCAGTTATGGCCGAAAAGGGCGCCAAACGTCACATTGTTTGGGATGCATTCCAGAATGCTAGTGGCGACGATAGAGTGAGCCACGGTGGCTGCTTCTTTAAATTGGGAGACTCAAACGATGAATTTCAAACTTTAAAAAGATACAATGAAACCTGGGTCTCACTATTTGATGCCAAAATCCCAGACATAGTATCGTGGCCGACTCTGAGAAGCGAGCTAGAGGTGAAGGCGGCGAACAGCAGAGGCACACAATTTCCCGGTTCTCCAAACCACCAACTGGCTCTTGACTTGTTCCGCGACCAGATAAAGAACTGGCCCAAAATTGCTCTGCAGTACATTAAATTGGTTCTGCACTCATCTCGCGCGTTTGTGCAGGAAGCACTTGGCCACATTTTGGGTTCCAACAAGACAACACAAGATGCTCTTTACCATGAATATATCTCCAAATTCTTCATCAGTAGAGAAAAAGATCTGGTAAAAAAGCTGGAGGAACTAGTATGCCATTACAGAGACGGCAACGCATTGTGTTTGGAAGCAGAATTCGAGCGTCGGATGCAGGAGCGCAACGCACTCCACACTGCCTTGCGCGTGAAGTCGCTGTTGCGGTCAACCCAAGACGCGAGCGGCAGCAATTTATCTGTCAATGACGTATTCGCTCGGATCAAAGATGCGCCCGCAGTGGAAGGCGATAGTTTCGGCTCTGAAACGGTGGTAGAAATGATGGCTGCTTATTATGATGTGCGCATCGCTTCCCTTTTGAAGTCAAAAAAGAAGACTTAAAACTAACGAGTCTTGCAGATGTCGATGCGAACGTTTACCGAAAATGTCATAATATTGGCTGCAGAAAACCAGCTTGTCCGAAAGATTCCGAAACTTCTCGAAGACATCACCGACCATTCCATCAGCGCAGAAGCAGTAAAGAAATTGACGGCAGAGTCGCAGGCAATAACTCAGAGAAGACATAAATTGGACTCTGAAATTGATGCTCTAGAGCAGGGCTTACAGATTTGTGAAAGATACCATGCATGGGATGCTGTTGGTAAGCCACAAAGGGCTCATCTCTTTACTTGGCCATGCTAATGGAACAACAGGCCTGCGCACCGCCAGTATGAGCGCAGAATCTACGAAGTTGCGCGCACCAATGGATCATTTTCTGAAGTCTGAAGCTACCACGGCCTCTTCAAATGCCAAATCGCAGCCATCAATCGACTTCACTACTACAAACAGTGCTGAGCAGCCGGCGGCTTCTCGATTGGGCCAGCAAGATACGTCGGGGCCGCCTAAGTTTGGGGATAGCGGGAAGTTTCCATTCAGTGGATTGTCTGCCTCGGCCAACCCAAACTTACAGTTTTCTTCAATTTTTGGAAGTTCTAATGGGAGCCGGCCTCTTACCCCTGAGAAAAACCACAAAGTGTCGAACCCGTCTGCCAACTCTGATCCACAACAGCAGCAGTCGCAGCAGACGCCTTCACGTACAGCAAATGCCGGTAAGGAAATAAATGAGAAAAATATCCTGTTTGAAGTCAAACTAATAATAAATAGCAAAATAAATGCACCTACGCTTTTGTCATCGGATGGCATGGAAACCCGAAAGCTTGAGTGGGCTGATTGTTTGACAAGGCGAGCAGCTGAATTGCGGTCCCGACATTAGCTGTCTAAAGCTCAGCAGCTTATTACTGTCGCTAAAGTGGCCGTGTATATAGATCTACGTTTTTATTGATGTTTCTTCAGGGCTAGTTTGTCACAATTGTTATTCTAATCCTTTATTGAGCGATAACGCCTCCCTGCTCTGTGACCGTGATGATTTTCGGAATTTACAAATGCTGGGATGTAGAACTGGCAGGCCACTTGGAATAGGTATTAGTACGTTGTATAACTATCAAACTTGTAATGCCTTCTTTTATGCTGTACCTGATTTGATACATCTTGCTGGGCATCCCGAGGGTCCCCGACAGCCCGCGGTTGTATGTATGTCCGTCAGCGGAACACAACGACAAGTCGTCGGGCTTAAATGGTGGCACAGCAGCAGCCCAACTATCCGCCCCCCCCCCTAAACAAAGAGAACAGGAACTCCCAACAAGCACGGGTAGTAGTTTCGTTAGTTGTGCGCGCTATTATCAACGTTTACAGACTGAACGGGTACATTGCTCTAAGCTGCTGCTCAAACGCCCTTTGTCCGTGATGAGCTGCCGCATGCAACTCGCGGCTTGTGTTGACACCTGAGACGGCGACAGAGGAGAATAGTTGATTGCTGTTTGAACTTGTTAGAAGAACAAGTGGGAAAAGTATTTGCTCGACAGCGGGGCCTTTCAACACCGCCATCTGCTGGTATCCCTGTCACGTCCATGTAGTTGTGCACCTGTTGCACGGCATATTCTGGGGTCCGTTGCGGAACATACTGGCCACGTATGTATTCTAAGAAAGGTATCCAACATATGCTGTGCCATCTGTAGATGGATGCATACCGTCGAGTCAGCTTGCTCGTGCGGGACCCCGGGGCAAGTGTCCTCCGGTGGTGTCACGCCCTGATGCCATAGGTGCGCAGCAGCATGCTAGAGTAACCGGTACAGCAAGTGATGCTTCACAAGGCATGAACATGAAAAACAATGCAGGTAGCTGCCAAAGACCTGAAAGTCCCGAAATTAAGAACGCAATGGCACAGAACGCCAAGCTCGTGCCCCTCCTGACGCGTTGTTGGTTCAAGTGCCCTTAATTACGCTCAGAGTATAAAGCGGATACTCCGTGGGCATCCTTTGCAGTCCAGACCAGTTCAATAGTATAGAACGAACAGATTAGAAACAAAACCGTAATATCAGCGACACGGGGGCCCCATGCCAGAACTGTTGAGCCCTTCATTACTTGGGCTGAACGTGGTGCGAAGAAGGTTTCAGATTGCGGGCTGGTGTGTCCGCGTGCCGTCCAAATCGCGGATATCAAAGGGAGACACCCGGACCACCTCTTTTGACGCGACGCACGACATCCTGCCAGGCTGTGGATGATTGTCGTGCTCTGTGCAACGGCTGGTCTGGGCGGGCAGCGGAGGACCAACCACGCATCCCTGACACGCGTTGTGCAACGCATAGCAATTGGCTGGTGCAACTGCGTTCGTGCAACGGTAAATGCAATCCGAGCCACCATGCATCTGGCCAGAGTTCTTCAAATGCCCCTCTCTTCACGGTTGTGGCGCCGTGAGAACCTGGAGTAGTGTGATCCAGCATGACCATCTCGTTAGGCATCGAGACCTTTTGTTCCTCGCCATAGGAAAGAGCATGAAAACTGTAGACATAATTCTATGTATTGGACAGTTAAATAAGTTCTTTGTAGTTATTGTAAAGTTAAGGAGTATGTTCATAGCTGGCAGTGCCATGCACATCACGCCTACGTGCCGTTCCTAAGAGCTCGCCTCGCGAGGTTCGTGCTGGATTCAGTTGCATTGGGCATAAGCACATCGGAGCCTCCCGATGCGAAGAGGTCAACGGTTCATAAGCGACGGGAATATGCAAGCATGGCCAACCAACCCTGGTCGAGATGCAGGCAGCCGACAGGACAATGATGGGTCAACGTCCATATACCCACCACATCATCCCGGCACAGTCAAACAAATCGTCCTGCCTGTTTGGTAAATGCGACCCCCTTCTCTATGACTGCCGGCCAGGGATCGTGGGGTGCGTGCGTTCCCTCTCACACTGCCCGGGGAGCGCGTCCTCCTCCTCCTCTGCCTCCTCCTGCACTGCTTTCCCCGAACGACGGCTGACACTCTGCAGCCGCTCAGCTGAGTATGCAGATGCGTGTGTTGTCATTGGACGTTGGGAGTTCGTTCAAACAGTGAATCACATTATGTAGTTCTATCTATATGCCGATGGACAGGGTATAAACGCGCCAGTTTACGTCGGGATGGTTGAGTTGCAAAGCCACATCTCGATATCCCCGTCTCATTTACACGTACTGAGACAAACCTCCAACCTCATACCTGCTCATAAACACCACTGTATTGCTAACCTATGAACATATAATACATTCAACACAAAATATACACCACGGAAACGACTCATATATCCAAGACGAACTACGGAACGGATAGCACTGTCTCGTGCCACTTGAATCCGGGCGGAGTTGTCCAACACCAGTCCCGCTCTTCCGCAATCACCTCCTTCCGTTGAAGTGTCTGTGCCCAGAAGAAGGAACAGGCAGATTTTCTAGAAAGGCGTTCGTTTCATTTCAGACAAGGTAAGCAGCCCTCCACTTTTGCCTCATCTATTCTCCCGCCCTGAAGAAGCGGAGTGACGGGACGCAAACGAAGTCCAGACAAGGCCAGGGGGCGTTCCAGGGGTTCTTGGTACGAGCACACTGCGACGTGTATCAACGAACTCCGACATTCTCTGGTATATGTCTGCGTTTATTTGTACCATAATGTTGAGTCTCAAGCCGTCTATTTACTACTCCGCTGGCCCTCCTCCTGCCAGCCATCTCAGATGGCGTTGGCGGGCCCTCAAAGTTCCTTTTAATCACATTTCTGTTTGTCCATGCCCAACGACTTTGAACTGTAATTAGCAATACGGAGATTCTCTAATCGTCTTTGCACATCTGATATATCCATTCGAGCCCTCTTCTTCGTTGCGTCTTCGTCACCTCTTCTTTGCTGTTATTCATCTGCTGTATATGTGGTACTGCTTTTGAACGCTTTCAAAGACATAAGCAAGGGCTAAGAAGATTAGCTGCAGACAGACGAGATGCTGTCAATACACGCACTGCTAAACCCGGCTACCACCCCAGAGCGACCGCCACCGCTGGACTACGACATCTCTAGCGCAGACGTCTCGCCAACCGAGGTGGTCGTTAGCAACATCAGAGCAACGAGGAATACGCACCACCCGCGTTTTCGAGAATGGGCAACAGCCACAGATCCCAGGCAGCGAGGACCTGTAAACTTTCCTCCACATGAGAACCTCAGCGAGAGCGCATACAATGAGGTTTGTCGCTTCCGAGTGCGGCCGCTGGGTCAAATACGGAAGTCCTTCGAGCACATCCCGTACAATAGCTCGAAGAAGGACTTTTACAGCAAGACTGGGCGGGAGGGCATAGAAGGTATGAAAAAAGAAAAAAGACCAGCACACAACAACAACGCATTTCGTTGAATCACGGCTGACAAGACAACAACAACAGCATTCAGCTACGAGTTTACAGCACCTGGCCGTGATGGCAGTGATACACAATACAAGGTCCTGTGGGACTACAATGTTGGGCTCGTCCGCATCACACCCTTCTTCAAATGTCTTGGCTTCGCAAAGGTACTGTCGGGACAACCACCGCCCCATACAATCACATAAAACCAGCCACCCAAGGCGGCAAAGACACAAAGCTGACTGATTCACGGACAGACAAAACCGCATCAGATGCTGGAAAAGAACCCAGGACTAAGGAGCATCACGCCCAGCATCACAGGCGGTGCTGTTTCAGCGCAAGGTAAGACTGACACCTCTTGTCACACCCGACAGACACACAACCACCTATGAAATCAAGAGCACAAGGACGCAAATGAGACACTGACACGGCACTTATTCACAGGATACTGGATGCCGTTTCACTGCGCAAGGGCTGTTTGCGCCACGTTCTGCTACCCCATCGCCGGCGCCCTGATTCCTATATTTGGGCCGTCGTTCCCCAGCCAGTGTCGAACCCCGGAGGATCCTCTCTACCAGGACATGAAAATCGACCCGGCCGTCATCCAAGAAGCAACCCGGCGGCGAGCAGTCGTGCCGCGTGCTCCTGCTCCGCAGGCGCCGCTGACACCACCACTGCTTCGTCACGGGGGCGCTTCCCTGGAACCACAGCCAGAGGTCTACGCACGACATGTCCTGCCACCGCCGCCGCCGCCGCCGCCCAGGCACCCATCGTCACCTTCTCACCTGCGGCACCAACGCCTCACCTCCTCATGGAGACCCATCAACGGGCCGTCCAGAGGAAGGGAGACGTCCCCGTCGGCAGGCGAGACAACGACCCGCGCGGCTACGGGTAGAGAGCGACTCCAGCTGCCTTCGGTTCGCCGGCGCGGCCGCTTCAGCAGCCCGCCTGCGGGGAACACGACCAACTCTGGCTCCGCCACGAGGCTGGGCTCAACAGGAAGGACGCTGCTGCCGCGGACGCCGAGGTCGCTGTCCCGACCCGAGGTTCAAGTACTGGAGAGCAACAGCTCGAAAAGACAGTGCAGACAGCTGGACGGCGAGCGGAGAAGCCGACACGACGGCGGCGAGTACAAGCCTGCGGACCGTGCATACCCGCAGGAGGGGCAATCAGGTAGAGTAGAGGAGTATCACGCCGCCACGACACTCATGGGCCTTCGCAGAGACCGATAGATTCGCAGTCCGCGAAGCCCAAAGAGTCATGGATGGCGACGATAACCCTTTACCCCGTCTGGTGGTCTCGGACGCTCTTCCTTGGTAACGACAGAAGCAGAAAATAAAATGCCCAGGACGAAATCGACACAGAATATAGAGAATTGCGCAATCATGGATCTTTCTTTGGTGAGGTGAAATCTGATGCAGCCGGGACTGCTTCGGAACGGCGTTTTTTTTGGAAAGAAAATCGGAATAATGTTCTTGTTAACCTTCGTTCGGGTGTAATACTTACGTGGCAAAACTAGGCATCGATTAGCATTTGTTAAAAATTATTTGTACTTTTATTTTCACATTTCCATCTATTTGCCGTGGAAGCTATGCGTAGCCCTGTATCCTGGTATATCTTCTCCTTCTTTTGGTAAATTCATTCACATCATAAAAAAATGACAACGATGCCTCACTCCTACGCCTTGCCCAACTGCTTCGCCCTCTGCTCCTTGTACGTCTTGATCCAGGCATCCGCCTTGTCGACAGGCAGGACAAAGATCTTGACCACCTGGTCCACGACCTCCACCTTGCCGGTACTCAGCACCTTGAGCAGCGGCACCCTCTTGCCCATCTTCAGCAGGCCGCCCTCTGTCGTCTCGACGTACGCATTCACATTGGAGAGGGTGTACACGCCGGCCTCGTCCCAAGGTAACGGGAACACGTAGCCCAGGTGGTCCTCGAGCGACTGCGTCTCCTCAAACGACTTGATAAAGTCCGACTCGTAGTTGACAGGATACAGCAGCAGCGTAGGAAATGCAAGCTTGCTGCGCGGGTCGTCCGGGTCGGGCACCAGGCACACCTTGGCGTCCTCCATCTCCGGCGGCTTGGGCGTCGAGCGCGTGGGGATATTGCGCGCCGTCAGCGCCGCCTTGAGGAGCATGTCCCTCCTCCTCGCCGTCGCCTCCCTCTCCTCGTCCCGCTTGCGCTTAGCGTCCAGCTGCGTCGCGCGCTTGACAATGTCCTCGCCCACGGCGCGCAGTGCCTTGTTCTCCTCGTCAAAGGTCAGCCCGCGGGCGCACATGTCGTCGGCCTCCTCGATCCTGTCGACCTTGAGCAGCGCCCGCGCGGCGCGGTAGTAGGCCTTGAGGTTGCGCGGGTTCAGCCGCAGCGCCGCCGTGCAGTCGAGCCAGCAGCTGCGGTAGTTGTCCAGCTCCAGGTTGCACGCCGCGCGGTTGACATACAGCGACTCCAGCATGTCCTTTTGGGCGGCAATCTCGTCCTCGGAGTCCACCACGCCGTCCGGGTCCTTGGTGATCTCGCCGTTGGCGCGCTTGCGCTCCTCCGCGGCGAGGACCTGGATGCCCTGGGCGTAGAACTCGCGGGCGTCGACGTACCCGCGTGCCTTGAAGCACTCGTTTCCTCGATCCTTGAAGCCGGCGCCGTTCTCGAGGGCCGAGCCGTCGTAGTTGATCGCTTGCAGAGCGGCAATGTCGTCGTTTTCCTCCAGCTCCGTCATGAAGAGCGGCGACTTGTTGAGGTCTGCCAGGATCTCTTCGGAGGTCATGTTGCTGGCCATGGCCAGGCCGGGCGGGAGGCTGGGCTTTGTGGCATCTGTAGAGGACGCATCGGGAGCGCTGGCATTGTTTGATGAGTCCTGGGCTTCTTTGGCGTTCATCATCTGCTCCATCTGGCCTGTGAGTTCTTCGATTTGCATATTGGCTGGTGTGGGTGCCGTGCGCCGGCGAGCGAGTTTAAAAGAGTGAAAATGTATGCTCCGATGAAATGCAAGGTAAAATAGCAAGTGTATATAAATGAAAGTCTGTCGCAAAGTGAGGCACGGTGTATGCGCTGAGTGCGACTTTTTCCAGGGCTGGTTATCGATAAAATTTGAGGTTGGAGGTTGAGACTTCCCCAACTTTCCATTGGTAGCGGCAAAAATTCTATGGGATGTCACTGGTGGCGTCTGCATCTGGCACTGCAAACTGGGTCACAACGTCACCACCAAGATCAAAAGCGGCAAGCCTGGACGCTGCAATCTACAATCCCTAATATTGATGTCGTTGGTCTTGAATTGCAATGTTTTTTAATAAGCCTCTTTTCACACTTTGAATCACAAGGTCGAGAATAAAAAGATTTTTATGTCAACTACCGCCTTTACATTATCTCATCTATATAAACTGCCTGCCTCATTTATATTGTAGAGGGAAAAATAACTCCTGTAAATGATGAAATACATGATTTTTTTGCAACGCATGAAAAGACGAAAACAAGAAAACAAAAAACGCCGTGCCATGCCAGAATCATATGCTCCAATACGATCTACCATGGGATATCATAAAAACATACCTGTTTTAAACGCCGGGCAGGATGAAGATGGGTAAAGGTCTCAAAAAAAATGAGGAACACAAAACAGTCATTACATGAACCACCTTTTCAGTCGTACATCATTAAACTGTAAACTTGATCAACAAGTGGGACAGTCGCCCAAATCCGCCCTGACAAGGCAAGGAGAACCGGGCGAGCATGTCCAATCACGCGGAATGTGTGGACAGCACTTTATGCTGTTGGGAGAATTTTGGAAAATGGATAGTGCGTTGCTGGGGGACAGCTGGGGGCACTTACTCCGTGCCTTTACTCGGACACTTCGGAGTAGACGGCGACAGAGTCTCGTCGGGCAGTGGCTGCACCTTCTTCAGAGCGATCAGCGCACTGGGGCCGCGGAACAGAGAAGCACTGAATGGATCCGGCAATGGCGACAACGACGCTGCCGTACCAAGCGAGTGCGGTGCAGTCCATCTTGCTGCCGGCACTGTAGAGGTAGCCGGCGATGGGGGGCGCAATCATGCGGCATGCGGCACCAGCGCTCGCAGCCAGACCATTGACCTTGCCCAGGGCGGACCATGTTGGGGTGGCCTCCTTGATGAGGATGAGGAGGAGAGGATAGAGGGTGATGGAGAGAATGTTGCGGACAGCCAGGCAGGCATAGATGGCCGGGAAGATGAGGGACTCCGGGACATGGAGGAGGAGGGGAACAATGGCATAGATGACGGGATGCAGCACTGTAACAATGAGGAAGAGCTTGTACACACCAACCCTCTCGGCAGCCAGTGGAAAGATGACGGCCTGCACGAAGAGAGCAATACCACCGTTGACGGCCATGATCATACCAACATCACGCAGCGAGAGGCCCAAGCCACCGGGTGAGTAGAAGGGGGAAGAGGGGCCAACCTTGAGAATAGACATGGCGGAGGAGGCGCGCTCGTCTTCGAAGAAGATGGGCATGAGGTGGTCGTAGGTCATGGAGTGGTAGGTGAAGATGGACAGGGCGACGATGAAGCCAACGACGCGCTTGTTCCAGGTCGGAATGGGGAAGATGCTCTTTTCGTCGGAGACGTCGAGGGCCTCGTGGCAAGCCTCGTCCTGGACGCTACGGAGCGTTCCGTACGTCTCTGCCCGCAAGTCCACCGCCGGGCGCTTCATGGCATCTGAGGTCTCAATCAGCGGTGTCTCTTCCGAGACGTAGGTGTCTGCGGGGAGGGAAACACGGGGCTGCATGTCGGGATGAGTCTCGTTGAGGAGGAACATCCCGAGGAAGACGCTAATAAGCAGCAGGAAAGCGCAAATCAGGTTGGGGAGGAGGTAGGGGTATCGTTCAAAAACGCCACCTTTGGGGAAGACATTCGGCCAGGACTCGTTGGGGTCGGCAAAGGTGCCGCCGATGCAGGGTCCGAGAATGGTGCCGATGCTCCAAACAAAAGGCATGACAGCGAAAGCGCGAGCTGGAGGTCGGGTCAGCACAAAATTTGACTGGGGAGACTTTGGGGGAGGAGAGGCGTAAACTTACGCTCGTGTTCAGGCTTGGTGACGAGTTCGCCAACCATGGTCTGGATGACGCCGATGTTGCCGTTGAGGAAACCACCTATGGCTCTACCGAGCAAAGCAATCCAAATGTTGGAGGCGAATCCTACCATGACCATGCTAAACATGGTGCCCATGCAGCCGATGATGAGGACGGGCTTGCGGCCGATGCGGTCCGACAGGCCGCCCCAGTACATGCCCATGAGGGCCTCGGCGAGGGAGAAGGAGGAAATGAGGATGCCGGCGTAAAAGGAGGCATCTTCTTCGTTTCCGAGGTGAAACTTTTTGACGAGAGCCCAGGCATAGGGAAAGATGGACGTGAGCGCAATGGGCTCGGCCAGGCGCACAATGGCTGTGAAGTGAGGCGGGGCAAGTCAGCAAACGGGCTTGGCTTTTGAGACAACGGCGGCCAACACGGTGATAGGACCCGTTGAGACCAGAAAAACGTGTACATACCTAGCAAGAATAATTGCAGCGTAGGGAAATCATCAGGGTTTCGAGAGCGTGCCTGCTTGGTTAGGGCCATGTCTTTAGATCTCGGCGAAAGCTTACGACGACAGACACAGGCGCTTGGTGGTGGCGAAAGAAGGCGGGAGCGCGTGTGTTTGTGTGCGTATCTCGAGAAATCCGTATGTGAATGAAGTCTTGCTCTGTTGTAATGACACGCGTGCGAAATGAATGCCGCAATGAAAAAAGCAAAGAATCCAACGGAAAGACTGTTCAATAAAAAGTAGGCTTGAAGAAAAAAAAAAGAAGCAAAGGAAGAGAGAGGGAAGCGAGATGGTGGGAGTGGGAGTCGTATTTGAGGAAACGGACGTGGGCGGCAGGCAGAGCTGGGAGCGGCGCAAGGCAGCACACACACGGCCGAGCCAAGAGAGACGCACACAGTGACGCACACTGTGGAATCTGGTGGCGTCGCATAAGGTGAGGTTTCGAGGTCCCACATCGCATTGCAGTAGCGTACCTGGCGGCTCCGGGGGCCGGAGGCGGTCGATAGCGCCGCCGAAAGCAGGCAAGACAGGGCCAAGATGGGCGAGACGGGGCGAGACAGCGGTGCTCGAAGCGAGACAATGGGTGGTGCCACTCCTGCTTGTGGACAGGGTGGACATGCATCAAACCGGTGTAGTATGCAACAAGACGGTGTGGTATGCACCAATGCGGTCGCGAGGTGGGTGAAA
The DNA here is from genome assembly GCA_003056585.1 of Lecanicillium sp. MT-2017a. Lineage (NCBI taxonomy): Eukaryota > Fungi > Ascomycota > Sordariomycetes > Hypocreales > Cordycipitaceae > Lecanicillium > Lecanicillium sp. MT-2017a. The sequence continues at coordinate 123,678 of PXYN01000248.1, forward strand.
AGTTTTAGAAGGTGGGCAGCGCATGACAGACCCCCTGCAACCGGCCTGCAGACGCGGATCACTCTTCGCTGCGGTGGTGCTGCATGCCACAACAAGGCAGCGCCACAGCACTGTACGTACGAGCATGTCCGGCAGCCCCCCAACGCGGCCGCCGCACGTTGCATCCGGTCGCGCCCGTTGTCAAGGTGAGACTGCGAGGGCCAAATTTGGTCCGGATTCTGCGCCGATGTCTTGGCCGCCCGTGGCGAGCATGGTGCACATGCGGCCAAGAGATGGATTTCATCTTTTTATTTTGGTTGATTGCATCAGTTTCCTATGGCACATCTATCCCTTGTCTCTGATGCATTAGTGATGGATCAACGCAACTGTTTACTGCAAGAAAGCGACGCTGCTCTGCTCTTTGTGACTTGGACCGGCAACCACATCGCAAGCACGAAAAAGAAATAAAATAAAATAAAAATAATTAACCCAAATGGCAGCCTTTATGTAATAAAACCATGACACAGGATCCCGATCCAGCACAAACCCTCACACTCCTATTCGTACTCCTACGTCAAACCCGCAGCATGGCGGTTTGTTTACTTTCATCAACATCGCCCACCCCTCTCCTTATCCTGAACGCACCCCTGGTCGCGCGACACACCCACACCTCGCCCTGCAACTGACCAACAGCATGTAATACTTGGGCTACCCGCTAAACAGGGCCCTGGGACACTAAAATTTTCCACCACGAACCACGCCGGGAAGGGCCCCTCTCTCGCCCAGATGGGGCGTCCAATGTCCCCTCCTAGGTGCAACCCGGAGCTGCACTCCGCCCATGCCTGGTCCGTAGCCGCCCGCCATCCGTCCCCACCCAGACCCGACGGCCGTTGGGACTACGACCACTCTTTATATCGCTTAGCTGCATACAGTATGACTTTTGCACCCGCGTACTGCGATATTTTCTGGTGAGCCACCGCAAATTTTCCCTGGACATGGCGCCGCACCCGCGGGCAAACGCCTCGGCCAGGCCAGCCTCGGGGAGGGAAATAACACACTTTTGTTCGTCATGCGATGCTTATCTGCCCGCCTCGCCACACTTTTTTCCGACTTACTCTTCCTGGACACTATGTAGGTAGGCTTCAGGAGAAGTCATTCGCATTTTCCATGAATTTTCACAAATAGACATGTTTCTCCTCATTCCTCTCTTCTCATGTAAACGAGCATGCTATAGACGGCTATCGGTGCTCACCCGTTCGCTGGATCCTTCTGCTCATTAGCCGGCGTTGACTCTGCTACATGCATACGACTACCTAGTTTAGCCCATTATACCGTCTACCTACTCCACTGATAGTCGCGGCGCATCTTACTCGTACAGTGTTCCGCCGCCCACATGCTCAAATCCTCGCCCGTAGCGCCACGACCAAAGCTCCATAAACATTCGCCGACAGTCCCATATGGGCTCGCTTTCCTCCCTCGCAAAGAGCGGTGTCATGCGCCACAGCAATTGGGGGACGGACCATAACATCTCATTTCCCATCCAATATGACTGTGCTACTATCGCACTCTTACTCTTGCGACACTGTTCCCCTCATTTCATCATTTCACCACAGAACGCCCAGATCTAGCTCGACCGGTCGAGGCCGGGCCAGGCGCACCGCCGTACCCCTCACCTCTCCTGCTTATCGGGTTTCGTGTCACACGCCGCCGACGGCCCGGCCTCGAACCTGGTCTGCCAGCCCGCCGATCTACCTAGCGCAGTGTTACCTACTCGTCCATGTTGCATCTTATTGCGCATACGTACTCCGTATACGTATGAGTAACCCAATCACCACATAAACGTCCAGCCTCGCTGCACCTCCCTTGACCAAACTGACTGTGATTGCTTGCTTGCATTGCATATGCCTGTCTCTCTCTCTCTCAGTCTGTCTATCTGTATGTCTTGCAGCACCCTACAGGCCAGGCCTTCCAACTACACATTACCACCCTCTCCCATCTTGTCAATAATCGTCTTATACCGATCCGCCTCCTCATACATCTGTTCCGCCGTCCGTACATTCCTGTCCACGTCCTCAATCCTAGGCATGCCCCCTCCGGGCTTCGGCCTCTGCCCGGCGGCCCCCGTAGCGACATCCCACAGCGCGCCACCGACATTGCCCTCCTCGCCCGCCATCTTGACGTACACTTCGTCCAGCGGCACGCCCTCGCCCAGGTCGTCCTTGACGCGGGGGATGACATGCACATGCAGGTGCGGCACCGTCTGGCCCGCGTCCGGCCCGTCCTGCACCGCAATCGTGAAGCTGCCCGCCTTGGGCTCCGGCGTCTTGAAGTACGCACGCGCCAGCATCTTCTGTGCCAGCTGCACCGTCGCGAACAGGTCCGCCGTCTCCGCCGGCGACAGGTCCGTTAGCCGCAGGCGTGGCTGGAGCGGGCAGATCAGCACATGGCCCGGGACTATCGGCTTCAGGTTCACGAGCCCGAAGCAGTGCGGGCTTGTCAAAAAGACCTAACATCATAACGAGTCAGCACGGCTCCTATTGCAAATAACATCTCCACATCGCCTTTGTAATTCAAGAGTCAGATGCTGAGGGTCACGGCTAACAGCCAGCGGATGCCAAAACGCCACTACCTGGTAGCGAGCTTACCTGCTTCGTCACGGGAAACGGCCCAAACTTGATATCCAGCCCCTCCGTCTTTGTAGAAATCATTCTTGATTTGGTAAATGCTGTACCTATGCGTGCCTTTGCAAAGCTTTTAATTGAATTTGTGCAAATGGCCTGCATGCTAGGAAAAAAAACGAGCAGATAAAAGGCCTCTCGTCACTTGCGGCTGAAGTCCAATAGCTCCGTGACAAGGCAGCACGTGTTGCGTGAGAGAACACGGCGCCCTACTCGTATTGCCAAAGCTGAATCAATACAGCCTGAACTATTACGAGATCAAGACTCTCGGGATTGCAATGTGCCTCGGTACCTGTCGTCTGGCTGGTGTTGGTGGATTGTATGGAGAACGAGCTGGACGTCATACAAACGGCGCCTCCGGAGTGTGCTGCTGTGACAGCGCCTTACCTAATGCACCATTCATTGTCCGCCATTCCTCGCGACGCAGTAAGTATAAGTACGCTGCACATACGAGCAGTAATTCGACAATTTTATGAGCACTTTCCCAGTAATTTTTATTCTTGTTAATTTTATTCATGTGTTTACATTAAGAAAAAGACATGCTCGTATGAGCTTGTGCCTTATAGCCAGGCTTGTCTATCCTGAAAGATGCACCTGCAAACCGTCTAGCGTCTTATGTCTAAAGACTACTCCGCCTCACAGAGGCTGTTATGATATATACAAAATTATTATGTCATGAAAAGGGGATGAAATTATCGAATAAACAGCTCTTCCTCTTGTGCTATTGTCGCCGGTCCTGGCTGTCTGCCACTCACGTGGCCGTTGGAAGCCAGCGGCTCCGTTTCTTCGTCGGGGACATCTTCCCAGTAAACTGCGATTATTGGTCAGCTATGCATTTTATCCATTAGCAAAGGAGCCAAATACTTACCGTGGGGCTTCAAGAAAAGACTGCAAAGCAACGCCGAGCCGAAGAAGCACGCCAATAGCACAAATGCGGCCTGTGGGAAACGCTTGACTGTGAGCGTGTACAGCCCGTTGAAAAGCAATGGCCCAATGACTCGAGATAGTGCATTGAGCATACCAACTGCCCCCAGAATCTGACCGGTTCTGGAAGGGGGGACGTGCTTGGTGACAGCCGCCTGGACGGTGGCACTGCCGAGTCCTCCAACGGCGGTCATCAGACCACTGGCAAAAAACATAGGCTCGGTGCGTGAAAGAGAATAGCCGACAGACCCCGCAAGATCGGAAATGAGAGCAACGCGGAGAACCCAAATATCCAGTAAATCGGCGCCAGCATTCTTCTCGGAAACAGCAGCGCCAGACCCCCTACGCCGGCGGGCAGCGGGTCGGACCCGGACAAAGTAGTTGATAATCGGGAAGATGCCCATGAGAACAAAAACACGCATCGATGACATGCTCGAGACGAATATGGACAGCTCAAAGTTTTCCCAGTGGAACATGAGTTTGCTATAAAGCATGACAACGGATCCGGAAGCCATCATAGAGCCCATGATGATTGTATCCATGGCCGCAAGGAGCACGAGGTTGATACGTAGCTTGGGATTTGTCCCATGTTCCTTCGGCCAAAGGATCTGAAGTGGTGCAAAAGGATGGGAGGAGCGGATGCTATTGAGCCAGCTCACCGTCTCTGTTGGACGAGCGGATTCCTTTTCCTTCCTGTGTTTCTCCCGCGCCAAAAGCTGCCTTCTCTCAGACAGAGATTCGGGTACGATAAACGCCACAAACAAGGCAAAAGTCATGTGGCACCCCAGGACGACGTAGAAGATGGAAAGAAGGCTTCCAGTCCACTTGACAAAGTATCCCGCGAGCAGGGGACCAAGCGCAATGCCGGTAAACAGGCAGGCGTGGATATAGCCAATGTAGACAGCGCGCTTCGACGGCGGGGTGCAGTCGCTGGTATAGGACTGCGACAGAATGCTGCCGAGAGTGAAGGAGCCAGCCATGCCATCAAAAACGGACCCTAAAACCAGCCAGCGGTAGTCGACTGCGGCCGGAAACTTGGCCGCCAGGATAGTAATAATCTCGGACATGATGCCTCCGCAAGAGGCAACCGCCATCAAGCGGCGACGGCCGTGTCGGTCGGAAAGGTGGCCGAGCTTCGGCGCAGTGAAGGCGCTCAGGATGCCGACCACCAGGTTCATGACGAGCATGAATGCCGAGACCTTTCCTTGGACATCGGGAATGTCGCACTGGGGGTTATCACCTCCCATAATTATCGGCGTAAAATGCAGGTTCGGGCTCGTCTTTTCCTTGTCGGCAAAGTATTGCTTGCAGACGAGATCCAGGATTCTGCAAGGAAGGGCGAGCAGTCAGTTGCCTGTCGTCAGGTAGGCAGATCCAAGAAACACTTACATGTTCAGCTTGGGGACAATAATGCCTCCAAACGCAAGGGTGAAGAGCGAGTATGGGCCAAGCAGCCAAAAGACCTGGTCGGTGCCACGTTAGAAACTGCCTCCGGTGCATTCGGGCGCAGGATGCGACAACTTACAGACGGTCTCCGCCACCATGGGAGATGATCAAAGTCGGCCATGCCGGCCCATTGGGAGTCATCTTGTGGCTTGCCAGGGCCGCCAGTCTCTGGTAGCAGCGCGGTCGTCTCGGACGGTGTCGGGTCGAGCTCCTCCAGCGACCTGGCAGGGCTGACAAACTTGCCGCCCGCGGTCTTGGATGGTCTCGCCATTATGGCGATATATGTTGGATGGATGTATCGGGTATGGTTTGGTGTATCGGTATCGAAATGGCAAGCGGCGGCCGTTGGCGTGGCGCAATGCACCGTTTGGCAGCTCGCAACGGTGGAAAGAGGCGGAGGATTGCGCTGGCGGTCTGGCGGTGCGTCCGTCTAGGCCTTGGGCCTCAGTACTGTTGCGATGGAGGCTCCAGCAGCTCCCATATCCCGTTGACCGAGATGAAGAGTGCGCAGCAGGTTGTATTTGGTCAGAAAAAGGTCGCGGGCGTCCTTGCTTGGTCATGGAGAGGTCAAGAAACAAACGAGGTGAGACCAAGAACAAGAAAGAGCGATGGAATGATAAAGCGGATGGCACGGTCCAGAAAGTCCGCCGGTGGAGCCCCGATCACTTCACAATGCGGTGCTAGCCCGACGCCGACACCTGGCACACCCACTGTGTTGGGCATGCGCCAGGGCGTTGATTGGGCGCCGCGCAGGCGGGATACCAAAGAGGAAGGCTGCTTAGGTTCGAATTGGGAACTTTTTACTGGGATGACGCCGCCAAAGCAAGCTCAAGCAGCGGGCTAGTGCGCGGGCGGTAGCGTGTTGACGGTCGGCAATGGGTGGCCTGGTTTATAATCAACGTGCTCCGGATGGCTAACCCGAGGCCCCAAAGTCCGCATACAGCACTCCTTAGTCCGTAGTCCGTACGCGCTGACGCAACCACCTTGTCCGACCACACCTGAACCTTGAATTCTGGAACGTCGAGTGGCCGCGGATCGCGGCAGCGCGGTGCACCAGTGACAGGGCGGTGCGTTGTTCTCGTTTCAAATGCCGGGCGCTCGCTCATCAACAATCAATATTGGGGGAGAAAACGTGCTGTGAGACGATACGTGCGACACGAGCTTGATGCATGCGCCATGCAGCAGGCCAGCGCACTGCTGGTTATGCATTGGCAATTATGACGATGTCGATAGCCATTTGCTTTGTTATCTACATTGTACTTGACGTGGGCGTTGCAATGCAAAGAGAGAGCAGCCACGTATGCCGGGAAATCAGCGTTACGATGATCAAAAACAAATCCCGGCTCCCCTCTACTCCTACCGTGTGCTATACGACGTAATAGTGATACAGTCCTTGTCAAACCCAAGCCAAACATCCGCTGTTGACATGTTGAAGGCGCCGCATACCACTTGCTATTTCCGGGTACTTTACCCCAGACCCGTACTCGGACCGGTGCAAGTGCGAGCGGGACGCCATGCCGCCTGCGACCCGGCCAGCGAGACCTGCAGAAGCCCCAGCTGTACCTGGCATATGCCACGGCCTCTTGTACTCCGGCGATTCTTGAGACTGGTTGTTCGCCTTGCCGTTGGGCTGACGGAGCACCAGGTCGGTTTCAGCTGGTCGCCTGTGTTTTTGTTACGTATTCAACCAAGCAAAGTGACAATGTGAGATGCTGCGTCGGGTATGCGTCCCACGAACCCGCTCCGCAACTACTCGTAGGGAAACAGGCATTCTAGAGCTCACTGGGAAACTTCGGCTCTAAGTTGCTCTTCGATGACTTGAAAACAAAATTGCACCATCTTTCTGCTGTTTGTATCTGCCGTGTAATGCACTTTGTAAGTACGTTGCACTGGTTGCATTTGCGTTGGCGTTGTACAGCCTCGATTATTCTACCTTGCCCTCGCCAGAGGCGACCACACAGCTGCTAAAATAGTAGAAAATAATTTCCTATATACTGTATTATATATACATCGATTAATTATTTTTATACAATTTTAGAGGCAGAAATTGACTCGCAATAAAGAACTTTGTCTTTCTTCCACACATTGACGCCGGCCGTCCGCCTAATTGGGCTACCAGCGTGATGAGTCAGCAGATCGTGTCGTTAGCCTAATCTTGGATATTTTTCAACCTCCAGCCAAGCTATCCACGTCCCGCCAAACTCATCACCAAATTCGAGCTCCCATCTCAACCGCCACGATGCCGGTCGTCAAAGGAGGTGTGTGGACCAATATTGAAGACGAAATCCTCAAGGCTTCCGTCTCCAAATATGGTCTCAACCAGTGGGCACGCGTCTCGTCGCTGCTCGCGCGCAAGACGCCCAAGCAATGCAAGGCGCGATGGAGCGAGTGGCTCGACCCCAGCATCAAAAAGATAGAATGGAGCAAGGACGAGGATGAGAAATTGCTGCACCTCGCCAAGATTATGCCCACCCAGTGGCGCACCATCGCCCCCATTGTCGGCCGCACCGCCAACCAGTGCCTCGAACGCTACCAAAAGCTGCTCGATGAGGCCGAAGCCCGCGAGTCCTCCAGCCTGGGCCTCACCGGCCCCGATGGCGGAGAGACGCAGGCTCCCAGCGCTGACGATGTCCGCCGACTGCGACCCGGCGAGCTCGATCCCGACCCGGAGACGAAGCCCGCACGCCCGGACACCATCGACCTCGACGAAGATGAAAAGGAGATGCTCAGCGAGGCCAGAGCGCGTCTCGCCAACACGCAGGGTAAAAAGGCAAAGCGCAAGGCCCGCGAGCGTCAGCAGGAAGAGTCTCGTCGTCTGGCCACGCTGCAGAAGCGACGTGAGCTCAAGACTGCCGGTATCAACATCAAGGTCACAACGCGCAAGAAGGGCGAGATGGACTACAACGCAGACATTCCCTTTGAGAAGAAGGCCGTTCCTGGTTTCTACGATACTTCGGAGGAGCAAAGCACCAACGAGAAGCAGCGCCTCGCGTTTGACCCGCAGAAGCAGCTAGCCAACAAGCGCAAGGTCGACGAGAACGACGACAATGACAGAAAGAGGAGAAAGAATGAAAAGGAGGGCCCCTCAGAATCGCAAAAGGCTGCCATCAAGGCGGGACAGATGCAAAAGATTCGCGAGGCTGAGCAACTGAGCAAGCGCCGAGCCTTGAACCTACCTGCGCCTCAGGTTGGCGAAGGAGAGATGGAGGACATTGTCAAGATGGGCAAAATGGGTGAGGCTGCGAACCTGAGGGCTCGTGAAAGCGAAAATGATGCCACCCGTGGCTTCGTCAACTCATATTCCACCCTAAACACGAGCACGCCGATCCGAACGCCGAAAGCCCCCGAACAGGAAGACCACATTGCCAACGAGATTCGCAATATCCGCGCTCTCAATGACACCAAGTCAGCACTGCTAGGAGGTGAGAATACTCCCCTGCACGAGGGTGCTAGCTCGACCGGATTCGATGGCATTGCGCCCCGAAAGCAGACTTCTGCGACTCCCAACCCCATGGCCACTCCCATGAGCGGCGCCAACGGCGTAGGAGCGACACCCGGCCGGCCGGGTCAGACACCGAGAGATACGTTTGCCTTGAACCAAGATGACGGCATGTCCATGGTTTCTGCGACGCCACACGACGTGCGAATGCGCGAAGCAGCCATGCGCGGTCAGTTGCGCTCAGGCCTGTCATCCCTCCCCAAGCCAAAGGCGACAGAGTGGGACCTCCAGCTGCCAGAGGAAGAAGCAGAAGTTGCCGGTGCTGGCGAGATTCGCGAGGAGGATGCCGCCGAGCGCGATAGGCGGGAGCGCGAGAGACAAGCTGCGATCGAGGAGCTGGAGCGTAGACGGCGAACTCAAGTAATGCAGAGAGATCTGCCGCGACCCCTCGTGGTCGATTTGCCAGAGCTTTTGCAAAAAGCAGCCGACCTACAAATCGAAGCAGAATCTTTGATTGCTCAGGAGGCTGCCTCTTTAATGGCGCACGATGCCACAAAATATCCTCTGCCTGGATCGCAAGTCAAGGGCGATGCCAAGCCACTGTCACAACTAGATGACGCCTCGCTAGCCGACGCCCGCATGCTCATTATGGCCGAAACAAAGAAGCTCCCGAGCATTGAAAGCATCCAGACCATGTTTGACAGCCGCGCGGATGACGAGACTCTGCTCGGCCTGGGCTGTTACAAGGGATCAAGTGAGGAAGAGCAGGAGGGTGCCATGAGAGCTGCGTTTGACGTAAGTGCCATTTCAATCGGTGCAATAACATGGCAGGCTGCTAACAATCTACAACAGTTTTCGGAAAAGACAATCATGGCATACGCAGAGCAAGGCGCCAAGCTGGAAAAGAAGCTAGGACTGCACTTGGGTGGCTACCAGAAGAGGCAGAAGGTGCTCAAGGACAAGATGGGCGACGCAGCTGAGGCGCTGGAAAAGGCCAAGAGTGCGCTCAGCGGGTTCAAGACCCTGGCTATCTCAGAAGACGTCGGCATCAACCGCCGCCTGGAGGCACTGCGCGAGGAAGTGTCGTATGTCAGCCGCCGCGAGCGCGAGGCGCAAGACGACTACAGAAAGGCAAAGGAAGAGCTGGACACGCTCATGGCTAGCGGTGTTAACGGATATCATTGAAAAGGGAGCGGACACAACGGAACTGGGCATTTTGCAAAAAGATAATATGTATTTGGTAAACTTTGCTACTGGGAATTAGTGGCTGGCGTTATTTTGTATATTTTCTAACCAATGTAACTGGCGTTTCGCATTTCTATTGCGAAGACAAACTGCTCTACCTTGCCCTTTCTCCAAACTCGCCGTGATATGTGACACAGAGCGGGACTACCGCCTTGCCGGCAACCGCGGCAGCTTAACAGGCAGGGTAAGCAGAAATGACACGATAGCAATCAGCACGCAGAATACAAAGGTCAGCCGCAGAGCAGCCTCGTAGCTCTGAATGACTTGCTCACGATACGGCTGCTCCAGCTTGGCAACCGCCTCAACCGACTCCCTGACGCGCTCAATGACCTCGTCACGCAGGTCGCCCTGCACGAGGATACGCAGATAGTGCATGAGGCCGTTCTGGACAATGAGGCTGCTGGAGGCGACGCCGAGGACGGCGCCGACGCTGCGCCACAGGAGCAGCGTGCTAGTAACGACGGCCTGCTCGGCCTGCTCTGAGGCAGCGAGCACGGCCATGAAGGTGCCGGGGAACTGGAAGCCCTGGCCGATGGACAGCGGGATGAGGGCGAGGATGTACACCGGGGAAGGTAGGCGACGGTGCAGCAGCACGAGCGAAACGGTGCCAAAGACGTAAAACGCTGTACCGGTCATTAGGGGCCACTTGAGGCGGCGCGTATAGGTTATGGCGAAGCCGGTGGAGGTGCCTATTATCGTCGAGGCGATGGAGGGGATGACGAGGCGGAGGCCCGAGTCTGTTGCGGACGTGAGGAGGACGGCTTGGAAGTAGAGCGGCCTTGAGGGGGTTAGCAAGCGGGTAGATGAAGAACAAGGGGGTGTTCGTACATGTTGAAGAGGATGGCGTTGGCTAGGATGGTGCCGATAAAGTTGGCAAAGATGAGGTTGGCGTGTGGCGAGCGCGAGACTAGACGTGGAGGCATGATAGGTTTCGAGACGCCATTTTCGACCCAGATGAATGCTGGGAAGACGATTGCCGCGATGACGAGGGAGGCAATGACGAATGGATGTGACCCTGGAAGCTGTTAGCGAGGTTTGCATAGAAGGAGTTGTGTCTTGACTTACATGGTAGAATGTTTCCACCAAAGTTCTACAGCCAGATTCGTTAGCAGCGAATACTTTTACTTAGAAGTAATCAGTAGAAGTAACTTACAAGCCCGAGAATGAAAAAGGTGACGGCAGTGGTAAGCAGTAACGACCCATTCGAGTCAAACGCCTTGAGGCTCTGCCACACAGTCGCCTCTGGCTTGTCATGGATACCGATATTGTTGGGAATAACCGTCCACGAAATGCAAGCACATAGCAACAGAGGCGGCACCTGAATGCCAAAAGCCCACCTCCAGCCGACAGACTCTGCGAGCGCACCGCCAGTCGCAGCTCCTAGCGCAGAAGCCGTGCCGTAGACGGCGTTGATAAAGGATTGATACGCTCCACGACGTCTGCAGCCAACAAGTCAGCATACATACTCATAGTACTATGACAAGAAAACAGAAGACAAGATACTCACTCAATGGGCACCAAGTCACTGGTAATTATACTCCCCAAGGCACTCGTCCCGCCAGCACCAAGCCCACACACAGCCCTCGCAACAATAAAGCTGACAATACTCCCCGCGACGCCGCACCACGCCGTCCCAGCCGCCAGCACAAACAGCGACGCGACAAAAAGCGGCTTCCGGCCCAGGCCGTCCGACATGCGGCCCACCAGCGGCTGGAAGGCGGTCGAGGTGAGCAGGAAGCTGGTCGACAGCCACGAGGCGGCATTGGCGGCGCCAAAGTACGACGTGATGACCGGGTGCGACGACGCCATGAGCGTGCCGTCGAAGCAGGCGATGAAGAGCGACAGGAGCACCTGCGAGAAGATGAGCCAGAAGCGCGCGGGCGAGGTGCCGTTGAGGAACGGCTCGGCGCTTCTGCCGCTCGACGGGGCTTGCGGTGGCCGGCGGGAGGACTCGCTTGGTTTCCCGGTTAGGAGGGGGGACTCTTCGGTTGGGAGCTGCGAGTTGACGGCTGTCTCGTCGCTGCGTTCCCTGTCACTGTCATCTTCGCCGTCTGTGTCGTTGGCTTCCACGTCGCTGTGACTTTGCTGCCGTTGCCGCGATCCGGGGCGAAACACCCGCTCCATGCCCGGCTCAACGCTGAGTACCGGCGTGACGGTCGGCAACGACCTCGACAGCGCCTCAAAGTCCGGCTCGTCGATTTCCTCCTCTTCATGACTGCCCCTATTTGCTCTGGGCCGGGCGTTCACCGGTACAGGGACCGGCTCTCGCCCAGATGCGTCCGCCGCATCTCCAGCGCCACTCATCGCTACGTGTGCGACTTGGTGTGACTGGCTGTTGTCGACCAGGTGTGTGACTACTAAGCTTGGCTCGGAAGCGGAAGTTTTTCGTCTCACAAAAGAGTGCGTGAGAGAGAAAAAGGAGGACAAAGGAAAAGAAAAAGGAAATCGCAAATCGGACAGCTGGGTACTTTCGGAGTTGACCAAACGAGACACTTGCTGGGACTTGCATACGCTTATGCCGTCCTGTGCATGAAGAGGGGAGCAGAGGGGCCGCGACCCGGCCTTAGACCCGACGACCTCCCAAGCTCGTCATCTGGCTGGGATAATTCGAAGTACAGGGGTTATAGTCACTTTTTGGAACCTGTGCTTTAATTTGGTAGTGGATTTTTAAATTTTAAGCCACCGATTGAGAGATAAGCCAAGAACATACATGGCCAAATGGCGTGCTTAAGAGGAGGTGAAGAATTGGAGCAGTGGGTAGGCTCGTCACGGCTATCGGGGCAGTACGCCGGTGAGACAACCTTGCCTCATTCGTATGCCAAAGGGCTTACATGCAGAACAATGCAGTACAAGTTATAATGATTAAATATGTAGGCTCTTCTGACGCTTGTTGCTTATGCCAGACTATGTACCTTTGCCGCGATTAACACAAAATCCCCTCGCTACGCCATCTCGGCCTCCTTGCTCGACGATGCCGCCGATACCAGGATCCCGGCTCCGGTGATTCCACCATCGTGACACGGCGTCAGAACAACCTTGATCGGGCTCGACTCGAGCTGTACTCTCCTGGCCAGCAGTCGGTCGACAAAGGCTTGGCAGTCGGCTAGGTAGTCCTGGAAATGCACAATGCAGCCACCAGTGTAGCCGACGCCCAGCTCCTTGGCCTCGCAGGCCTCTAGCCCGCTCGCATCTGCCGGCAGATCGCCCGCCAGGGTCTGCAACGCAACAATGCCCGCCGCAATAATGCCTGCGGCGCGCAGCTCGATGGCCTTGGCAATGCGGTACAGTGCCTCTGCCAGGTGTGCCGTCCACGCAAATGTCTTTGGGGCTGTGGAGGCCGGGAACTGCTTTTCCAGCAGCTCAGTCAGCCTGGCTGGCTCGAGGGGCTTAAAATGGCTGAGAAACGTCGTTGACAGGCTATATCGCTGTTGCAGCGCCACGGGCAGGGCGTTTGGTGACATTTTCAACGTGCCGATCATGTAGTCGAGTAGCATGATGCGGCCCAGCTCGCCGAGATACCTGCCAGCGGTCATGTACTCGAGCGGTTGAAAGCCGGGCTTTTCGTTTTGCGCCGACAGCTGATCGTCCCACGGGGTGATGAGACCGAGATTTCGCATCGGGGCCTCCGTGCCATTGATACTCCATTCGGTGTTGACGGCAATCTTGATGTCGCTGGTGCTCTCGCCGTCTAGCACGCTAATGTTGTGCGGCCACTTGCTGGGGTGCAAAAGGCTCAGCTTTACGGGTATCGTGGCATTGGAGCCCGTGCCAAGAATCAGACCCATGCTGGCTCTCTGGCCGTGCGAGCCGTCAAAGTTGTAGATGAAGGAGACGAGTGTCGCGACGGAGTCGTTGGCAATGGCTGTTACCTTGATCTGTGGCAGCTTATCCGACTTGGACCGGGAGTAGCCCTGTTCGAGACATGTTCCCAGGTCGGTATTGGCGGCAATGGTGAATCCCTTGCCCATGGAGAGCAGCTTTGCCTCGGAGAGGGAATGCTGCAGCATCGGAAAGCTAAAGGTGACGCCGAGAGAGAGCACGTCGTCGGGCGAGAGGCTAAACTCGGCGCATCCGTCCTCGACGACTTCGGCAATACGCGCCCCGATCCAGGAGAAGAGGCCATCTGCGTTGTCGTCTTTCAAGTGCTCCTCGATGGGCCACGACCTTTCCAGGACGCGACGGATGCGTTCCGAGGAGTCGGACGAGTGTGATGCGGCACCGTTGCCATTAGTGCCATTGGTACCATTTGCGACGGCTCCGTTGGTATTTTCCTGCTCATGTTGTTTACCGAGTAGCTCGACAAAGCCGACTCTGAGATTTGTGCCGCCGCTAGATGGGTGGGTTAGTTAGCTGGTCTTGAAAACGCCACATATCGGATGATGCGACGCCGTTGAGGCTCTTTTCTTACATGTCAATCGCCAGATTTCTATAATTAAAAATTCGCCTGTTAGCTTTGCACATCATCTTTCAACGGCTCATAAACGGCGTCCGTACCTTCCGCGGCCTGCGCCGGCGATTGGGCGCAGGATTGAATCTGATATCGGCGTAGGCAGAAACTGGCCGGACTCCTCGGCAGCCAGGGCGGTAAAGTTCTGGTAGAAGGCGTTGGTAAGGGCATGACAAGTCTCGGTGTCGAGGAGCAAGGGCTCCAGGAACTTGTCGAGGAGCTGGTCGTGTTGTGCGGCCATGAGGGCGGTGGTTTTATGTGGCTGAAGCTGAGTCTTTTGATAAGAGGAAGAGGCGACCTATGAGATGGACGTTGAGACCATGTTCACGGAACAGTGCAGGGGTCGCATAGGCTGGGGTGATGGGCTAAGTGGTGCAGGGTCCCTTATCTCCAGTGCAATAGAGATGAAACAGGCGACAGGTTGGTTGCGCTCAGATCAGCCGGTGGCTTCTGGGATGTCGAGAAACAGTGAGGTGGTGATGAGTTGTGTCGTGCGCGCAGTGGTCGTTTGTATGAGGCAAGCTACGCGGAGGCCGTCTCCATATTAAAATGGAAACTCAACCAAAGATGCGGTGGGTGGGCGGTGCAGGTGCCTGCGCGCGGGTGTGATAGCAACCGCGCCTTGTCCTCATACACTCAGTGAAGACGCAAGAGAAAGTCCGTAGACACCAGGAAACGGGGTAGCCAGAGTGCGGAAATGGAAAAGAGGAGGGCTACCGTACGGTTTTATGTATTGACATCCCACGTTGACGATGCAGCCTGCCTAGTACGGAGTAAATACGGGGGCGTACCTATTAGTGCGATGCTGCGCTGTAACCACACGTAATAGGAACCCTTGCGTCGGACGTTTCCAGCACAACACGAGGCTTCTAGCGTCGCGTGGTCGGCCTAATTACCGGGGGCCCTCTCTTAAATGAACCTGGGGGGCAAATGCATCGGCAAACACAGATGCCTATTGCGGCCATCGGCAAATGATGCAGCGGACCAATGCCCGGGCTGCCTTGGCTTCTTGTATTGCTTGGCCTCGTAACTTACCTTGGTGTCAATTGCTGGCCCTGCTGACCCGTAGGTATTGGCTGATTCGTCCCAATGAAGCCGCCCGACGCCACAGGGTGCAACGTTTCTTGCGGCTCCATATCCCGGCTGGTGGCTGTAGATCCGCTGAAAGGATTACCCTCTCCCCGCGTCGCCGTCGATGCTGCATTGGGACATGATCCCTCCAAGGTTTGTCATTCGGTAGATGCTCCAAGATGCTCCAGGATATGCTTCCGTATACTAATATTGGAGTCCTTTTACATGGGACATGTTCGAGAACAAAGTGGTTCTCGCACATCAGTCGACTACAGCGAAAGCAAGGACCACGCCTGGGGCGGAGTCATGGATCTTCATTTAGCCGTCGGGAGATGCTCATGCTGCTGGATTCGGCTCAGCGCAGAAATACTTTGCAGTGTATAACATTCTGAGCTGTTGAGCAGATGCAAGGTATCCAATGCGCCACGAGGGTGAAATACGAATAAAGACATCTCGCGGTAGGGCTGAGCGTACTATGATGATACTTCCCTGCGCAGGAATGGCAGGCCACTGCTACAAGTAGACGTTAAGAGCAGCATCGCCTCCACGTTGCTACCATGTGCATTGTTCCAGTTCCACAGCATACTATATGAGCAGAAGCGCATTCTTCAACTCTAATATAGCAGAAATATACCCTGTACGCAGCATAGAGAGTCTTCTCTGCACGAAACAGCTCTAAAACATATACCATGTACCTGCGGGGGAGCACCTCGGCCATGTGCCTGTTTTGGTAGGTCGCTTGGACAAGTCGGTGGCGGGGGCAGTACATACAGTCAGCTGCTAGCGGCGAACCGTCCCAGCTACTTTGGCCCCAACTGCCACCTGGTGGGCCGCCCAAGTACCAGTGTCCCTTAGTCCTTACCTTAGCGGAGATCAGCCGCGCCAGACGCCTCGCCTCTGGCCACCGCACTCGATCCCGTGCTCTCCGCAAAGTTTCAGAGGGCAACAAGACCGCCAAGACCGAGCTGGACTCCCGCCCACATGCCCGTTCGATTACGCCATCAATCATCCTGCCTCCAACTCCAAAACACACCGAGAACCAAGCCTCTTTTGCCACATACCCTGTCCACCAAACCTCCATCCCGGAGAAGCAAGCCCATCCAGGCTTTTTATCATTAACAGCCTCGCTGCTTTCCTCTGCCCGCGGCTTTCACGCCTCGATCGCACCAGCCGGCGATCGCGCCACATAACCCCGTTCCGCCCGCCCGCGTAATGGATGAAAAGTACCGGCCGACCGCCGACACTCTTCCCAGCATGACGACGCCCGTACGCCGCCGGCGAAGCCGTCTCTTGGTCCCGACCGTGATCCTCTTCCTGCTCGGCTACTGCTACCTGACGTCGTTTCGCATGCCGCTCCGCGTGAGCCTCGATCAACTGTCGTCATCAACGCCGCCAACGGCCGGCTCCAACGGCCTCGTCCCGCTCGAGGCGCACATTATCAGCAAATGCCCCGACACAAGAGTATGCCTCACCCTGAACATTCTACTCTCTGCATTTCGCCGTGGAACCTGTCCTAATAACGCTTACAAAAACTGCAGGACGCACTGAGGAAGCTCATCCTCCCCGCTATGCAAGTCATCCATGAAAAGGTAGACTTTAAGCTCACATACATCGGCACGTAAGTTTGACCCGCCACGTTCATCAAGAAGATGACCCTCCAGGACATGAATACCATCTAACAACTTGACACACAGTCCCACCGGCGACGACGGCGTCGAGTGCATGCACGGCCCGTCCGAATGCATGGGCAACATTATTGAGCTGTGCGCCCGCGAGCTCTACCCGGACCCCAAGATCAATCTGGGCTTCATCATGTGCCTGACCAAGGACTACAAGAACATTCCCGAGCGCACGCTGGTCGAGGACTGCGCTCTTGAGCATGCCATTGACATTCGCGAGCTCAACGAGTGCGCCACGCGCGACACCGGCGCCCACGGCATGGATATGCTCCGCAAGAGCGTCAGGCGCTCTGCAGAGGTAAGCATCACGTCACTATTTTATATATATATCCATTCATCTATCATGTATTTCATATTCTAACCATACTTTCCATCTACCTCTAGGCCAACGTCACCACGAGCTGCACCATCCGCCTCAACAACGAAGTCTACTGCGTCCGCGACGGCGGCGAATGGACCGACTGCCCGCACGGCTCCGGCGTCAACGATCTCGTCATTGCCGTCGAGAAGCTGTCCCACCACCGCTCTTGAGCGGCTCATACACATCCACCCACAGCTCGCTCGCCTCACCGAGCGTATACGTCATGGTCAGCGCGTCCATGCCCGCATCGTCGCCACCACCCATGGCCCTCAACGTCTCAATGATGCTGTCCAGCCCCACGGCTTTGCCCGTCGCCTGCGTCGCGCCCGCCTCGAGCGCGACGTGCACAATGTGGATGTGGAAATGGTAGTACGTCGGCTGGTAGTGCACGTACAGCTTGAGCTGATCCCGCTCAATGGTCGGGTACGTGGCGACGGTGGCGTCCATCAGCTTGGCGCGCATGTGCTCCAGCCAAGGGATGTGTCGGCGCCGCAGGTCCCGCAGCGACCAGATATCGCGCCGCTCCACGAGCGCAAGCAGGTGCAGCGCGTCCAGCGTCCCGCGGTCCCAGTTGAGGTCCGGCAGCAGCAGAAACCCCTCGTCGCCGGCCTGCCCGAGCTCCGTCCTGTATATAACGTCCTCCACCTCCTTCTTGCCCTCTATAATGTTAAACACCCAGTTCAAGCGCCCCTGCTCCCTCTTGCTCTGCATGTACGGCCGTATCTTGTCCCTGTAAATCTCGGGCGTCTCCGCCACGAAGCGCACGCCCTGTTTGCTGTACTTCTTGACGTGCGTCTCCGTGCACGGCCAGATGAGATTAATCTTGAGGTCGGGGAAAAAATCGAGCTGCTCGTCCCCGTTGTCGCTGCCATTACTACCGTCGCCGCCGGACCGCGCCATGTGCCAGCTGTACACATCGTTGGCGCCCAGGTTGCGCAGCCGCGAGAGGCTAGACGGGATAGAAGCAAGGTGCGCTTCCGACGTGGGGAAGGGTGCGCGCTCGAGAACCAGCACCGCCGGCTGCGAGGAGACGGTGCCGTAGAGGGCTGTGCGGCGGCCTGCCTGGTCTGTAATGGTCCACGGTTAGTGAAAATCTGTCCGTCTTTGTTTTTCGAGGCTAGACGTGCCTTGGTTGAGGACGCGCTCGAGCTTGAAGTTGGCGACGGCCGCCTCGGTGGCTGCTTTGAGCTCGGCTTGGTCTGCCATGGTCCCTTTGTTCTCGCTCTCTTGAGGCTTTTTGAGGAGTAGAAGATGATGGTGTAAATGAATTGGTGTGTTACTGGTTGAGAATGCGGCGGGAGAGGGTATATAAAGGCGGCGATGAGATGAGAGAAAAGTGAAGAGGTGAATGAGGTCAACCTCTGAAGTGGGATTGGGTGGGCGTGGATCCCCGCAGCGGGGCAGCCACTACCGATTGAGTGAGACTGGCAAACAAGACACACATCGTCTAAGTAGGTATTAATGGCACGCTAGATATCGTAAGGCAACTTTTTGTTTGTATTTGAATCCAACTAAGAAAATTTTCCGGGATGGTTCTCCCATATGTATGTAAATCCCATCCACGTGCATATAAAAGGATGCAAAAGCTCTATACAGGGCCCAAAGGCCGCCAGCAAAAAGTCTTATGGCTGATGCCGTTTGTGCTATATACATATTCGTAATGTGCCAAAAGCTTCCCTCCACGAGGCGAAAAAAGAAGAAAAAAATGTATCCTGAAAAAAAAAAGAATTGACCTCGTTGGCCAGGTTCTGCTGTCTGTATTATGTGCTTCGGTGCTCATTTGTAGCGTAGCCCTGCATGGCATTTCTCCGAGTCATAAAATAAACTCCATTTGAAACATTAGGCAAAAGTGAAAAACGAAAAAGTGAAAACGCCATGGGTTTGGTTCTCAAGAAAAAGAGTGAGTGTGAGAAATCAATGAATTCCATCTGCAGCGCCGAGCAATGGGTATAACGAGAAAAATGAAACAAAAAGGTCAAAGAAAATAATGCAAAGGGAAAAGGTGAGCAGTGAAGGCGAATTAGATACGGCCACCTGCTCCCTAGGCGGTAGAACGGCCAACCGCTGTGATGGACCCAGACTCTGTTGAGCCATCTCCTTCAATGGTCTTTCGCCAATGCTGAGGGAGGCAGACACACACCAGTGGGAATGCCTTCATCTCGCCATTGGTCACTGATGGCGGGCTGGCGTCGCGCGCCGCTCCGGATGTGTTGGAGACACCGCTGTCTCGCTGCATGTGCCTCCTTGCGTCCCAATCCTCGGCGCGATCTTCCGTCATGACACCAGTGGCCCATCCGTCGTCCCAGATGCCAACCACCTTGATCATGTCACCACGTTCCAGCGCAAACTCGTCTCCTGCGCGTGGTGAGTATGCCCACAGCACCGCCACACGGTCGCTTGGGTGGATGTCGTCTTGCGAGTAGTAGTCCTTGAAGAATGGCAGCTGCTCCGACTGTTGGCTCGCAACACCCAAGGGGGACGAGAAGCCGTTGCTACCAGGCGACATGTGGCCCTCGCTACCCAGGACTGATCCACTAGACAGGGAGCCGTTCCTTCGGGCAGCCATGGGTGGTGGACGCAGCCCGCCGTGTCGCTGTTCGTAGACGGGGCTCTCTCCGTAGCCGTCGGACGACGAATGGTCAGAGTTCTTCTTGCTGTCGGCCAGGTAAGCGGCATCTCTAGGGCTACCACCGTTTTGCGATGGCGAGTTTCCGGAGTGGCCTTCCAAGGCAGACATGCGGGCAATGCGGCCACCAGGGAGGACCTCGTATCCTTGCGGCGCGCCACTGCGTGAAGGCTGTGCCATATTTGGCGTCACTTTCCTGGCTGGTGATGGCTGGTTGAAGACGCTACCAGCTTGGCTACCCTGACGGCGCTTTAGGATGCGGATGCAGAAGAAGAGTAGGGCAGCGAGCAGAGCGACGCCGGCAAGCACGCCAATTACAATTCCAGCAATGGCGCCGCCGCTCAGGCCACCCTTGTCGTCCTTTTCATCTTTATCCTGGTCCGTCCCGCCTGGTGAGGAGGTAGTTGTCGAGGTGGGCGAAGTCGACTCTGTGGCGGTAATAAAGGTCAGGCTCGGCGTAATGGTCGGCAGCGTGACGCCTTCGCAGCGCGACTCGGCCTTGGAGTTGTAGCAGCAGGTATCGGTAGAGTTGGTGCCGCCTGAGCCGCAGTAGGAGCAGAGGCCGAGGGTGCTGTTACCGAACCCGCAGTTTTCCGCCTCATTCTCGGCGCCGGCGACGCAACGGCCGGTAAGAGACTGTTCGGGCAGACCACAGACGGTAAAGTCGGCGCGGATCAGGTCGCTGAGGTCCTGGTTGGGGCTGGAGCAGAGGTTCTTATCGGCGGTGATGAATGCTTCGCTCTGAGCAAACTCGGCGCAGGTGTCTGCGCACAGCGGCCGCGAAGCATTGGCGTCGAGTCCGCAGGGTTGGGCGGACATTTGGACCATGGAGCTGCACAGGATGGTCGTCGTCCATCGGGCATACATGTTGCTGGAATTGCGTAGATCGACGCCATCGCAGCCGAACCGTTTCTCGTACCTATTCGGGGTCAGCTGCATTGGTCGCGTGCTGCGAGGGGTAAAGCGCGAGCATACCTGTCTTTGACATAGGACGTCTTTACATAGCTAGAGAGCTGGCTGTCGAATGACGAGGTATCGGAAACAAACCGTAAAAAGGGACTGCGGTGTAGACAAAACGCATCAGTACGAGAACGGGAGCCGGCGGCTATGAGTGGGGAGTGTCGCATACAAGGTTTGGATCAGAGATTCCGAAGTGGAAATAGAAGCCGATTGGAATGCGGGACACTCCGTGGAGTCTTGCAGCGAGATGCATTGTCCGCTGTCTTGAGCAGTCGCCAAAGCCGGCATGGAAGCGAGCAGGGCCATGGCAGAGCGGCGCGTCGACCTCTGATGCTGCGTCTTGTGCCGTTGTCGCGACTGGCTGGTCGCCAGGCCAGGAGGTGTATGAGCCATCCTAGCAGCGAGGCTCGCGGTCGGTGGAGCTGGGCGATGAAACTGTGTAACTATAGCGAATTGGAGACGGAGATGGGAAAAGGTCGCAATGTCCAAGGGCAAGGCCGTTACGGTAGAGTATCGGCTATGAACGCTAGGATTCGAATGCAAATTCGTAGGCGGGCGGTACTCTCATTAGGGAGCGGAATTGCGATGTGGTGGCTGGTGTGGTATATCGCGCGATCAAAAAGAGTGTCTGGCAGGATGACAGGATTCGAAACGCCGGGGAATTACTCGATGAATGCGAAGAGGCCTCGATAGAATCCGTCGATGTGCGCGCAATAGTCGTTCGGGTGAGGTTGCGGTTCAGTCGTCGCGGTATGGTGAGAACCGGTCCTGGCGCAGGAGCAACTCAGGAGAGCGATATGTAACGTCTCGTAGGTCGATAGGGACGATGCGACGATAACAGCGATGGGAAAAAAAGGCGCGTCGACAACTGAGCCAAGCAATTGCGTACTCTCTCGTTCACTGGTAGGGCTGGCTGCCAGCTTCAGTAGGAGAAAAAAAAGGATTGTAGGAAGAAACGTCCGTGGGTAGCGGAGCCGTAACAGATAGACAGAGAGAGGGCCAGAAGGCGAGGCGGCGGCGCGGGCGACGATGTGGGCGAGACAAACAGCTGCTTTGGTGGAGGGTTGCGGCGCTGCAGTACAACAGTACCTACAGAAACGAACGGGGGGCCACCCACACACCTGCTTTGAACAAAAAGATGGACACCCGTTTGCCTGGCGAGCCGCAGTTACGTGTTTTCCAGGGAAGAGAGGGGAAGAAAACGAAAGGGAGGGTCGGACGCGCCAGGAAAAAAAAACGAACAGAGAGTGAAGGAAAAAGAAACGAGAGAAAATGGCACACCCGCAAAATGAGTGAGAGACTGGGTGGCTCGTGGTGTGTGGTGTGTGTCTGTGTCTGTGGTGTAGCGCGGTGGCTGGGCTGGGCAGGACGGTTCTGCTTAGTGCCAACGTTGAGAGAGGGACGAGACGGACGGCGACCAGGACCAGGAAGGGAAAGCTGCAAGAAGAAGCCCACCTGGTAGCTACGAGTACGTTGCCCAGGAAGCACCGACATGGAACTCCCGTCTTTCTGGTGCAAGGTACATACGGAGTACGGACGGGGGGGAACAGCACGACACATTGAATCCACCCCTGTCTGATGGGCTTGGATTTGATGCCAGGCACAGACACAGACACACCAGTCACTACGCACCCCGGCCACTTCTGCCAGGCACCGCGCTGCACTCCGTACGGAGAACAAGCATCCATCCCAGACCGAACACACCAGGCACGGTTCGGCTATGGGCTTTTGTGAGGCTTTTGTTCTTGTGGCTTGCTCTGGCTTGCTCTGGCTTGCTCTGGAATTGACAATGGCGTCGACCGCACGGCTTCTGGCTCCAGTGCAGCCGTTTTCTACAACGCATTGACGGGTTTTCGAGGCGCTTATCAAGCCAGCATTGGAGCACAGTACATACATACGTCGTACACGTCTGACTCGCCCAGAATCGACGACTGAACGACTTCAAAGTTCGAACAAATAAACAACAAAAAACAGCAAAAGGGGGCCCTCTGCTCCTCTCTGCTCCTCTGCCTCGCTCTTCTTTTCTACCTTATCCACCCGCCCACTCGCGCCATTTTGATCAACGGCCCGTCCAGCCTAGCCCACGAGTAGCGCAAGTGCGGGTACCTGGGCCACCAGTACAACTTTGCGGGACCTCCCGCGTACTCGTTCCCCCGTGTAATTTTAGCCCAACAACGCCGGGTGCAAGGGTCACCTCATCCCCGGTGAGGTGCCACGCCCACGTTTTTTTTTCTCTGTTAGGCGCATTTTTGGTGTGCTGTGTTTTTATCCCGGTCGGCATATTCATTGTAATCTTAAAAATGTTTCCTCTGACCGGGGGGGTGGCAGAGCGACCGCGTTTTCGCTTCAACGACGCCCCGTTGCGTGTTTGTACTGCACGCGCTCGTTAGCCGAAAAGATGACAAGCCACAGTGACGTTTGGCCTTCTCATCACCTTTTGAAATCTCCCCGTAGCCGTAGCCGAAGCTGTAGCCGCAGCCGTAGCCGTATAGCAGTCACATTTGCTCCCGATTGACTGTATGGGCCATCACTCGCATCTGATGGTGTTCAAAAATCCTGCTTTGAAGCCGTCCTGCGTCTGCGCATCACAATCCGGGCGCCGAGACGTGTCATCCAAGAAAAAAGGGAAAAGACAAAATGACATGGTCGCAGCACCGCCAAAAAAAGGCAAATACCACACCCATTGTGCTTCCATACGAGTAGAGGCAGCTGTGGCCCAGCCCATCAGAGCTCACCAAACCATATCGGAATAAAGGCTGAGACACTCTTTCCGATCAACCCCATGCGAGCTGCCTTAGTTTCTGTGGTTCCGTTCCTAACGACTCACGAGCCACTCGTCACGAGCCGGTGCATGTTTAAAAAATACCGTCGTAGTGCATGACTTTGTACAGATTACAGAAATGCACGACTTCTTCCTTCGCTGCAAAGCATACATATGCAAGGGACATATGCACCATATCCTTTCGTCTTCGCGACATCACTTGCATGCTCTTACAGACTTGTCTAGCACAACGGCGCAAAAATTGTTGAACCTTGTCTTAATGTCATTTCTTCATATATACATGCTGCCGGACCAGCCAAACTCCTCTCTTCATATATACAAATTTATTTCACCACCGGGGCGCACTCACTTACAGTCGGCCCTTGACATTGTCGCCAAACGTCCAGCCCTTGGATCCGTCCCAGTTGATAGACCAAGTCATCAGGCCCTTGAGCTTGCCGCCGTAGTGGTCCAGAGCCTGCCCGACAAGACTGGGCGACATGTATCCGCCTCCCGCACCCTGCTGCGCCGGCAGACCAGGCGCCTGCTTGTCATACGGCACGCGAATCGTGGTGCCCTGCACGACCAGGCCCTTGTTCAGGCAGTCCGTCTGCGCAATGAAGCCCTCGACGGTGCCGGCCTTGTACGAGTCGCCGCTGCAGCCGTACATGTCACCGTTGTAGTACTGCATGTTGAGCCACCACAGGCGGCCGTTGTCGGCGTACTTCTTGATGATGGGCAGGTACGAGCCCCAGATGGAGCCGTACACCACGCTGCCGCCCGTCACGTACGCCGTCTCGGGCGCCATGGTCAGCCCAAAGTTGGACGGCATCTGCGCCAGCACGCCGTCGATGATGCGAATCAGGTTGCTCTGCGACGTCGACAGCTGGTTGATGTTGCCGCTGCCCGTCAGGCCAGACTCAATGTCAATGTCAATGCCGTCAAAGTTGTACTTTTTCAGGATCGGCACAATCGTCGAGATGAACTTGTCCGCCACGGCCGTCTGGCTGAGGTCGACGGCCGCCGTCGCACCGCCGATGGACATGAGGATCGTGGCACCGGCCGCCTTGGCCTCGCACATCTCGGCCGGCGTGGCCACCTTGACGTCCCTGTCCATGCCGTCCTCCCACTTGACCGTGCCGTCGGGGAGGATAACGGGGAATGCCGCGTTAATGACGTTGTAGCCGTGCTGGGGGATGGCCGGGTTCTGGATTGGCGTCCATCCAAACGGCGGGTGCACGCCGTTCTTGGCTCCGTCCCAGTTCTCCCAGTAGCCCTGGAGGACCTTGCCGGAAGGCTTGCCCTTGGTTGCGCATGTATCTGCTCGGGCTGATA
Organism: Lecanicillium sp. MT-2017a; assembly: GCA_003056585.1. NCBI lineage: Eukaryota > Fungi > Ascomycota > Sordariomycetes > Hypocreales > Cordycipitaceae > Lecanicillium > Lecanicillium sp. MT-2017a. The sequence continues at coordinate 148,629 of PXYN01000248.1, forward strand.
CCGTTGCTGGGGCGGCACCGACGAGTGTCGACAGCATGGGCAGCAGCACCAGGCTGGCATCGAGAAGGCGCGTCATGGCGGTATGATGTGTGACGTGGTTACGCACAGTCGAGTGAAGGATCCCTTTGTTGAGTTGCTGTTGGTTGGCTTGACAAAAAGTGATGGCGTGTGATGAGCCTCGCCTTTTATGTTCGCTTGTTGTTAGCCGAAGCTCTGTGAACAACCTTTGGCAGCTACATTCCAGAGCAGTTGCCCGTCACCTTATATAGGCCGACCGACTCGCCAGTTCACGCCCGCTTTGGCTTCGGTTCCGGCGTCACATTGACACGCTCACAGAGGGTAGTATTCATCCCGCAACCTAGTGCGGCATGTGGCCCCAAACGATCCATCTTTACCCAAGGTGGAATCAAGGCACTCATCTCACGCGCCTCAGCGCCGCATGGGCCGGCTCACGCACGACGCGGGCGTTGTTGCTCGAAAGCGTAACGTAGTATCCCCATTTGGCCATGGTGTGTACTATATCAAGTAGTGGTGTGGATAGCGGCTCGCCGAAGCATGAAGCTTATTACGGAGTCCCATCCGTAAAGGACCGAAGACAGATGGTGCTTGTTCAAATGGGGGCGCCCCAAGGCAAGTCAGCACGGCACCAAATTGCGGGGTCCCCGCACCGCAACTGCACGCTCCCGCGCAGTGCCGGCCCCCAATCAGAGGAGATCAAGCCCACGTTTCAGCAATAGATGAAACCACCATCCACTGGCTAGTGCCCTGTGAGGGTTGGCTACAGTAGACCGCTTCGGTAGTATTGCCTCGAAAAGGCATGTCACATTGCGGCCGCCGCCGCGGCGCTGTATAGTTGTACATGGCGGTCTGCCCCGTTTTGCTTATTATCGGCCTTGGGCTTGGTGCTGCCCGAGCGTAGCCTTGGTCCTGCCGCAATACCTTGGGGGTCGATGCTCGCTATATTGGCTGACGTTTCTGGAAGGCGCTTGCGGGATTTGTGGTTGTTACACCTGAGGTGCTTCATGGAGGCGGCCGATATTAAGTGGTTATTGCGCAGCTGACAGTCTGTCTTGGGCGTAGGTGCAAGTGACCTTGGGATCGTCGCGGCCGCTGACAATTCGACGATGACGTGAGAGGTAGGCCGGCTGGCCATGTCGCCTTGGTTCGTTAATGCTACTGGATGAGATTCCATGGGCATTAATAACGGAATACAGATAATATAGTGCAAGGTGCTGCTTGGTGCTGTGGAAAACAGGCTACCGAATCGACAGCACGGCAGTTGGCCTGTCGGTACCTGAGATGCACGATGCAATGCCCACGTGATGAAACCCGTGAAGGCAAGAAGCCTAATTTGGGGCATCCCAATCAGGTAATCCCATCGACAGCTCGAGTAAAGTCAGAGAGGAGCGAATTCCCGCGAAAATGCCAGTTGTAATGTATTCTTATCAGTTCTTGGGTGAAAGATGGCATCAGTCTCGTGTTGATCAGTGGTCTACAGGGCCATACTGTATGCCAGTCCAGTTCCATTATTGTATCAGATTATGTACATTATTTTATTGCGTTTAACCAGTTCCTGTGGAAGCTAAAATAGAAGTGAATGGCACTACAACGCTTCACCCCAAGCCAGAGCGCCAAGGTATGCACCAACAGAGGCGAAATGATTCTACCCACCACCAAGGCGGCACGGGCTTCACGGCGGGTGACAAGGCCGCGGACATGCTCAAGCGTATGACATCAACCTACATACGCCAACATTTGCATACAATCTAAACACTCTCGGTACATCCCCATCGAAAAATATTATTCAGCGCCATAGCAGCTCAAATCATTCAGCTCAAGCGGCTTACACCCTCCAATATTAGACCCTCCACTGACGACGGCTGCTTGGAGAGAACCCACCACACTCAAGCTCCAGCAGCCAATGAGAGACGCGCGACCATCGGCCTCGCGCTGACCACAAGCACCGATGCCCGACTGTGGACCACAGCCCTTTGGCGGCTCTGCCCACTACCCCAGCAGCCACATTAAGCTTCACCAGTAAACAAGAAAGAGAGCGAAGAGGTAAAAAGCGTTTTAATACTGGGTCGCACACATCGCATACTCCAGTAAACATCTTGTCAGTGTTGTAGGGCTGGCTAGCAACCGTGTGACAGGCATGCATGCTGTGCAAATTTGCAAGTTTGGTACCTGGCAGCTTTGCATCGCGTCCATTCCAGCGTTTGCCTTGTGTGGCCGGGTACATCTGAGACCTGTTTTGTTCCATCTGCATCCAGCACAAGAAGCACAATCCATGCATACGGATATAGATATACGTAATTGCCTACGAGTTCAGCTTAACCCCGTCGTCCGTACGGAGTATAGAACACGGCGTTAATAATAAAAATTACGCCTCCTACCTTCGGGACGGACGATGAGAGTTGCCTAAGGGTGTCCACGGGCTTAAGACGACACCTAACCCGCGAGTTGGAACAAGAGGCGGCGCCGCAAGTACCTCCGCCACCCACCACCCACCAATTCGGTACCTCCCACTCACCCGCAAAAAAACCCCAAACATCGGTCCGCCGGATCCAGCGCACGCCGACCACCGACCCTCCGACACACAGACGCTAGCTCGCCTTTCGTCGCTGGTGTCTTTTGCTTTGTTTTTTGGTGTCGCAGCTAGTTATAATTAGTTTGCGTTCCCTTTTCCAGTTTTCTATTTCTTTCCCCTTTGCTGTCCTATACCATCATCGATTTAAACCCATGGCTGTATAGCACAGCATCGCGCATCCCAAGAGCTTTTCGATTTCATCTTGCCCAGTTGTCCTGTACCCTGAATCTGGGGCCACCACGCCGACTTACATCGCGAGGCCTTTCGGCAACACCAACGTCATCATCGCAACAAGCGCGCGCTAGCAAGCAAGCACTCATCTCAAACTCGCCACAATGTCTGCACAGAGTCCGCAAAGCCAATCCGGTAGCGGGGGCATCCCGCCATCCGTGCTAGAGCAGCTAAAGAAGCAGGTACGTGATGAATATCTCTCCTCCCTCCGCGCTGCAAAAGTGCAACCAACATCCGAACGCACACACAAAGCGCGAAACTTCACAGACAACCCCAAAAGCTAACACATACTCCTCCCACAGGGCCCTCCCTACCCGCCTCAAGGCGCCGGCCTCGGCGGCCGCCCAACCGTCTCCGTCGACGTGCCCATCAGCGCCGTCCTCGCCGCCATCTTCATCGGCAGCGCCGTCCTCAACATGGTCATTTTCCAGCGGAACCGCCGCCGCGGGCACAAGTTCGTCCTGAGCGCCCTCCTCTTCGGCTTCAGCATGGCCCGCATCGTTGCCAACGTCATGCGCATCGTCTGGGCCGCCAAGCCCAAGGACGCGCAAATCGCCATTGCCGCCGGCGTCTTCACCAACGCGGGCGTCATCATTCTCTTCATCATCAACCTCATCCTCGTCCAGCGCGTCCTCCGCGCCTACCACCCGACTTTCGGCTGGGGCAGGCCCGCCACCATGTTCTTCCGCTTCCTCTACTTTAGCATCGGCGCCGCCCTCGTCATGGTCATTGTCGCCGTCGTCTACAGCTTCTACACGCTCGACATGGCCGCCAAGCAAAAGATTCGCGACGTCCAGCTCTTTGCCGTCGTCTACCTCGCCGTGCTGGCCTTCATCCCCATCCCCATTGCCATTCTCGCCCTCGTCTGGCCCAAGTCGGAGCCCGCTGATCCCTTTGGCCGCGGTGCCAGTCTCGGGCGCAAGGCCGGCATGATCATCTTCACGGCCACCTTGCTCACCCTCGGCGCCGCCTTTCGCGCCGGAACCGCCTTTTATGTCCGCCCGGCCAGCAACCCGGCGTGGTTCCACAGCAAGGCCTGCTTCTACTGCTTCATCTACCTCGTGGAAATTATTTCCGCCTTCACCTACGCCCTGGGCCGCTTTGACCGCCTCTTCCACATCCCAGACGGCAGCAGTGCGCCGGGCGACTACTCTCGCAAGGCGGCTGAAAAGGGCGCTGCCCGCGGCCAGAGCGACGAGGAGGCTATTGGTGATGAACGCCCTCCCACCGCCGCCGAAGAGCGCAACCGTGAAGAAAAGTGGGAGAAGCAGCTTCAGGTTGAGCTGGATAATCGCCAGTCTACCTCATAGTCCACAGCAATGGACACTTTCCGTTCCTTTATCGGCTGCACATTGGATCAGCCATTGTTTAATACATTTTAGTACAGTTACAATATAGAAATAGACACCGACGGTATGGCGTTACTGGCTGGCAGGCCACATAGACGGATTAGTATAATGCTCGAGGCGAAAATAAAACGCATCTCTCTACTTTGTTCAAACAATTTCACAATCGGGCTCATTTTCATCGTCTAATCTTGTAAACCATCTTCCTTTATTTTCGCGCCATCGTACTCTTGCTTGGCAAAAAACTCTATAAAACGCGTCGGGGACAATCCTCGCTAGAGCAAACGACAATGTAGCCACAACACGACGAGTCTCTCAAAACCTCGGCGTTATTTGGCTAACAATGTGTCATTTCCTACACGAGAACATGCCATGGCTGAGAAGTCGCCTGGTAGCATCTACTCCTCCCGCCATTCTTGAATTTTCTTTAACCGTATACATTACACCGCCATGGGTCTCTGCACCATCCCAACAAAGTCTATCCCCCACCACCTACCAAGGCGCAGCCACCCAGTGAGGCACTCTTTGTTCTTTTGCATTCCATCGCAAGGTAGATTGACGAAATTAGAGGAAGTAGTCAGGTGTCCCTGGTGACAGTTAGTAATGGAACCTCAGTCAAGATTGTTGGATAGACGCGACGTACTTCTTGATACCATTGGTTCGCCGGCTCTCGGGCAGGGGTCAAATTGCAGGCTGTGCAGGTTAGCATATGCTAGTATACTAAGGCAATTCAGCAATGACTTACAATGTGTATTTCAGATGCTCATCAATCTCCATAATGGCTGCTTGGTTACCGCATCGGTAACAGTAGTTTGGAGCTACACAGATGGTTAGCTCCGGGTGCCTCGAGCATTGTCATCATCCTCGCCGCCATACCTGAGAAGATGGTCACGACATTGCGGTCTTGAGACCAGTTGTATCCTTCCATGACAAGCTGATGCGCGCGGGCAATCAACGTCAGGCCGTTGTTGTGGTTGAAAGCCTCCGAGATGTCCTGCCCAAAGGTGTACCCCGCACCGCGGGGTGAGATGCCCCAGCCGCAGCGGTCATCGGGGTCGGACCACAAGAGATCGCACATGGGGCCTTCGTGAGGAACTTCCTGGATGCGGTCAAGGGCTCTAATGTTGTCGAGTGTGTCGATGCTGGGCGACAGGCCGCCGTGAAGGCAGAAGATCTGGTTGTCAATCAGGGCGGTCAGGGGGAGGTAGTCGAACAGGTCGGTAAAGTATTTCCAGACATTGGCGTTGCCATACTTTCGCAGGCACTCATCATAAAAGCCGTAGACTTGGGTGATCTGGCGGGATTCGTGGTTGCCACGTAGAATGGTAATGCGCTGGGGGTATCTGATTTTGAGGGCGACGAGCAGCGTGACCGTCTCGACGGAGTAGTAGCCTCGGTCGACGTAATCGCCTACGCTGGCATTAGCAAAGCAACGCGAAGAAAAAATTCGAGAGTCGCCATTCGGCATCCTGCATACCCATAAAGAGGTAGTTTGTATCGGGATTGGGGCCGCCAATCTTGAACAGCTCCATCAGGTCGTGGAACTGGCCGTGGATGTCACCGCAAACTGTGACGGGGCATTTCTATCCATCGCAATCAGCTCGGCCGCTGCGTCAAAACAGCGCGTCGGTTCGCTACTCACCACTGGCTGGACATTTGACTCTTCTTGCAAGACTTCGCGGGCCTGTAGAGACTCCGTATTAGCATCCTTCCGGCCTCAACAGGTCACGCGAGGGTGGGTGGGCAGCGATGACGCGCGCGCTGCAGAAAGTATCGAGCGACATCGCTGCGGTGGCATCAAACGGCATCATCATCGCGTCGCGGTGCGCAGCTGCATCGGCCCCTCTTATAGGCAATTGTAGCTCTCTCACCTTTTCGCACAGTCTCTGGACGTCAGCCTCGGCGAGCTGCTTGCACTTCATGAGGCTCTCGATCCAGCCGTCAAGCGTAGGGATGGTGGCGGGCTCGTTCTGGACGGGCGACACGTCGGCGGGCGCTCTGCTCACGTCCTCCATATTGGTATCCATGATGGGCGCTTCGATGGAATTCTTTTGCTGCACGGCGCGCGGGTTCGAAGCCGTTGTCGAGGGCGAGAGACTGCTCGTGCGGGTGTTGCCTTGCTACGGGCAGCTTTGTGTCGGTGGCGGTGGGGTAGCACAGGGAGAACCAGGAGAAAGCTGAGCTTGACAGGAGTGGGCGTGCGGGCGGGCGGGCGGCAAGCGACAGGCTAAATGGCGCGATGACGACGTCTCGAATGGCTTCGTCTGGTAAAACTGCCGCAATGGACAATGCACGGGGAGCAGCGGTTGCGTCGATGCAAACGCTCGCGATTTTTTTCTCGTCTTGAGGGAGGTGTGGTGGTGGTTGTTTGGGGACGCTGGTGGGTGGTGGGTGCGAGATTGGAGGGTTGTTTTGATGATGCCAGGGAGTCTGGTCTGGGCTGGGCTGGTCAGGCTGGCTGGGCTGGGCTGGTCAGGCTGGCTGGGCTGGCCAGTCTGGCAGAGCTGCAGCTTCTGCGCCCAAAAACGAGATTGCTGCCCGCTTCGCTTCATCTCCAGTCGCAAGCGCCGGTGACGCCACCTCCCCATGCAGCACTGCCTTTTGACAGCCGTCTTGCCGCCTGCATTTTGCTTCGTTCTATTTTTGGATGCTGTAAAAAAATTCATGCTCGGCTAAAATATGCAATTGTCTGTATAGAAAATTATTTGAGATATTTCTACAATTTATTGAAGCTTATCCAGTCCCGCTGTCGCTGTGGTACGAAGCTGCCGGGCGCGACCATGACGCCAACAGGCGGCTTCATGCTGGACAATTCCGAACTGTCTACAGTAAATCTTTCTAGAGAGCCGATAATGAAGGCGAGATATGCAAATACAGAAACCATCAGCATATTCATCATTCTACAAATACGCTCCTAAACAGCCGCATTCTGATAAACGACACAACTCAAGGTACCAGCAAAAAAACTCAGCATTTTCACTGTAGCCTTGATTCACTTATCATCTAGCAACGTGCCAATGTCTCATAAAACTAATTCATATCTCTATGTACACCCTCTACTCCTCTTTTGACGCCAGACCTAAGCCAACCGGGCTGCCAGAGCCCGATCCCGGTGCGCCCCCAACATCACGTCCCACCAAGTCCTGAAAGTCCAATCCAACGGCAGACAGTTTCTTTGCATGCTCCTTTGCCTGGTCCATGCACTGGATCCAAACAGTTCCCTCCTTCTCTGTGCTGCTGAGCTGCCTCGCTAGAATGACGTTGAACGCCTCAACTTCTTCCTTGGCCCATTTCACGCACGCGCTCATCATGGGTGGTGGGAAGCAGCTCTGGAAGCACAAGACGGTATTGTGAATAATGGTAAAGTACACAAAGGACAGCTGCCAAATGTATAGGTGAAGGTCTCCTTGGAAGATGCATTGCCTGCGGTGGCTGATGTTAGCTCGAGGTCAAGAAATGGCCTTGTGGGCCGTCACGTACCGTGTCATTTTATGAATCGTGTCGCTGCGAGCCGCAAGATACGCCGACTTGGCCTTCTCTTCGAAGCCGAGTCTGGCCAGCCAGCTGGCATTTCGCTTCGTCTTCATCTTCTCGTTGTGTGTCGTCTCGAGCTCGCGGATGACAATGCCAGCCAGACGTCCGCAACGCTCGTCCACCTTGAAATTGATAAAATCTTGAGCCACAACGTTGCTCTTCAGGCCCCGTGCAAGCCCCTTCAATTTCTCTACTCGGGCAACCGCGGGTTCAAAGCTCTGAAGGGCAATGTCGATATCAAGCTCGTCCATCTGGCTTTCTACCCAGCGGAGGTTCTGCTGCTTGCCATCGACCTCAATGAGCATATCCTTGATATCGGAGAGCGTCTCGAGCAGCTCGGCTTTCTGCAGCAGTCCAGGGTCTCGTGATGCAAAGTAGTTGATGGTTTCCTTGGCCTTGTTGTTGGCCTCCATCTCACTTTCCAATCCCTTGCGAAGCTCCTCGACAGCCTTACGGACATTCAGCAACAGGGTCTTTTTGGACGGGTCATCCGACTTTTCTGTCCTGTAAATGAATGACTCTTGACCACCTCCTCGAATCATGATGGCGTCGGCCAGTTTATTTCTACCCCCAGAGGAGTCGCCAGCCCCTGGCATATCGACGACCTCGATATCCAGTAGGGACCAGCACCTGTCCGCCACTAACTTGATGACAGGCCCACGAGAGTCCGTATTGGGTGCATCCGTCTTGCGCTTCTTGCGGGACGCAATAAGGAGATGGTCGTTGAGCAGGAAGATCTGCATGGCTCTGCGTGACTTGTACGTTGCGTTGTCCAGCTCAACCCACGGTCCAGCGTTCTGCACAACATGACGCCCAGAAGAGTTGGGCAGAAACTTTTGTGAGCCCTCTACATTCTTGTAGAGTGCTTGCATCTGCGAGTTCCAGAGTGCACTTCTGTCCGCCACAGAGCTTCGCTTGTCCCTCTTGCTCAGAGTCGCCGACTGTCCCGGGATGGTCGCGGGTTCCTGGTTCTTCATGGTCGCGGACCGCAGTGCAGTCGTGTTGGTCTTGAGCTCAGACATCAGGTTCCGAAGAGTCCTCATTTCCCCCTTAAGCTTTTCGGCCTCCTTGCTGATCTTGATAAACTGGGTGCGATTGTTGGCCAGCTTCTCGTTCAGCTGCGTGCCTGAATGAGACTTGACATTGCGCAGCTGAGCTTCGAATTCGCGGATCTGATCTTCAGTCGCATCGCTCAGCACGCTGGCCACGTACTGGTCCGGCACGAGACCGGGGTCTCTGAGCGTCTTCATGTCGATAACGGGCTGTCCCGCGCCGGAGCGGGAAGGAGGTCGGCGTTGATTACCGCCTGGCCCAGAATGAGTCTGGGCCATGGGCGGGAGGGCAGGAACAGCGGGAATTGGCGCGTTGAAGTCGACCGGGGCCGTGTTGTATCGTGTCGAGTAACGATGCTTGACCATTTCCGAAGTCTACGCTTCTCTGTTAGCGACAGATGCACCCGCAACCCCAAATTGAAGTCGTAAACGTACCTTGCTTCCATTGGACTTTAGACGAGGGCGAGGCGGTGGGATATTCGCCGCCGCGGAAGGGGATAGCACAGCGCCATCCTGGGGCATGGGATTCGAAATCTGAAGCGGCGTGGACGTGGGCTTTGCCTTGTTTCGCCGCCTCACCCGCAAGGATGACGAGCTCTTGGAGTCGTCAGGCATGTTGGCTATCAATGATTCGATGCCTCCAGCGTTCCACGCAAGTTGGCCGCTACTCTACTGAAAGAAAGGGTGCCGGCGGGTTAAGCAGGCCGCTCCAAGCATGCGGCCAGTGTGGTGTTGGGAGTCGTCACTGCCTGCCTCTATGGGGCGGAAGCACCTCCTACTCGTTGCTTGGCCTCGGTGGTGGTTGGCTCAGCTGGCCCGCGCCGCAGCACGCGCCGCAGGCCCATGGCCGTTGTATTCCCCGACATTCTGCCGACCACCAGCAAGCAGCGCCCCAGCGCCCGCCCAATAGCCGTTCCGGAAGCTCCCCTGAGGTGTGGTCAACCTTGGTAAACGGGGCCCACGGGTCAGAACCGTCCCGTCAAAAAAATTGGCGTGCCAGCCGATGAGCGCATCGAGCAAACCTCTCTCGAAGCTTGAGCCCGCCCTCTCGCACTCTCTCTGCATTCTTCATTCGCACGCCCTCGTCCCCGACCAAGACAGCAACCTTTTGCCCGGTGTCCCTCCCGCTCTTGTTGTGGCCAGGCCCATTTTGTTTCTTTTCCCATTTTTTTGCTCATACCTTGCTTCTAATCACCACCACGCGCAACCATGGTCCAGACGTCTACCATCGTGACGGCAACCGTCGCAACTGCCGCGACTGCCATCGTCGGTACGTTAATTCGTCTTGCCGGCTTATCTCAAGGACGGCACATCTCGCATGGATGCACTGTACTAACCTTGCTCCCCTCGCTTCGCAGGCTACGCCGTCTGGTTCGACTACCGCCGCCGCACCCAGGCCGAGTTCCGCCGCGACCTCAGAAGAAACGAGCGTCGCCAAGTACGCGCCGAGAAGGAGGAGGCCGAGGCCTCGACGCAGCGCCAACGAGACGTCATCAAGGCCAAGGTCGACGAGGCCAAGGAGGAGGGTTTCCCTCTCGGCGTTGAGGAGCGCGAAGCTTACTTCAACGAGCAAGTCATGTCTGGAGAGATGCAGAGCTCTGACCGTACGTCTTTACCAACTGGAGGAAACTCCGGTTACGAATCAAGCAGGGAGAAAACAATACTAACAATGTCTTCCCTACAGCTGCCAAGGCCGTTGAGTCTGCTCTCGCTTTCTACAAGGGCCTGAAGGTGTACCCTGCCCCCGGCGACCTTATCAAGATCTACGACAGCACCGTCCCCAAGGTTTGTTTCTCTACGAATGTCGAATTTCACATGCTAGACACATGCAGACTAACCGAAACTCCTCTCCTATAGCCCGTACTAGACATTCTCGCCGAGATGATTGCATACGACTCGACCCTCGACATCCGCTCTCGCCCCGGCGCCGGCAGCGGCATCAACCTGAACGAGATTCCCAATGTCGGCCTCGACTAAAAAAGTCTTGCTAGCCGCAACCTACCGACAAGGAAACCCCACTGGCCAATACCAGCGTGGCATCGTTCCAAATTCAACCAGAAAAAAGACTCATCGCTCGTACATGTGGTTTGCAAAGTAAAGCCCCCATTGCAGCGAGAACCCCCCGACTCAAAACCATCCAAAAATTCCTGGGTCTTGTCAAGAACATGGCTAGCCCAGCTAGATAAAACTATCAGTGTACCATATATCGTCCTTTCTGTCAGGCTTCAGATAGAGCTTTGTGTAAACAGTCTACGGTCAGAGATACCGCTACGGAGGGCTTGGGAAAGGCAATAATGGTAGCGTTTTCCGAATAAAATTCATGATCATTCACTGTTTGCGGCTCCAAAATGTGGCATGTGCATGCAATATTGCGTTGGGAGTAGACTATTTAAATGTAGGAGCATCACGGTGTATTGAGCTATTCTGAGCAGCTAACGAGGTCAATTTACTCTGGAGCCTCTCGGACAACAATAGCTTCCTTCTTACGGCCCTTTCTGTCGACTCTCTCGTCGCGAGGATCAAAACCACCGTTACCCCACAAAGCCCATTCTGGGGTGGGAGGTCCCATGTAGTCCTCGGGCGTCCAGTCGCCGTCAGGTCCACGCTCCTCCAGAAGCTCAAAGAATCTCTGATAGTCAATATGGGTGTGCCACTTGCCGTCGACGTTGAAGCGGTTGCTTGCGAGCAACACGCAGCAACTGTGCGCATGCTCAGCAGCAATGCCATACTCGAGGCCACGCTCCTTCAGCTTCTGCTCCAGGGCTCGGACAAACTCGCACACTTCCCAGTAGAAGGGAACGTTGGACATGCTCAAGCCTGCGTTGGAGGACGTGGATGTTCCGCAGTAGGTAACGCCCTTAATCTCCACAAAGCACGGCAAGCCACGTTCGACAAGCTGGGCGTAACCCTCAGCCTCGTCCTCTACATTGAAGCCCTTGACAAGCGTCAGGCGAAAGACTGTGCGGTGGCGGAAACGCTTCTCGCGCAAGATGTCCAAGCATCTCTGGAATCTCTCCCAGAAGTCGCGATGCAATGGTCTGTCAATCTTGCGAAGAGAATCCTTGTTTGACGCATCAATGGATACGTAAAGCTGTGTGACAGCCTTGAGAGCGGCGAGCTCGAATGGATGCTGCGCGTTGCACACCAAGAATGAGGAGATTCGCTCACCGTGGAGAAGGGCGAGGAACTCATTGATATGAGGGTAAAAGATGGGCTCGCCGACCAGCGACAGAGCGCAATGTCTAATTTTCAAGGCCTCGGCAAATCGCTCAGCACGCACACCAGGAACACCACGCATCATCTTGATCTTCTTGTAGTGGTTCTCCTTGACGCCGTTGAAGATCATGTCAGGGGGGTCTACAACCCAACGCCACGTCGTTCCGACGGGATTCGTGCCATGCCTCCAGCAGAAGACACACTTGTTGGAGCAAGAAAGCGATGGTGTCGTCTCCATGCACTGGTGAGAGTTGATACCGTAAAGCGAGTACTTGTAGCAGCTTCCGCGTCCACGGAGTGCCGACTTTGTCCAGCGGCAGATTTTGACACCAGAGTGAGATCCAACAATTGCGTACCCTTGCTTGGTCAGAGCAGCATATGTTGGTGAGCTCTTGGCCACCATTTCCTTGGGCTTGGGGGGAGCGTTGCTTTTGGAGGAATTGTACGTCGTGAAGTCAACCGCAATTGGTGCCTTTTTGTTTGCGTCAGCGCCTTGTGACTTGATCACGCGGCCCAGGTCTTCCAAGTCGTCAAGAGCGCTTGAGCTCTTGGACTTTGACTTCTTTCCCGTTACTTCGTCGTCAAAGACAACTTCGCCGTCGTCATAATCAGCGTCGTCCAACTCGTCGTCGCTTTCGACTGCATCTCCACTACCAGGAACACCTTCGCCGAGGTACCCAGTCTGGGCCGCCTGGGCAAAGATTTCTTGGAGTCCATTGGACCACTCGGTGAATCTTTCAGCGTGGTCGCCCTTCATGTCACCCATTCCGACCGGGTAGGCGCGCTTCCGCGCGGTCAACTTGGCCATCCACTTGTCGATCTCCTTGGCTTGGAAGCAGTAGCCTTCCTTCTCGTTGGGCCAGCCCTCTTTGTCACCGAATCCAAAGACGGAATAGCCTATCAGTTTCGCGAGTGGCGCAGTATCGATTCGGAAATCGTGGTGCGTCTCCTGGAGATGTTCGAGGAAGGTATCGTTGATCGTGTCGATGTTGTAGCTTGGGATAAGGAAGAGGTAAAGGAACTTGGTATCCTCAGCAGTCTTGGGAGGAGCAATGAAGTAGTCATCGAAATCGACCTCTGTCAAGTCGAGCAACTCGGGCTCCAGAACACGACGCTTCGCATTAGCGGCGATCTGAGCGGTGGCTTCCTTTAGCGTCTCGACATATTGCTGCGCAATCTTTTCCGTTTTGGTTGTCACAGAGGAAAAGAAGACTAGAATCTTGACAGGAATTTCCACATCAGTGACAGGTTCGCCCTCCTGGCTCGGATTCTTCGTGAGTCCACCCTTTATTCTTCGCGGTCCGTTTGTTTTCGACAAAGACTTTTCGGTGAACTGTTCCTTGGGCGACGTTACAAAGGATGCGCCATCCTTGCCGTAGACCTTTGGAAGAGCCTTTAGGCCTGGCTTTTCATCGTTCGTGTGCAGATAAAATCGCAGAAGGAGAAGAGACACCAGTACGGTAAAGATGATTGGCGTTCGATGGGCATGCCAGATGTCCACGAAGCCTGATAAACAGCGTTAGCATAAACCAGAGAACCGAGACTAAAAGAGAAAATTACCATCTATGACCGATTCTGGCCTTCCGTCAGCGTTGCCGCGTAGTGGATCCATTCCGACTACAGGTGCTGATATGTATTGTCTGTCGCTGTGTGCGTTTGAAGGCGTCGAGGATGGCCGTGCCCCGCGAAAAGACGAAATAATTTTGGCGGGGCGAATTACCTGATCGCTGATAGGTGGTGTGGATGTGTGCGCCGCAACTTCAGGCAGACTAAAACGCTGCATGCTCGACGTACAGCCATATATTCATGTAATTTTGATATTTCTGTTCTACGGTATGAGTAAATCGACTAGGCTGTTGTTTATTGTGTTCATTACACAGGCGGTGCTAGACCCTAAGCCCATCTATGTGACGCTGCAAGGGATGATGTTGTCCACCAATCATGAACAAAGTCTCAGTAGCCCTCTAGGATATGACCAACATTGAAAACTATGCATATCAGTAGAAGTAAGTTACATAAAGACGCAAATAAAAAATATAGCATCAAATACATCTTAGTCGCGAGTTATAAGCATAAACGAAGTTTAGTACAGGGTAGGCCGCGTTCACCGTCGACCAAATGCTGACTAACATTTTTGCCTCCCACCACGAGCCAGGCCTGTGTTGGGCTGCTCTCGTTTAGGACTAGCGGCAATCACGCAATCGACGAGCCCGCTCTAAGTTGAAGGGTTTCCAAGCAGACGACACCTCTTTCTCCTCTTTCACTCCTGCAACTACTTTGCACGTCATTTCTTTGACAGCTAACGTTGAGTGGGACGAGAGCGCTTCATATGATGCCTAATATTGCTATATTTCGCTATGGAAAGGGCTGCTCTTACTATTACGCCCTGTCATGGGTGACCCCACATGAGGAAAAACGAGCGCTCAGGAGAAGAAACACGACGCCCATCAAGAACAAGACCAACAAAACGCCATTTCATCAAATCGGATATCAGAAACGGGATGCAAGGCATCCTGGCTACTCCTTCATGAGCCTTCCATAGGCCGAGAAGTAGCTGCAGCCGGGAATATGGCTGCTGCGACCAGTCTTCTCATCGAAGATGTGGCAACCTTCCTTTGCTACGTTGGGAGGAGTGTACACTGGACACGGGAGGTCAGTACCAGTCGGGACGAGTGTCATCGATGCAAGGTAAGAATACTTACGATGAAGTGAGACGGCGAAGTCGCTGCCTCTGTTGGATACACGATGGAGACCAAGTTCGTCAGCCATGTATGTCACTTCATTTTCCTTATACGTCTTTTCCGACTTGACCTTCATGGGACCGCTTGGCTTGCCCTCCTCGGGGAAGTCGTAGCGAGTCTCAGTCAAGGTGCCCTTGAGGATCTTCATCAGGCAGTGGGCGTTGCCGTGATCATGGATTGGGCTACCCTTGCCGGGGGACCAAACAAGGACCAGCTGTCAAGCTACCGTTAGTTTCGGGGCCTGGTCGACCGTGGACACGAATACCGAGATGGGATCCGTTCACAGACACGCAAGGGGACTTACCAAGTTGCTCTTGCCGTTACCCTCGTCGACGAGGTTGCGAGTATATCCTCTACTGGCGTCTCCGAAGGCGTACTTGGCCCAGTGCCTATCTCGGCTATCGTACAGCTTCATCAACCTAGTGAGGAATGTAACGTCGATGTCGTCCGAGGTCAACCCCGAGGAGGGACCCAAAGCGGACTTGAGCGCGAGGACAAGTTCTTCGAACAAATCCTCGTCGACGCGCATGCCCGGGACAAACTTGCTGTCGAGGGGCAGAGCGCCAGGAAGAGCGTTGACTAGGGCCATGATGGTCTAACTATGATATGCTTTGATGTAGTGATGGGTGGTGATGTACTGATGATGAACAGGACGATTGGTCGATGCGAATGATGACAACAAAACGTCCAGGAAATCGGCGGGGGCAGAAGCGGTCGGAACACAACGAATGCTGGGCAAAGGCGGGCACAGCACAGTCAGGTGAGCCCCTGCGACGAGCCGGGAGAACAATAAAACCGACGTCGGCCGGTGGGGCGTGAGGGCCTTTGTGACGCAGCGGCGTCTGCAGAGGCGAGGTGAAATTTTTGGCGGCGGAGTGGCCCTCCGTGGGATGCCGCCAGCATGCGAAGGTTTCGCAGGCCCTGGTTGGACAGCCGGGCGGAAAAGTGGGTGCTTGCGTTCCGGATTTGCGCGGCTGCCCCAACAGGAGCTCGCCGACGCAATTTTTGAGCGAAACGAGCGAATTTGGGTCGAAATTGCGCGCCGGAGGATGTAGAAATGACGCCGTAGGCTTCAAAGACGAATTTGAAGCATCTCGTACCATGTTTTACCGAGCGAGATTGATAATCGGGCGCGATGCCCTGTAGCCGTGGCGAACGTTGGGGGAGGGGTAACCACCCAATGTAGTGTACCTGGGTGGGGTACCTTTGCACACTTCGCTAGCCTGCGTCCTCGTACGAGTAATTATTACTGCAGTGGCGCCGAGCCAAGGTAGCGACCTTACGAGAGAGAGAAGACACAGCAAAAGAAGAAATGAATAAAGTTTTTCTCATTTGCCTCGTATTTATCAGCTCATGAGCAGTTGATTCGTGAATGCTTTGAGGATCTTTCGCCGAGGATCGGCGCGGGCTCCGTTCGGGAGGACGAGAATCAATCATGACAAAGACGACGAGACCTGAGTCGAGGTTCGCCAGTTTGGAATGCGCTGCTGACTTATCTTGTTGCTGCAAGAGGTTGCTCATTTACACAGGGGATATTTTAAACATAATTATACTGCAAGAGAGAGATTTAACGGTGTTGATACACGAAAGCCCATCGAATATCTGACTGATGGAGGGAGGGCCGGCGAACGGTTCTCTTGCACAGACATTGCCACTCAATCACCAAGCAAAGAGCTACAAGCTCCGCAATGCGAAACAGGCTGGTGAAAAAATGCTGACGCCGTCTTTTACGTAGGCAGTTGGGTAAAAAAGACGCAGCGTTGCATAGGCACTACGAGTAAACACGTCAGAGGCCAAGTCTCGGCCAGCGAATCAAACCGTTTCGCACGGCACGCGGCATGGCCCTCTACTAAAGCCGGCTGTCGGCGCTTGAGCCTTTTGTCAGAGGTACCAATATACATAGTACGGAGTAGCAGTTATGAGTTCCTTGGTTCTGGGGGATCCATGTTGCAGTGCATGCTATAGCCTTCATGCATCTAAACACCGATCCTCCCGCTCAGGTTCCATCAGCAAGGCAGCCAGATATCCGCAGACGGTCTCGGGAAACCGGCACAATCGGCACGTCGGCGATGCAGGCCAAAACGCAAAAGTAGGATGCAAAGCAACAAGAGTGGTTAAACCATCCGTCTGGGGTAGTAACATTGCCCACCGCACGAGAGCATGAACTGCGTCGCACCGAGCACCGTGGCCCACGTTCCGAGATTGCCGTGGTGAGGTGGTATCGGGGGCTTTTCCTGCTTATAAGCGCCGGCCGGAGTGAAACCCTACTGCTACTGTAGCGGCACTAGCGAAATGTAGAAAACAGGGAGACTTGGTCAGCAAAGACGGCGCCCGTGTAGCATTGTAGTTGGCGTGGTTTTTGGAGATTCCTTCCGGGGAAACGTGGCGAGAAGAACGAGGTAGCGTGAATGGAGGAAAAGTTCCCAAATCGAATAGTACTGCTTATGCGTTGCGCTACCAAGTATTCACAGAATGACGATGCAAGAAATAAGAGAACAGGTGGTGAGTTGGCAACCAAAAGTAAACAAAAATGACAACCAAAAAGGGTGACTTCTCTGAGCCACTGAGTCGGTATGGGCCGAGTGCCGGAGTCTATGTCGTCTGGGTAAGGGTGGCTTTTTTTTTTTCTTTGCTGTTGCAACTCGCCATGACTCTGACGTGCTGCCGCCCCCTCCACACCAGCCCGCCTGCCGACGACCCGGGGACGTCGGCACTAAATTAGGCCCCTGTCACGGCGGCGCTGGCGGCGGGCGACCCAGAAAAAACCTTGCGTGGGCACGGGATTTCGGGGAGGACGATTTGGGATGGCCAAGGTATGGGGGACTTTGAACATGGTTCCCAGTTCTTTTTTTTTTGCATTTCATCCTCTTTCTTCCCGCCTTCTCCGTTGGGTCTTCTTTTGTCGTTTATCCCATTCTTACTCTTGAACCCTTTTCTCTTGATCCCCCATTGGTGCTCTTGCCTTGCAACAAGAAACCCTTTTTGCGCAGCAGACCTTATCGAGCGTTGGTTGAGACAGGTGAACTGCCGTATTCGGAATAATACTCGGAGGCGCTAGCACTGTTCACTCTCAACGACTGGGCTTATATCGCCACCGCATCGACACAATCCAATAGCCAGATTGTTGTTAAAAAACAGAATCATGGCTACGTCAACAGCGACAATGGCGACAACAGCCGCCACCCTCCCAGGAGCAGAAGACACCCAGTCCTGCCCGGCCTCTCAAGCTCAGCAACAACAACAACAACAACAAGAACCACCCGCAACAGCAGCATCGACATCAACTGCACCAACAGTCACCCCCTGCCAGCGCAGCCAACAGGGCGGTTCCTCCTCTTCACAACAAGATGTCATGGAAAAGCCGTGCAAGAACAACACCGGCTGGCGGCGCATCGTCCGCAACTTTACCCCATCGTAAGTCTTGTTGCCATTCCCTCATCTTAACCCACAGCGAGAACTGACCAAGACGTATCAAAGATGGTTTGCCGTAAACATGGGCACGGGCATCGTCTCCATCCTCCTCCACAATCTCCCCTACAATGCCGTCTGGATCCAGTACATTTCGTACATCTTCTTCGGCCTCAACATCCTCCTCTTTAGCCTCTTTACCTTTATCAGCATCCTCCGCTACACGATGTACCCGGAGATTTGGGGCGTCCTGATTGCGCACCCTGCGCAGTCCCTCTTTCTCGGCTGTTTCCCCATGGGCTTTGCCAGTAAGTGTTTTCCATCTCTTCCTCCCGCGTTGCAAGACTGACACATATACCCCGTCACAGCCATCATCAACATGATGATCTTTTGCTGCCAGCACTGGGGTCCCTGGGTCGTCCACCTCGCCTGGGCATTCTGGTGGATCGACGTCCTCCTCGCCATGGCCACCTGCATCAGCATGCCCTTCATCGTCATGCACCGCCACAAGCCCGGTCTGCAAAACACCACCGCCGCCCTCCTGCTGCCCATTGTCCCCGCCGTCGTCGCGGCCGCCACGGGCGGCATCGTCGCCGAGGCCCTGCCGAACCCGAACCACGTCCTCACCACCCTCGTCACCTCGTACGTCCTCTGGGGCATCGGCCAGGCCCTCGCCGCCTGCGTCATCGCCCTCTACTTCCACCGCCTGACCATCCACTCGCTGCCCCCGCGCGAGGTCATCGTCTCCGTCTTCCTCCCCGTCGGGCCCCTCGGCCAGGGCGGCTTCGGCATCCAGCAGCTCGGCAAGGTCGCGCTGCAGCGCTTTGGCGACACAAACGCCTTTCGCGTCGCCGGGCTCGACCCGGCCCGCGGCGCAGAGATCCTCTATGTCATCGGTGTCTTCTTTGGCATCGTCATGTGGGCGTTTGCCCTCGTCTGGGTGGCCTTTGCCCTCATCAGCTTGGCCACTACGCACCACTTCCCCTTCAACATGGGCTGGTGGGGGTTTACTTTCCCTCTCGGTGTCTGGGGAACGTGTACAGGCCAGCTGGCTGCCAACGTTGACAGCACCTTCTTCAGAGTCGCGACCATGGTATGTTCTCTCAAGCCCGTTTGCCCCGTCACAGATCAGACGAGAAGCCCCGCCTGTACTAACGTGTCGTTTCCTTTGATAGATCATCTCATTATCCGTCGTACTTCTCTGGGCCATGGTTGCCGGCCAGACTCTTCACCTGGCCATCACGGGCGACATGTTCTTTGCCCCGTGCCTAAAGAGCCTGGTGCCACGGGAGACTCCAACGCCGTCTGAAAACAAGGACAAGGTTTGATTTATCTTGCGTGAATCGATCTGACCTTTGCGGTCTTTCTTCCGCTTGCCATTTAATTTTACATTCTGAGGAGGCGTTGATATTGAGTCGAGTAGCGTTGATGTGGGAGTTTTAGCTCTTTTTGCATATAGGAGCGGCGAAAAATTTGGGAGGCGTATACATATATACCAGCACATAATAATTCCTTTATAACAATATTCAAAAAACTTGATTGTCCAATAAGCGTACGAGTTTTATCATATCATCTCTCGGGACTCGGTACATACATGCGGAGTGGCTGATCACTTGCGAGATAAGGCAATAGATAAGGAACCCGTCCGTCTATTCATGTGCAACATGCCAGTTGCCCGATATAAATGCTGATACTAGAGGCCAGTCTAATTTCCACAATTTCCATAAAATACTTTTCTAAGCCCGTCCTTGACACCTTTGCAGGATATTTTGCTCTTTTACCATGTCATACTGATGTACATTGGGCACGACAGCCGCTACAGCCACTACCAGGCGGCACAGCTGGCTCATCTCAGCCACCGCCCGTAGGCCCATCGGATTCTGTGCAGGGCTTTGGCCTGGACATTGATACCCTTGATATTGGCCAAGTCTTCCACGTCTTCCAAAAATTCCTTTTCAATCTCTCGTGGAAGCAGTTTGTGTGCCAGGCTGCGAAGCATGTGGAGCTCGCATAGAAGCAGGCCGTGGTCCTTGTAGGACAACACGTTGCTGTCCGTCGGCCTGGCTTCGGACAGAATACGGTCGATATTGCGCAGAACACGCACAGCTTGGCCTGCCTTGCTGCTGTTGCGGCGGCCTGTTCGCCCGCCAAACACGCCGCGCAGGTACTGGAAGACCCCAACGGATACCAGCACTCCCGGAGTCAGGCCAACAAAGCCAAACACAAGCTCTTGGCTCTTGAGGAGAGAGTCAATGCCCGTCATGGCCACCTCGAGGTCGACCTTTGTCTTTTGTACCTGAATCAAGAGCGACCGCACGAGATCTCCACGCACGGCACCTACAAAGGGGCTTCGGAGATCCTTCTCGTAGGCGCGCAGCACCGGTGTCACGTCTCCCTCGGCAACCTTGCGGCGAACCTCGTTGATTTGCTCCTGGGTAATTGACGTGCCATCAACCGCGAAATGCGGATTGTCCGTGGCAAAGTCAACCACCATTCGCTCCAGGCTTTCTCGGTCGGCCTTGAGGCTATCCCTGCTCATAATGGCGATTTCGCTGCTGTCATCGTGGCGGATAGTCTTGATGACCTTTGTCACCGGCTCTACAACCCAGTTAAACCAAAAGTCCCTAACCGTAGCCCCAAGGTCGGTTATCCACTCAATAATCTCTGCACGTCGGTTGGCTAGAATGCGTAGGATCGTAGTCGACGAAACAAGCCCAATAGCGGCCGGCAACCAGTAGCGAACCAGTGCAGGGGGTCGGCCGTTTTCTCTGGCCAGAGCCTGCATCGAGGTCGTGTGTTTGGGAAGGGATTTGTCAATGATGTGTAGTAGTCGTCTAGCGAGAACCGAAGCACGGCCTGGCGTCGTGGTATCCTCGAGATGCACTGACAATTCCGGGTCTTCCTCTACGCCGGCAAACACCTTGTCCTCAAACTCACTGATACCCGTTTCCAGGGTACAGACTTCGTTCAGGACCATGTCTACCAGAGCGACACTGCGCTCAACAACATCCTTGAGGTGAGCACCCTGCAGTTCGACCTTGTCGTCGCTCGAGTCAAACTGCAAGCCCTCATCCATCAAGACACCCAAGCCGCTGGCGGTAATCTCTCTCAGCTTACGCAGTTGCATCTGCTTGGACCTGGCCTCGGACCGACAGTAGGCCAGAGGCGAGAGGACCTTGCTCTGGATGTTTGCGACGGAGCGCTCTGTGATGCTGGAGCGCACGATTCCGTAGAAGCGGCGCCATTGCTCAGCCATGCCCGCACCGGTCGATTCAACCAGCTCGGCCGGGGAGTCTCGCACGGAAAAGGACCGCATGCGGTCCATGCTCGTGGAATAAATGTCCAGTGTCCAAGCCCATACTCGCAGTGGCGACGTTTGTACGGTGTAGAGGCTGCTGTAGGTATAGGAGCCGAGTACCTCAGACCAGTACCAGATGTCGTCGTTCAGAGGAATGATGCGATCAAGGAGGGTGTTCAGAATGGCGCCGTAGACCTGGACCGTAGCCTTTGTAACGAGGAGCCACTCGATCTCGTTCTCGTATTGGCTTTTGGATGAGATGGACGGCAGGCTGGCCGATCCATCTGAATGGCGTGTCAAGATGCCGGACCGCAGCAGTAAGGTTCTGACGCGGTCCACAGGGATGAGAGGCTGTGAGGATGATGTGGTGCTAAGGGACTGGACAAGGCCGAGCAGTTCATTGATGCGAGGGGAGGCGAGGGATTGCGTCATGAGCAGGCCATGATCCTCAGTGTCCGAGCCGTCATCCGACGCAGCGTCAGACAGGACAGGCAAGCGGTCGAGATAGGCATCTAGCCGTCGTACCTGGCTGTAAGAGTAGAGGTGGATGTTAGTGGCGTGACGCTTTTGCAGCACTGGAGACAGCAGCGCAAGGTGAGAGAACGTACTCGGTGACGAGTGACATGGTGCCGTCTTGGTTCAGTGGCCCAGAGAGGGGAACGGTCACACAGCCGACGTCAATTCAACATCAATATCGCTTTAGCCTGCGACAAGGCCGGAGACAATGTGGGGAGTGCGACGGTTGAATAATGGCGCCACCAGCAGAGAGTCGGGAAATTGGCAGCCGTGTGCTGGTGGAATTGGTAGTGTCGGATCGCCAAACGCGGATAGCTTGCTAGCTCAGTTGCTGGCGTGAGCGTTTTGGCGGCGGCATCCTGCTTGGCCGCTCGATGGGAGGAGGTTCTGCCGCCGATGTGGGGCGAGTGATGTTTTGGGCGGGCAAGGCAAGTGTGCTCGTACTCGGGTTCGGACCTCCATGGCGCTGCGTGGCTCAGCACGGCGTCCCAGAAAACGAAAACGATGAGTGGTACATAAGTGTGGAAAGGTATAGCAGGAGAGGTTATACGTTAACAACCCGTATAAAATAATAAAAATAAAATAAAAATGGTCAAATAATAAATTCATATAGAAAGAAATATATAATAATTTTACTTTAATTTTAAAAAATCTGAACCTCTGTTACTATGCCATCGTCTTCATCGTGTTTGCCACTGTTCAATGTGCCTCTCCATCACCCCCAGTATTCGTACCTGGCCGCAGGTGCACGGAAGACGGGAATGCGCTCTGAGCAGATGGGCCCATCTTCGATTATCAAGAGCAGGCCATGTACCTTTTCGCTGCTCCAAGGTGGCCAAGCTACCTTGCCGGTACCACATATCGGGCCACACAGCGCCGGCAATGACACCACGCCAGCCTGTAACCCACCTCCCTCGCCTCTCGCCTGGCGCAGTCCCCGTCCCTGTCCCGCCGCCGCCGCCGCCGCAAAGTCCCCTGGCAAAAAAAAGTTGTTAATGAGATAAAATCTCCCTCCGCGCCCCCCCACCGTGCGCCCCTAACACCGCCGCTTGGGTTCTCCTTTAGAGTCGCCTCTCGCCTTCACTCTTTCCACTCCTTCATCTCCTTGTTTTCTCATTCTTGAGTTCATCAGTCCTGCGTATTGTCCTTTGTCTTTTTGTAGACAAACAACAATCGCCCAACATGGACATGCTGTGCGTATTTCCCCCGTGCAAGGCTGCCCTGGCCCCCAACATGATCTAGCCCGTCGACTGACCGAGCCTCATTTTTTTTTTTTTAGAAACGCGACCATCAGCGCTGCCAACTCGGCAAACCAGCCCCTGGGCTACTTTACTGTCCTCGAGGAGGTCTCCAAGTACAATGTTCACCTCAACTGGATGGAGCGCCTCTGGGCCGTATGTTTATCTCCGACCGTCTCCGACAGGGACGACCCCAACAAAATGACACCTGCTAACGCGCGACGATGATAGTCTTGGTATCTCTACATGCAAAACGACACCCTTGCGACCGGCATCTTGAGCTTCGTCATGCACGAGACTGTCTACTTCGGCCGCTGCCTTCCCTTCTTTATCATCGGCTTGATCCCTTACTTCAACAAGTACAAGATTCAGCAGCAGAAGATCCCGACCCTCAAGGAGCAGTGGGACTGCGCCGCCCTCGTTCTCGTCAGCCACTTCACCGCCGAGCTTCCTCAGATTTGGTTCTTCCACCCGATTGCGACGTACTTTGGCATGGACTACGGCGTGCCCTTCCCTTCGCTCATGAAGATGGCTATCCAGATCTCCATCATGTTCGTCCTGGAAGATACCTGGCACTACTGGTTCCACCGCGCCCTGCACTACGGCCCTCTCTACAAGGCCATCCACAAGATGCACCACACCTACTCTGCTCCCTTTGGCCTGGCCGCCGAGTACGCCTCTCCCATCGAGACTATGCTGCTGGGCATGGGCACCGTCGGATCCCCCATTCTCATCTGCTGCGTCACCGGTGACCTGCACCTCTTCACCATGTACACCTGGATCGTCCTTCGTCTCTTCCAGGCTATCGATGCCCACAGCGGCTACGATTTCCCCTGGAGCCTGCACAACTTCCTGCCCGTCTGGGCCGGCGCCGCGCACCACGACGTGCACCACGAGAAGTTCATTGGCAACTACGCCTCTAGCTTCCGCTGGTGGGACTACTGCCTGGACACCGAGGCTGGTGCCGAGGCTCACAAGCGCCGCCGCGAGAAGAAGCTGGCTGAGATTCGCGCCAAGAAGCAGGAGTAAATGCTCACTATCGACGCGTGAGTAGCGACAGCTTTTGGCCGCTTATGGGCCAGAAGTGCATAATAGACTCTGCGAGAGCATGCACATCCGGCAACGATATAAAATAATAGATTCGATTGGCAACCATGACCGGAACCTGCACCGGCAAAGAAGGCGCAGGAGGTTAATCACAACGGCGTTTGGGAGATAACACAGATTCAGAAAGAACAAAGAGGCTACCTTTCTTACGCCCTTTTTGTATATAGTATTGCATTTGCCAAAGAAACCAGGGGTAGTTAGACATTTTAATAATAAATCAGCATCACTCGTTGGTATTGAAATGTGTCGTGTTTTCTATTCCTATTAGATATATTGTGGCGCTTGGTACATTTTCCATCCCATCAACTCCATAGTAAATCAACCTGGGGCAAAACGACTGAGGGACGTAAACATTATGTAAAGGGGGAATGAATGGCAGCTGTGCGCATTTACTTCTTCTTGGGCACGCAGCAGTCGCCGGCAATGGCAGTGGCCTCGCTCGCCAGACTGGCCATGTCGGCGTTGGACTCGTCGCTGGCAATCTCACCATGGTCCTTGGCTAGCGCGTCACAGATGGCGGCCATGTCGAGGTCCTTTTCCGAGAGGCCCTTGGGGCTATGCGTAGTCCAGCGGATATAGGTCGTGTTGTATACCTACGGAGCAACGGTCAGTTCGGCGAGTCCTCGCAAGCAGTTTTGTGAGTATTGAGAGAAGACCTACGTTGGACCACTCAGGGTGGTGCTTCATCTTCTGGCACTCTGTGGCAACAGCATTCATAAAGTCCTAGACAAAATATTGTTAAACCAGGAAAGAAGCCCAGTGAAGAAGGGAAAGAGGTACTCACCCAAGTCTTTCCAAACGTCTTAAACTTGAAGCTCCTCTCCAGACCCTCACCGTCGGCCGTCAGCGTCCACCGACCGCCCTGGTTGGGGGTAAGCAGCGGCCGCAGTGCAGCCACGGCCTTGGAGGAGTCTGTGCCGGACGAGAAGCGAGGAGGAAGAGGCATGGAGGAGAAGAAGACGGGCATGGCCGAGTTGGCGCTGCGCGAGACGTCGGACTGCATTGTGGCTTTGGTGGCGCTGGTAGTTGATCTGGCGATGGAGCGGAGCATTTACACGGCTTTGAGACGGCGCTTTATTGGGGGGCGTATATTGATTCCGCTGAACCAGTTCACCAGAGATGAGAAAGAAAGTGGGTGAAGAAAAAGGACCTATTTAAGACTGTGCCCTGTGTCTTATAAGAAGGTGCCAAGCTTGTGTGGTGTGAGCAGTATGCAGTTTCGCAAAAAGCGTTCCAGGGCGGCCCCGAGCGCAGGTCCGGGCAGGAAAAAAAAAAAAAGTTTTTGGGGCATGGCGTGTTCGTCATGGGCATGTGCACATGGCTTAGTTTCGTATCTGCAGAGAGCAGGCGCCAAGTATCCCGGCGGCACTCTCAGACTTACCAGATCCAGAAGTTGTAGTAAAGAATTTCTTAAAAAGTTCACAACTCGATTTTTCAATTTTAAATAGACTATTGTATTTAATTATAAACTATAATATGAACTATAATTTTGCTGAATTTAATATATTAAATCTGTGTCGCTATAGAATGTGTCGAGTACATTGAGGATCATAAAGTGGAGCCTGAATTGCATAGTTTTGGCGAATAAGAATGCGTGAATGCTTCACTGTGCAGGCGTTCTAGAGCGACCCTTTTCGAAATGTATGCTGCAGAAGCGCATCTTGTGACATTATGACATGGATTAGAAGATTTGCCTCAGTTTTTCTTCCTGCCCTTCTTTTTGGCCCCATCGGTTCTCCCAGAGATCCAGCTTTACATGACTCCAGCCCATTGGAGCCGATACATCCCAAACACCTTTCATCCCGTCAAGTCTCACTGGCGCAACCAACTCGTATAATTCAAGGACTGGATATGCATAGTTGGAGCCTTTCATGCCCGCGTTGAAGTCCGAGTTCCCGAGACCACGGGGTTGGGGGTTCCTCTGGCACATTTCCAGGAGTATGTCGTATGGACGATGGAATAGTAGCAATGTGACTATTGGTTCGTAAATGTTAGTTTGATAAAGAAAATCAGTGAAAAGAAGAGAGGTAGTCACTCGGCATGCCTGAATGGGCAATCACTTTAGCGCCGCCACTCCACCTGGTTGCAGGTCATCGCACCACAATTGCGTGTAAGTCACCCGCCTGACCACACAAAATAGAATATATAATAAATAAGAAATTAAATACAAATCTAAGGAATAAAATGTATTGAAATATAATGACCTCCTAACACGGCAATTCTTCCAGAAAACCGGGTAGCGAGCAATGGATGCTTGTTATTCACGTTTATTATTCACGTTTATCCAAGGATGGCACGCCAAACGTATATCTCCAGGACAACAATGGCAGCAATGGCAAGACTAGAGAATGAAAAAAAGCAATACGTAATGAGCGAAAAGAGCCCTAAAAGAGTGTAGTGTACGCTGAACTGTCATTGGACTGATAGACTGGCTTACAAACGACGAAGCATCACCGCCCAGTCTAATGGGTGCAAGTTTCGTACGGTCAGAGTGGATGGAGCAGGGTCTAAATGGTAGAGAACTCTACCAATGGTTAGATAAGAGATATACACAAGGCATTGCAAAGTTCTAGCGCCTGGCACAGATCCAACCTGACGGCAGTTCGCAGTCTTGATCTGCCCAGTGGAGCTTCCGCGGACTAATGCCGTGCTGTGCTGTGCTGGGGTAGGTTCCGCTCAACGGGTACCGGCCCCGCGATGGGGCCCGTCACAGTTACAGTTTCAATGTGCGGAGAAGAACACGACCATTGTCTTTTACCCTTTCTTCCCCTACCCGAATTGCTGCTTACCGAGGCCTCTTAGCATTTTCCGGCTGACCCAACCTGAACCCTCATTCAATTCATCGAGGCATTGACATACCTTTGAGTAAGTGCTACTCGAGCGGGACGCTGTATTACTCTCACAGCGCGCATCATTGCTGACAAGACTCCGCCGTAGCTTCAAGCTAGCCAGCAAGCTCTTGACCTCATGATGCGTGTCCCAATTCGTCAAGATCCCCCCCAGGCCGACACCATGGTCCATGTTGAGGTCGAGTCGTCTCAAGATTCAGACTCGGCTACCGTCATCATGGCCCGGCTCTTGATTCCTGGCCGCGGCGAGCCCGTCACCAATGGCGCGCTGGCCATTGTCGACGACAAGATTGAATGGGTCGGGACCATGTTCGACATCCCCGCCAAGTACAGCAAGGTCAAGAAGAGCTACGTGCCGGTCATCATGCCGGGTCTCTGGGACTGCCACGTCCACTACATGGGCGTCGACGTCGCCGGCGGCCTGGACAGCCTCATGAGCCTGCTGCCCAACTCGCCCGCCCTCATCGGCGCCATCACCGCCGAGGATCTCAAGACCACGCTCATGGCCGGCTACACGACGGTGCGCGAGCTGGGCGGCTACGCAAACGACCTGTGGCCCGGCGTGGAAACGGGCTACCTCGTCGGACCCAACATCTACTCGGCCGTCGCTCCCCTGTCCATGACCGGCGGCCACGCCGACGACCACACGACGCCGCTGCCCGCGGTGCTCGACGCCATGAACCACGGCGCCACGCCGCTAGCCGTGTGCGACGGCGTCGAAGACTGCATCAAGACGGTGCGCAAGATGGTGCGCCGCGGCGCCCGCGTCATCAAGGTGTGCTCCAGCGGCGGCGTGCTGAGTCTCAACGACGACCCCGAGGACCGCCAGTTCTCCGACGAGGAGCTCAAGGCCATTGTCGAGGAAGCCGGCCGCACCCGCCGCGCCGTCGCCGCCCACGCCATTGGCAAGGCCGGCATCATGGCGGGCCTGCGGGCTGGCGTCAAGTCGATTGAGCACGGCATGTTCCTCGACGAAGAGGTCGCCGACGTCATGATCAAGCAGGACGCCATCTTTGTCGGCACGCAGCACATTGTGCGCACCCTTGCCAGCGACTACCTCGACAAGCTGCCGGAGAAGAACCGGCGCAAAGTCCTGGCCCTGCAGGAGCAGGCCAGGAAGTCGTACCGCCTCGCCGTGTCAAAGGGCGTCAAGATGGCCATGGGCACCGACATGCTGAGCAGCGACCGCAAGTCCAAGCTGTCGCACGGCAACAATGCCCACGAGATGGAGTACGCTGTGGAGTTGGGCATGACGCCGCTCCAGGCAATTGAGTGTGCGACTGCCAATGGGCCGGAGACGCTGGGTGCCATGGCGCCCATGAGCGGCCAGATCAAGGTCGGCTACGATGCGGACATTATTGCCGTCAAGTCGAGTCCGCTGGACGACATCAAGGTGCTGACGAACCCGGACAATATTACGCATGTGTGGAAGGGCGGCAAGGCGTTCAAGGCGCCTAGATTCCCAAGCTGGGCGGAATAAAAAGACCGAATGTATAGATGACTGCGGCTCAATGTGGGAAATTTACGCACATATGTATATTGTAAATGAATAAAAGTAGGCATGTCCTAATGACAATTACATGTGGCCGGACTGGCCAGAGGTTTGCTGTCGTGTAAGTGTAAAAGGTGGGCTGTGTGAATATGCCGAATTACTCTAGCAGCAGGAGACGTCTTCTTCCCGGTGGCTTATGCATGTACCTGTGTATATCAATGCATCCCAATGTCAGCCAATATGCATCGAAGCAGAGGTCCATTTTTGTGCAGAAGCACAGCGATGCAGCAGGCACATGCCGGCGGGGGATTCACAGAGACAGAGTACCAGCACAAAGAGGCTGTCACGTTCGATGGCTGACAATGGCATTCAAAATCCATTTCCGCTCCATCCGGACAAACTGGCCCTTGTAAGCACGTCTGTGTGCTCACTCGCAGCAGCTGTTACGCCAGATCAGCAGAAGTGGCAGCAGCAGCTTCCCAAATGGCGCGACAGCGACCCCGCCACGGTCTCCATTGCGGCGTTTGGGAGCTTACAAACCAACCCGGACGAGGCTGCCTGCCGATATACGTTGCGGGGTTTTGGGGAGAAGAAAGGACAAAAGCTGAATAAAGACACGTAGCTGAGAAAGACTAGAAATGAGCTGAACGTGAGGAGTCGCGCGTTCGGTGTTTGAGGGTGGCTGGAGACGTGGTGTTAGAAGCGAATGGCGGCTGTTGCGTTACGAACTACCTTATGAAAGTCCGAATACTACTGGGCGGACAACAGGGGGGGGAGAGGCAACAGTGTAAGTCGCCGAAGCCTTTTACAGTACGACGGAGGATACCTTGTACACTTGTACCAAAGCTGCGGAAGCAAAAGCTCCGACCTTGCAGCCTTCCCCATTCGGAGAAGATGCGTTCGTGGGCGGTGGCACTTTTTGGGCAGCGCCTCGGCTGGCTCTTGTCGGTAGTTATACCTCCGTAGCCCAGTACCTTTGCACGCATGGACAAGTATAGGATTCTAGTAGCTTAGGGACCGAAGTAGTAGGCTATTTTGGAATGACAAGGCACATGGACAAAGGCTGCATCACTCGCTACCTTAGCCATCTCTCCCCGCCACTTTGACTCGGACCATTGTGCGCATTGTGCTCTTGCCCAAAGCTTCGACAGACAGCCACCACTCGCGCCTTCCTTCCCGGTCGCCCGCCACACACACACACACACACACACACACACCAGCCAACCAGGCGGCCTGCCCCGCCGCTATTTCCGTGTCCGTCGCTTTCGATTACATAATCCCACTTGGTCTCCCGGCGCCCGCCTCCTCCCCTCGCTCGCGCCTCTCTGTCTCTCTCGCGCTTTGCCCGCACCCAGTCCAATCCCATTCCGGGGGTCCCTCTTTTTTTTTTCTTGTCCCTCCCTCTTTTCCCGCCGCCGCCGCCGTGTTCATGTCAGCAATTTCTCGCATGCCCAAGCTCCCAGAATTGTGTACAGTCATCAATCATCAACCCCGTCTGCCCGCCCGCCGCCCTTTCGCGCCTCTCGCCAGACCAGCCTACCTGCCCTCAGGTTCCCTCGCTTGAATGCTGAGTCAGAAAACCTCAAGTAAAGCAATGCAGAACGCCTCGTCTTCCAACGGCGCAAGCACTCAAGGTCAGTACTGCCGTTTTGTTTCCTGGGCCAAAAATCCCGGGCTCTCCCCGTCTCTGTTACTTTCCCTACTTTGCTGTCGCTGTCGCTGTCGCTGTCGCTGTCGCTGTCGCTGCTGTTTGCGCTGCGCTGCTTCCCTTTCCCCTTCCGCGCCGCCGCGTCTCAGTCGGCTTCGCTTGCATTCGCCGGCGACTTGTCGCTGCACCACGTCTTTGACCAAGGCGACTGGCTTGTAGCCGATGCTGCTGCGCGCAATTGGACCGCTCGCAATTTGTATGCCTTGAGCCGGTATATTCCTCACCCTCTCCTCTCCTCTACCGCATGCGCGCACCCGGAAACCATGTGTACTTGGCTGTCGCCGAACCTCATACCATGTTTGCGCCAAAACTCACTGCTCGATTCCGCTACTCTGGCCTGCCTGCATCGCCCTTCTATTCTTTGGATCATATATGCGCGATTAGTTCCATTTACACAATTACCCTGCCGTCGGCGAGTGCCAATGCGGCACCGTCAGTCCTATGCTGTGGTGGTAACACCCAGCATCAACATTCCTTCATTGCTCACTCATACTCATCTCACCACCATCTTGCCAAGCTCATCGCTAACCATCCTTCTCAACAGAGCAGCACTTGCGCGCCCAACTGGAACTCTTAAAGAACCACAACGCCGAGTCGTCTGCGCCAGGAACGCCAGACCTGCACGACGACTCCAGAGACCACGGCTCAAGGTCATCCAACGGCTACGAGGACCTCCACCTCGCTGCGCAGAACGCCGCCCGCGCCATTGGCCTCAAGACGGGCGCAGAGTCTCACATCCACCCTGATCTCCGTGGCCACGAGGACCAGAACTCCCCTCCCAGCGCAAACATGATGTCCATGCCCCCCCAACCAGAGCATAGCCCTGTCCCGGTACCAGGCCCGCCGCAGGCACCACTGGCCCCGGCCCCATCCTCTTCTGCTCAAGACGACGGCGGCGAAGGCCACCGGGCCAAGAGGGAGCTCTCCCAGTCCAAACGCGCGGCGCAGAACAGAGCCGCTCAGCGCGCATTCCGCCAGCGCAAGGAAGAATACATCAAGAAGCTCGAGCAGCAGGTCCGCGAGTTTGGCGACATGGACCAGTCCTACAAGCAGGTCCAGTCCGAAAACTATGCCCTGCGAGAGTACGTCATCCACCTCCAGTCGAGGCTTCTCGATACGCAGGGCGAGTTCCCTCCGCCACCGCCAAACGTCAACCTGTCGCATCCGCACGGCGGCGCCCCTTCCCACCAGGCACGCGCAGAGTCGCAGCCACACCATGAAAACCCTGCCGCTGGCACGCCACTCGAGGCCGTCGCCCAAGCCGTTGCCGGCCTCGCGGCGCAGGAGCAGATGGAGGACGATCGCATGCAATATACCAGCACCGACCCGGTCAAGCCCGAGGGCAACGAGGAGGATACCCAAACGGAAGAAGATATCAAACGGCACTTGTCAGAAGAAGGAGCTGGCGGTGACCAATAAAATGTCAGAAGAGAAAAAGAGAAATACCACATAGAAACTGGTGTGTATTGAGTTTTTCTCCCTCTACGACGCTTTTTTCGTCGCATTTTGTTTTCCATCGTCTTCGTTTTGCTTGTTATTTGCGAGGCGTTCAGGGTATCGTTTGCGCATAGGGAATGTGGGCGCCGTTTTATATTTGGGGCGTTTTTGTGTGTTTGTTTCCGTCAGCGGTTGAGAGAAGAATCTTTCGCTATACACTGGTATACTGATGGGAGATGTTTTGGTGTTTCTGGTGATTTTGTGATTCGTGTCATGTTTAAGCGAGATACGGATATATGTTGTGAAAGCCTTGGAGCAGCAGGTTATAGGTAGAGCTGGCATAGAGGGAATATCAATCATGGCCTCTTTTATCTCACACTCATTCCTGCAAGTGATACTGGCTCGTACTGATGTCCCGAGAAGCCCGAGTGTTGTTACTTTGTAAAACTAGACCTAACTACCCATACAGTGTACAAACCAAAACGCAGCGCATATAAAAAGAGGTAAAAGAACAGACTCCCCAAATCTCCATATCACGTTTTTAAAAAGCACATCACATTGTAAATCTCCCATTTTATAGCCTTCATTCCACCCTACGCGTAGGAGTTGCCCATATCATGCTCCTACAAAATGATGTTAGCAAAACTTCGTCTCATCACGATGCGGAATCAGGAGAGGGAACTCTCGACTTACCTTGATATAATCGGCACCCTTTTCAAGATACTCCTCCTTGGAGATGGCAGCCTGCTTCCAAGCCGGCGAACCGGCCCAGCCCGCGGCGCCCTTCCAGGCATCAAGCTGCGGATCCTGCGCATGGCGCACATGCAGCGGCGCCCCAGCGGGCAGCAGGGCGCGCAGGCCGTCCTGCACGCGCTGGTCAAAGTTGCGGAACAGCGTGTGGCCGCCCGTGAGGAAGATGTCCTTGAGGAAGTCGTCCAGGTTGCCCACGCCCGCGAGGCGCTGGTTCAGCACGTCGCTGGCAATCTCGACGATGCCGGCCTGGTCGACGCCCGCAATCGACGGGCGGAAGGCGACCTCGGGCACCTTGATGCGCTCCACGTTGAGGTGCAGCTGGTTGAGCTCGGCCTGGGAGCCCAAAAACGGCCGGGGCCCGCGCGCAAACGCGTGCAGCAGCGAGCGCGACCAGTCCGACTTTGCCTCTTGGGTGTTGTCGTAGGTAAACTCCGGGTCGTACTTGAGGAGGTCCTGCTCGAGGGTCTTGAGCCCGGTGGCCAGGTCTTCCTCCTCCTGCTCGTCGTCGCTGTTGTCGCCGACGGCGATCTGGCGGTACACGCCCCAGTCGTCGTCGTCGGCGCCAAAGTTGTCGTCGTCTCCGCCGCGGCGACGCTTCTTGGTCGGGCTGTCGGAGGCGAGGTTGGCGATGCTCTTCATGCGGATCTGCGAGGCCAGCGACTTGCGGTTGCCGAGGTCTTGCTTCAGGCGGTCGCGCTCCTTGATCCTTTGCAGCGTCTCGAGTCGCGCTTGGCGCTTCTCGTCCAGCCAGCTCTCCAAGTCGTTTTCTCGTCGTTCGTTGTCGAGTCGCTCGGCCTCGGCAATTCGTGCCTTTTCGGCTTCCTTTTCAGCCTTAGCTCTGGCGCGCGCGTCGTGATTCGACTTGAGCAGCCGTTGTTGGCGCTTCTGCTTGATCTGTGCCTCGTCCAACTGGTCATCGGGAATTTCGAGGAGGTCAAAGTTTGGAGCCTCCTCTTCTTCTTCAGGGTCGCCGCCAACGTCCTTTGTTCGCGCCTTCCTGACTGCCTTGTCGAGGTCCTTGATAATCCTTTCGAGCTGGTTCTCATCCTTGAGGTCGTTGCTGTCCAAGAGGCGTCTTGTCTCCTTCTTGGTTTCGTCAACCAGCCGGGATTGCAGATTTTTGTAGTATTCAAGATCTTGCTCCTTCTTCATCAGCTTTTCGAGGCGCATCTTGGCCGCCTGCTCTTGCAGACGACGGCCGCTCTCCTTCTTGCGTTCCGCAATACGCGCAAGTTCTTCTTCCGATTTTTGGACAATCACCTCTTCCGTGAACGGATACTGTATGACGACGTCTCTGTCCTCAAGGCCAGTCCAGTCCAAGTAGCCACGAATTTCGTCGTCGAAGGATTCTGAGACGTAGCAATGATCCTTAAGCATATGCTCCGCCTGCGACACGTTGAGCTTGCCAGTGAAGCTTGGGTACTTGAGTCGGATCAGCTTGAGGAGGTACTCTGCTGATTGGTAACCTCCCCAGTTCAGTCTTGTCGCCTGAGCGAGCATGGCCTTTGAGTTATAAACGGGTATTACGTGAGTCGAGGTGTAGGATGACGAGATGACCATGCCAGTCTTGCCCTTGTTGTGTCGGTATGAGAATAGCGAGTCGATGCCGTACGTGAGCGATGGGGCGCCGTAGCACTCGAATATGATTTCCGTCATAGCTAAAGTTGAACTGTTAGGCAAGAAGTAGCAAAGCACCGGGGCCATATAGATACGTACATTTCCGTGAATATGGAAGGTTGGCGACAGCTTCTGTCATGACAATGGGCACATCAATGTTGCCATTCGCCTCGTTCATGCCGAGCTTGAGAAATGTGTAGTCCAAGACATGCTCCATCACATCCCAGTTGCTGACAATGCCAGTGCCCTGTTCAAAGGCATTGCGGATATGGCCACGGGCGGTGGTATCGGCGTAGCAATCGGTGCCGGCAAACGAAAACGTCTTGCCTATCTTGCGATCGCGGTACTTTGCCATGATGGGCGGGATGCTGAATCGTGGGTCAGACTCGAACGACCAGCCGGCACGGACAGCGGAGGAGCCTGAGTGAAGAGTTAGCAGACAAAACCCAAGGGCGGTGCCCAAAGAGAGCACATCTTGTCCAACGTACCGTTGTCAATGACAATGGCAGCAGTATCGGGCTGTTCGAGGGCCCGCTTGCGACCGCTGGCATCTGGCTCAATGTACTTTTCGAATCGTGTCTCCTTGACATCGTAGATTTTGGCCGGAGGGTAGGTTCTCTCATCGCCCCCCGGTGCAGCAGCCTGCTGCGGCTGCTGCTCGTCGACGGCCGACGGCGACATGGTGGGATCGACTGCGACTTATTGCTGGTGGCAGGGAAGGCAAGGAAGCATCGTCGGGAGGTTGTTGCGCGGTGGGAGATGGCAAATAGGCGACAGGCGTTGGCGCGGATGCCGAGGGGTTTGCCAATTGCTGTCGGCGCTGTGGTGTTTGGAGGTTGGTGGCCGCAAGGTCGAAATCGCACCCGCAAGGAGCCAGTGCGAAGTTGCCGCCAGGCTTATGACGGACGGTCCTCGCAGTTCCCTGATTGTGGGTCTGGCCTGGATGGACTCTACCCGCGTGTCCGCAAGTAAAGTAAACCGTGTAAAATGAATCAAGGAAAATTCTACAATGTTTACAAGGTCAGGGGGTGGCAAATAGCTCGATTTGTCATTTAATATATGTCATATAATTTCGTATATTTTATGTACTTGGGTATCTAAGCGTCCACACTGTCATCTTGTAGTTGATATAAGACTCCTGATCAAGATGGAGGCTTCAGATTGTCCGTAGCTAAAATGCGATTAATATTGTAAATACAAACTTGGCAATATATACGACCGACTTACCCTCAAGATGAAACAGCACGTTGGATTGGTAGTTCTTGAACATCTGGGCTACCAGTTCAATGTTCATGTTTTGAATGTTGATATCCTAAGGAAGTGTTAGCTTCGGCCAACTATGATGATGGCACGTATAAATACCTGTAGGCTCTTATTCATCACAACAACAGCTTCATTCAGTTTTTCCTAAATTCAGTTAGATCGGCAAAGACTAAACGCGTCCAACTCATCGCGTACCACGTTGGTGATGATGCGGGAGAGCAGCATGTTCTGCTGGTGTTCATGAGGACTCTCCTATAATGGTATTAGCAAACCCGGACAAAGATAAATTCTCTCTCGCGCTATGTTACCATTGTGTATGATATTTATTCAAATTTATAACCGAATAAGTTGTTTGCGATGCAGGCATGTAAATACAATGTAACTGGCGCGACCAAGGCCGCTGGATGCCCACACAGTGACGCGGTGAGTCGCGGCAGAATCGGCTGCTGGCCATCGTGGAGGCGGCGCCCTTGGACCATGCCATCGAAACACTATTACCAGAAAGCTGCCAAACTCCTTTACACCTCGAATAAATTATACAATCAAGGATTGCTCAACAGTATCCGCCATGGCAGCCCCGACAGAAGCGCAGATAGCGCACCAGCAGCTCATGGAAGAGCTCGACATGCACTCCATCCACAAGAACTTCCGCAGCTCGACATGGAAGCCGAACCAGCGACGTAACAAGAACCTCAAGGCAATTGTGGGCGACGCAACGAAAAGAGAGGCCTCCGCTCTTGCCACCCCGCAAGACGTGAGCGGCGGCGCCTCTCCCGCGCGCGAGGACGATGGGCTCTCGACCAGCGGAACGACGACGCCAGCTCTTAGCGCAAGCGGACAGGCACAACCCAACCTGGCGCAGGCATCGCGGAGCCTGTCCAAGCTGGTGCTGGAGAAGAGCCTCAAGCAACCTGGTGGCGCGGTAAACGCACCTTCAGCTACATATACAAATATCGAGTCGGCCCCGTCACTGGCTCACTCGAAACGCTACTGTGACGTTACCGGGCTGCCGGCGCCGTACTTTGACCCCAAGTCGCGGCTGCGCTATCACAACAAGGAAATCTTTGCCCTCATCCGCTCGTTGCCGCAAAGCACGGCTGAGCTATACCTCGAAGCGCGTGGCGCCCACACTATCCTGAAGTGATTGGGCGTCCCGCCGACTGGGAAGCGAACCAATAACGAATATAAATGCAGCGCCACGCGAAGTAGTGGCATGGGACATCACCGGCGACAGGGAGATTACAGCCTACAAGGCATCAAATACGAAATGTCCGACCAACAAAGTCAAGCCCCAACTATGCACCTTGCGCCTTTCGGCACAAGGATGGCAATTGGCGCTCCGGCTTAATCGTGATCATGGAGTCTGTTCTTTGCCAGGAAAAAAAGGTCGACGGAGTACCGAGGAAACATGGGAGAGGTCTCTCAGTGGCCAGGGCGTAAAGCCCGGCTGTCGAGGCAGATTGTATCATAGATAATGATGAATAAATAATAAAAGAACAGTCAAAGTCAATTTGCTACGGTGTCCGCTGACCGAATCACTTGACCCAGCATCGCTTGACGGCGGAACGTGTATGACTGCGCGCTGGCTGTCGGTCGAATTGTTACCTTTGGAGGCCAAAATCCATATGTCTCAAGTAGAAGAGTTCTGATGGCGCGGTTTCAAGCAGTTGCGCGCTCGCGTTCTTGAAAAGACGAGCACTGTCGTCACCTGTACGGCAGCTTTGCAGGAGCGTTGTTGAGTGAAAATACTCCCCAGCAGTGTGGCCCATTTGCGGGCTGCCAGTCACGGCTAAAATTCGCCGCTTTACCACCCTGCGTGGTCCGGTCCAATGACAGTCGCCGGCCTTGAGAGCCCCTGCAGTCACAAGCTAGGGCGGCTTTCGTGCCAGACTAGGCCTGGATCCGCCGCAGCAAATCTTTCTTTGGCGGGCTATTTCTGTACCTGGCTACCTAAATTTAGCGGACAAATCTGTCCTCCAGAGTAATTACGTCGGCACTCAGGAGCGTCGCGGTCCCTTTTTTTTCTCTCTCTACTCGTACTCTACCGTCTGGCGAAACATCTCTACCGCGTGCGACCTCTTTTCTCTTGGGAATTGTGAATCCTTACTTCCTTGCTCAACTCTTATCTTACACTACTCCGTTTTTGCCTCGAATAAACCGCAATCATGTCGTCAATGTGGCTGTCGGACACCCAGAGTAAGTGGACTCTCCACGCAGAGTCGCGTGTCCTCCCCCGTGCCGGGCTCTCCCTGGATGGAAACGAGTTGCGCGGGCGACAACGATAACGCTGAACGGCCGCCTGGAAAACATGTTTATTGGGTGGATGCTAACATGCATTGTAGAAATTGGTGTGGTTTTTTGCTCGGGAGGTAAGTCGCTGTGCTCGATACTCTTTGGCGCAACTCGCGCTGCGTGGGAGCAAATTGGTTGACCGGACTCGCGATGTGAATAGGCGGTTTATTCCTCATTGGAGGCGTCATGTTCTTCTTTGACCGTGCCATGTAAGTGCTATTACACTCCTTAGCTGAATTTACAAAGACACAGAGCGCTGACCAGTTGCTTTCGTTGTAGGCTTGCCATGGGAAATGTACGAACGCCCCGAAATCCAACGTCCCCTGAACCTTCTCGCGCGCTCCCCTCGATGCCCCAAAATTCATATCCAACTAACCACGCGATTGCTCATATAGATTCTTTTCCTCATCGGTCTCACCATTATCATCGGCCCCCACAAGACGCTCCTCTTCTTCGCCCGCAAGCAAAAGGCCAAGGGCACGGCTGCCTTCTTTGTCGGACTCCTGTTGATCCTGATGAAGTGGACATTCATCGGCTTCCTGGTAGAAGGATACGGCATAGTCATTCTGTTTGGCGACTTCCTCGGTACCATTGCAAACTTTGCGCGCGGCATCCCCGTCATCGGCCCCTACATTGGCATGGCCGTGGACAGGATAGGACTTGGACGCAGCAACGCCGAGCTGCCCGTATAAGACGACACCTTTGTCGTTTAGGACAGCTTCTTTCACAAGCCGCGTCTCTGGTGTAGGAAGACGTTGCTAGGATTTCTTTTCGACTTCCTTTTTTGATACGAGTACGAGAAAACGCTATTACAATTATTTAATTACCGAGGAGAAATAAGGCGAAAAGGGTTCAAAATAGAAGCGGTATAGAAACGATGGCCGAGGGACGAGATGATATATGAGCGAGCAAAAGGCGTTTGATTGCGCACAGCGATGAAATAATAGTTTGTCATGTTGGCAAATGAATATTCTTTGTACAGTACGTTACGGCATTTGTCAGGGGAGATGAAAAGCGTTACGGCCACGAGCCAGCAAAGGGAACAACTACGAGGATTTGAGATATATACCATGTCGCTGGATGAATTAAGATCCTCCCCTTTGTCATTAAGAGGTTAGAAAATCTTGACGTAGTTTATTTCATGTGATGTAGATGCATCCCTATCTTGCTCCTGCTCTCAAACTCGCTCAAGTCTCGAATCTTTTATTTTCAGCCTCCTGACACTTCCCCTGCTCCATGAAGTTCAAAACCATCCTCCTTCCACCGCCCCAGAACACCCTCGTTTCTTTAGTATCCCTGACCAATCAGGTAGTCGGCCAGAGTCTCAACGGTGGAAGAGGCGTTGCCGGCAACCTGCGCTTCGCCGTGGTGGCCGACGACAATGGCCTGCTTCGTCTTGGCAATGGCGACACCGAGGCGGCCCTGCAGTAGATGAATTGTCAGCAATAGTGCTTTTGAATTTGTTAGGCTCATGGTTCTGCGGCAACACTTACAGATCGGGCATAGATACTGCGGTCTTCGGCGCGGGCCATGACGTATCGGCTGCCAGCAATGTACAGGCCGTCGGCAAAGGCCTTGTCCTTGGCAGCAGTGTCACCGCTAACAATGGTCGAGATGACCTTCATCTCCTCAGGCTTCAACTGTTTACCCGGAATCCAACGTTAGCTTGTGTTTCTCCCACGTGTCGAGCATCGTCCAACGGCGAGCGATATTCGGCGGTGTTTTGCGTAACCAGGGGGGTCTTGATTTTACCTGGAGGTCGGCAGACGCAGCCCAGACGCTGTCACCAGCTGCGCTGATGATGGCGGCCTTGTCAATGTGGCCGGTGCCAACGAGGCTGCAGGTTCATATCCAGTCAGCAAAACAGTCCCAAGAGAAATACATGTCGGTCGGGCCGGTCGTCCGGTTGGGATCGCGGTTCGGGGTTCGGGATAGCTTTACCTAGTGTCAATGTACGCTGCACAATGGCCGCAGTTAGCATACTTCTCATTCTGCAGTCCCCAGCTTCCAGCAAGAAGAGCGGAAGTGCGGAGATGATTGGGAGGCGGGCAACAAGGGGAGAGCGGTGGACGAACCTTGCCACGACATGGTTGCTGTTTTTTTTTGCGAGGCGAAAAGGGGCGGAAAGAGAGGAGCGTGCTCGTCAAGTAGATTGGAGCTTGTTGATGAGAGTGTAAAAGAGCACCGAGGAGGTATCCGGAGCTCAGCAGACGTCGAATCGGGACGGGAATCACGAGTGGTTTGCAGTAGCGTTGTTTGTGTATTTGTCGAGGTCAGCAGCCCCGCCCGCCAGCCAGCGTAGCTCGCCCCTCCGTCACGAAATTGTGCTGCCAGTCAACTGGCGGCGGCGGGGGTCAGGTTGGACCAATGGGCGAGCGTCATAGGTACCCTCACCGCGTCCTTTAGGTGGGGAGTGACCTTGGGAAGCTTCCAGCAACGGAACCCCGCCACGGGACAGGCGGCCACGGCAGATTTGCGCGGGCACTGGCTGGGCTGGGCCGTCTTCGGCGCAAGGCAGCACCATTTCTGGGCTGGGCTACGTCAGTGCTTTTTTAGGGCCGTTGCCGCTTCGAGCTAAGCTTCTTACACACACGCATCTTTTGCTTTGACAGAGGGATTCTAGCTGATGCCTGCAGGCAGCATTGTTTGTGCTATAATAGCCTTCACTTAGTAGTCGGTAGGTAGCTTGCGGACTTTGACATTACGTTGTTGTCTACTAGGCAAATAGCCAGGTCCTTCGTTGACGCTTGGACTACAAGACGAGTAGGTTGCGAGTCAAAGCTAATGCGTTACATGCCCTCCCGTGGACCATAATGCTGAAGTAGCCGCAACAGCGAGGCCCCGGGATACATAATGTATAAGCTTCTAGCTTTATAAGTTTAGATACCCGTGGCAATGTCGTGCGAATGAATATGAAAAGAAGCAGTAACAACCACTGCAAGATATGCATCGGATATGATAACGTATAAAATGCTCAGTTCATTCGACCAAGGTAGCCGCTACGCACGAATCGCAAAGCTGCGTCCCTACCACTTACATCAAAACTGGACCGAACATGGTATTTGAACTGGACCACCAGTGTGTCCCAGAGACGGAAGGACTTATCTCTCGTCGTGCACGTTTGTGCAAAGATGCAGAGTCATTCGGCATGGACTGTGCACTCTCACCCTCGATGGACAACGTTTACAAGCCGGTGCCTTGCCAAACACAGCGCCTCGATCACTTGTTCGCACTATCCATGCAATGTAAACTCGTGAGCATCGTGGAGTTTGATCACCCTGTTCGTTTCGAATCACTAGAGAACCATGACTTCCGGAAAGACGGCAAAGATTTGGTCCCTTACAAGCTTTGTCACCTGTCAGGAACGACTCGAGGCACGCACAGCACTTCGGCACGGATGCGAATATGTCCGCCACCTTGGGGGTTGCTCGCCAGCGCCTGTCGTATAGCTGCTTTAGTGGTTGGCAGCGAGATGCGTGCGTAGTATTGTTAGCTTTTCGCGTCGGCATGTTTCGAGGGTAGGCTCTCATATGCTTGTGTGCTGCCGGTTAGGTATGTTGTTGCCCAATGTCGTATCGCCGGTACCCTGCCTAAGTGGTCAGGTTAGTCTAGTACCACGAGCACACAAGGAACTCAGTACCTTATACTATTCCGTACCTACCTACGGAATACGGAGAAACTCACTTCATGGTATTAGCCATGGCGGCCCGGCCCTCTTCCTTGGGCCGTGCGGGTCTTCCTCGTCGCCTCCAATGGCTTTCCTGCCGGCAGCAAGTCGACCAGCGGGAATCGACGCCTCACTGAATGCTCACTAACCATTCTAAAAAAAGACGAGACAGTGTGGCTTGCCTCTGACTTTGTACCGCACTCGGCTCCGCGAGAGCGCCTTGGCTCCATTCATCCGCACGGGCGACGGAGATATTCAGGGGCTGCTGGAGACTCGCAGAACGCCATGTAGTGCCCGACCAACCAGCCCTGGAGCACTGAGATATTACGCGCCGGACTGGAGAATCTGCGACTGGTATTTTCCATTGCGCAGCAGAATCTTCAACAGCGACTGCAGGTCTCAGATGGGGAACAGTTGTCCTGTAGGTAGCACATGCATGGGACCGGGCTGCAGGACTATCAGCGGGTAGCCCTTAGGCATGCCGCGGCGTGAAGGCTATCCTGTCAACCTGTGATAACCCAACTGCTTTTTGCTACTCGTAATTGGTAGAAATGCACAAGGACCTCGCCAAGCCTGGCTGCTTGAGCACGCGCTCACTCTCACAGGCGACTAAGCGGAGAGTCTGGAGCGTTGAAGAATGAATATCGCCCGCCTGTGCCCAGCCAGGACTACGAATAGACACTAATTTGAGCGCGCTGAGATTCCAGTCGAACTCCTGAGCGTGCAGTCTCTAATGTAGCACGTCTCTCTGATTATATTAACACGGAGCTGCAGTGGGCAGCACGTCGAGAGGCACCTTCCTTTGATGAGAGTAAGGGTAACATGGAAACGTCAGAAGGATAACCTGACCAACTGACGGACTTCATTATGTGTCATCACCTTCTTTTTCCAACCAAACTAAACGGGGACAAAACGTTCTCGACTTGACCTTTCCCTCCTCCCCATGTCACTCGCCGAAAGCCGTTCCAACGGCCGCCTGTCGCGTTGGTGGGGACAGGGGCTTTTGCCTTGTGGGCATGTGTTTGGGATACTCACCCAACTTGACGCCTTGCCTCCCACCGGCCCCATTAACCTCAAACATGCGCTACAGTGCATGGTCCCTCACCACCAGCACTCCGATTAGGCATGGACCTGCGATGCTGGGTAGCAATACATCTGTCAGCGCCCGGTGGGGTCAAAACGAATGCCGCGCGCCAATGCACGAGCACTGGCCTTGACACGCTGAACCCTAATATTGAAGGACTGTCTGCTGCCGATTCCCCACTGTCGCCATCCATGACCCAAACAGAGCATGTCACCATGGTGAAGAATGCCCCAGCCAGTTGCTGGTATAAGCCAATAGACACATGCCACTGGTAAGCGGCAGTACGAGTCAAGCGACCGCCCACAAAGAACATGGCGCATCTGAAACGTCGATCAGCTCCGAGCTCGCCTCGATGGAGTATAGTCGACGCTATACGGACTATGGAGCACGGAATACTGTGCTGTAGATTCGACGATGCTCAAACCCTTTGAACGCTGTCCAGGATATCCTTGACTTACAAGACCTTGTATTTTCCGCTCCAGAAACGTCTACAAAGCATTCTGCCCGCGTGGTCCTGACAGGGGCCTCTCTTACACGAGGTCTTATTACCCAACGGGGCAAGTCGTTGTGTGTATCAGATTGCTATATGTCCGCCGCCAAGTGCAGATGCCGCACCCGTAAACCGTGGCGCCGATTTGAGTCCTTTTTTGTTCCTGGGGAGCTTGCATGCACTGTACCACAATAGTATTACAAGCTGGTGCCCGCCCGCATTGTCAAGCCCCTCATATACATACACGGTGTCGCGCAGTTCTGGGTCTGGACA
This sequence comes from Lecanicillium sp. MT-2017a, assembly GCA_003056585.1. Taxonomy (NCBI): domain Eukaryota; kingdom Fungi; phylum Ascomycota; class Sordariomycetes; order Hypocreales; family Cordycipitaceae; genus Lecanicillium; species Lecanicillium sp. MT-2017a. The sequence goes on from PXYN01000248.1 coordinate 191,831, forward strand.
GTGCTGTTCGACAATCAATGCTCATTCAGTGGTCTGCTTGGTTTTCCTTTCCTCTTTTGTCGAAAGAAAGGGCCTAGGTGGTTTCTGGGAAATCATCCTTGCCTTGGCATTCGTCGGTTTCTATCACCTCCTATAGCAAGCATCTCTCCCACGTGGAGAGGTGCCTCTTCACGAAGCTATGTCCGTACGAGATGCCCCCAAACCTTTGTCATCAAATCCCCCCGGAAATGGAAGCGAGTCGAACTTTTATGCCATCGGGGTAGCGTTGGGAAGTCCTTCACATCCATATGGGCAGGACGCCATCGCCGATAGGACTATCCCGAGGACCATGACCACAGTCACCGCTACGGGTAGCGGCGAGATGGCCAAACCAGGCGGGCTGGTGCGATCAAAGTCGAAGAAGTGGGCTTTCCTTGGACGCTCAAAGTCAAAACGCCTCAACAATGCGACTGGAAGCGAGGGGCAGGCTCTCTCGTCGGCATCGGGAACTCATACAACCGCAAATACTAACACAACGGCAAACGCCTCTCAAGCCAAATCTACTTCACCTTCAACAGTACCCGACAGACAGGCACCCCAAGGCAGGCGCAGAGACAAGCCTGCGGTTGGGAGATCGACAACGCATACAGGCGTCAGCCCACGGTTTGCTATCCAGAATGCAGTAGACAGCGCCGGGTCGACCTCCGTTGCCTCTCCGAGGCTGGACGTCGAAATACCCGACATCAAGCTGGAGCGATATAGCGTCATGTTCAAGGGCTTAATTCAGAATCAACAGTCTTCTACTCTCCTGGCTCGCAGACAGGCGACGGTATCGAGGCTGAGGGCCATAGAAGATGAGGTGCGAAGAGAGAAATACTACGAGAACCTACACAGGGCCAGACGTGTGACTTCGCCAACGGGAATGACACCAACTGAGCCACAAACGACACCCAGTATTGTACCACTACGCTTGCGCTCCAACACATACCCAGTCACCCGCGAGAATACGCCAGAGAATGTCCAGGCTGAACCGATACCACCTGCAGAGTCTGCGATAGCGAGTCCATCCTCAGCTAGAGACGGCGAGCAGCGTCCACGACTACTATCAAAGTTTCACAAGTCCTCTTCCGAATCACTACAGAGCGCCTACAACAAAAATATACGACCGAGTCGCGAATACCTGCCCTCGGATAGGAACAGCGCAGAGCGCAGTACCCCAACCATTCCAGAGGCACCTGAGGAGCCAGAACCGAAGAAAGAACTCAAGACTACAGATATACCCAAGCGTTCGACATCGTTGAATAAAGCAGCGCAACGCACAAGACGCGAAAAGGAACTGGAGGATGCCGCACTGGAGGATGCCGTGGAAGTGTCTATTGCACGGCAGATTAGCATATCGAGGCAGCAACGCAAGCTGCTAAAGCCGTTTCACGAGCGCGCATCATCGAAATCTGGTACGACCGCCGCGGATGCGACCGGTGGTCAAGCAGAGGCGAGCGACGGGAATAAGCGCCTGGCAGCCACCAAGAAGTCCACCCCAACCTTCATCCACCCAAACAGGGACCCAGACTCTCCGCAGCACATCTATCGGAGAAGCGAGCGCGTGATCCTGGAGGGTGCATAGTGCACATCTGATCTGCCGAGGGAGCAAAGTGTTTCGTGATGAGACGAGGGGTTGTTTGTTCAATAGCATGAACAACCGCTGTTTCAACCGCTGTGGTTTTCGGGCAGCGACCGCCCTAGGTTGGACGGTTGCGGTTTTACTCAGCTCGCGCATTCTTTACATTTTCTCTTCTTTTTCATTTGTTTAGGGTACAGCTGGCGCGGAGTTGATGACTTATACAACACACATCTCCCCTGGTGGGAGATGACAGACGACGGCACTGTCCGTCTTGTTTTCAGGGTTCTTTCTCATTCTACATATGGCCATAGAAGCGTAACGATTTCAACATGATATATCCTGCTTAAAAAAGTATATTAAGTATTGGTGATTTGCAATGGGAAATAATCTACGGAACGTGGGAATAAAGGTATGTGTACCCTTGCTTGTTGTGCGATCGATTTCCTAAATCGCCTTCTTCCGCAGTATGTGATGCTGCAAAAACGTAAAGGCAGACTGCCGGAATGGTGGGTGGTAAACAGTCGCATATATTGATGTGCGCCGCGATAACAATAATCCAACGTTAATACCACCGGTCTCCCTCAATGTGAAACAACGGTGGCCCTATCCACAACGCCGAAACACAGAATGAGAAATATTCATTTTACATCAGGATGCAACACGAGTTTTGCTTCTTGGCTTGTTCTGCGAGAAGAGGCAAAATGTTAGTCAATCGCCCGCCGTGAATTCTAGTGAGGGAGGCACAAGGTAAGAGGACGTACGGTAAAACATCTTGCTCTGGCTGCTCAGACCATCGCTCTTGGCCACGAGGTCGTCAATCTTTTCACCACGCTGCAGGACGCTCTCGATGGTCTTGTGCAGCACAATCTTGGTCTCGTCCAGCTCCTTTTGGATCTTCATGATGCTGTCGGCCTGCTGAGGGTCCTGGTACTTGGTGAGGTACTCTTTCAGCTCGGGCATCACGAGCTGCGGCTGGCCGTTTGCCCACGAGGAGCGGGGGTTCTTGGTGAGGAACTCGTCGACGACCTTGCCGAGGACCTGATGCGCCACGAGCGCCGGGTATTGGTGGTCTGAGATGATGATGCCGCAGACGCCCTCGCTTCGGCCGTACGCGTGGAAGGTGTAGTCTTGATCGGGCCGTGTCAGTTACGATTCGGTTCTTGGACGGCGCAAAAAGGATATTCCCGGGCGGAAGGGGGACTGCTGTATTTACCTTGCTCCTCGACGTCCTGTCGCTGGCCGGGTCGTGTGCGCTCGGCGACCGTCTTTGCGAACAATGTCATGAACTCGCCATAGCTGTGATTGTTCCGTTAGAGCACATTGTCCGCCCGATTCGAGAATGGGCTCCAGGCAGGTGGCCCAGGGCAACAGAAGGAATAGACGGACTTGTTTCGTGTGAATCTGGAATACGAGCTGAGCTCCTTCTCCGCGACCAGCTCATGCGCCGGCTTCGCCTCGTTGCGGATAATCTGTTCCCAGGGGCAAAAGCCTTGGTTAGCGATTCCGGGTGCCTCGGTACAGGGGAGCGGTGGCTCGGGTCGCACATACGCCAATGTAGTGCAGCTTCATTGTGGATGTTGGTCGCGGATCGAGAAATACTGAATCCTCGGTTGCGCAAGGGAAAGTGGCTTGTTGGGGATGTTGTAATGTTGGAGCCTGGGTGACGACCAGACAGTCGGTGACGACAGGCCTAGTGTCTGGAGTGTTCTCGTCACATGCCCCACGATCAGGAATACCCCCGCTAAGCTGGATTTCCCGCCTGCTGTAAGGCCCTGTCCTGCGTCGCCCACTGCCCACTGAAAGAGTACCAAGGCGACTGGTTCGCGGTGGCGGCTCTGGTGGGGCTGGACTCTGACTGACGTGGGGCAGGCGGCGTGACTCCCAACACAGTCAATTGCTTCTTGCGCACAGAAACACTGGCATTGCCATAATATATAGCTCTTCAGAGGAGCTCCTGGGACTGGCAGAGGGCACAATTTGCGCAAAACGCAGCATTGAACGCTCTACATATCGAAACACACCCATAATTGCCAGCCCAACATACCACAACATAACCATGGCGTCTCAGGACCTGCTGGACGCCGAAGCGCGATGGCGAGAGCAGTTTGCCGCGATGCAAGCTGCTCTTGCTTCACTGAAGCTCCCGTCGACGGCGCCAAAGGCCGTCTCTGATATCGACCTAGAGGACACCGACTTCGAAGGCTACTCATCAGGAAACAGTGGCCAGGATGTGTGGGACTTCATCTCAGAGGATGATGACGAAGGCGACTACAGCAGCGACCACGTTGACGTTGATACCACTGGTGGTAGCAGCAGTGGCTATGATGCCGCATGGCTTGCAGACAAATGCACTTCCATTGCTTTCAAAACAGGCCTTTCCCCGGAAGTCTTCGAGGCACAGGTTTCCAGCGCACTCATCTCTGGACGGCCAGATGAGGAGCTTCAAATGGAGCTGACGGACCTGGTTGGCTTCGACGACCTGGATTTTATCATCGACCTATTGGCTCATAAGGACCAAGTCATTGCATCAATTGCCTCCGACTTTCAGCAAGGCCAGGGATCGGGAAGGAAGTTGCTTAGCAAAGCTGAGCGGGACGAGCAGCTCCGGCGCCAGGACTACGAACACAAGAACGCAGCTCTTGCCCCCAGCTTCACTCGAGAAGTCCAATATCCACACGTGTACAAGGCGCATAGCGCAGGCAATACATTGAGCTTTGCAGGCAAGAAATACGGCCTCCCGGCAGGCAGTGAAAGGCTGCAGTTTGACAAATATGAGGAGTACTTTATCCCGGCGGGACAGAAGGGCAAGCTTTTACCCGGTCACAGGCTGGTGAATATTGCCGACCTAGATGGCCTTTGTCGCAATACTTTCAAGGGGTACAAGACGCTCAACCGCATGCAGAGTCTTGTGTATCTGGTGGGCTACAAGACGAGCGAAAACATGCTCATCTGTGCTCCTACTGGTGCTGGTAAAACTGACGCTGCCATGCTCACAATCCTGCACACAATTGGCCAGCACGTCTTCCCGAACCCCATGGAGGATCATGAAGCAACTGAATTCGCTGTAAACATTGACGATTTCAAAATCGTTTACGTCGCTCCTATGAAGGCGCTTGCCGCTGAAGTTACGGAGAAGCTTGGCAAGCGTCTCGCCTGGCTTGGAATCAAGTGCCGCGAGTACACTGGTGATATGCAGCTCACGAAATCTGAGATTGTCCAGACTCAGATTATTGTTACTACTCCTGAAAAATGGGATGTCGTCACAAGAAAGGGTACTGGAGATACAGAATTGGTTCAGAAAGTACGCCTGCTTATTATTGATGAAGTTCACATGCTTCATGATGAGCGCGGTGCCGTGCTGGAGTCACTCGTTGCCCGGACTGAGCGACAAGTCGAAAGCACACAGTCTCTCATCCGAATTGTCGGCTTGAGTGCTACTTTGCCGAACTACATTGATGTTGCCGACTTTCTCAAGGTCAACAAGCACGCAGGCTTGTTTTACTTTGACTCTTCATTCCGTCCTGTTCCTCTTGAGCAGCACTTTATTGGCGTCAAGGGTAAAGCGGGATCGAGACAATCCAAAGATAACCTTGACAACGTCGCTTTTGACAAGACCAAGCAGATGCTGGAGAGAGACCACCAAGTCATGGTTTTCGTCCACTCGCGAAGGGATACCATGGTTACTGCACGGATGTTGCACCAAAAAGCCGTCGAACAATTCTGCGTGGATCTCTTTGATCCTACTCTGCATCCGAAATTTGAGCAGGCGAGCCGAGATATGAGAACCTCCAAGTCAAAGGAGATTCGTGAGCTACTGTCCAAAGGTATTGGTGTTCACCATGCTGGTATGGCCAGGTCTGACCGCAATCTTATGGAGAGACTTTTTGCAGAGGGTGTTTTAAAGGTGCTTTGCTGTACGGCGACGCTGGCCTGGGGTGTCAACTTGCCCGCTGCAGCTGTAGTTATAAAAGGTACACAAGTGTACAGCGCTCAAGATGGCAAGTTTGTCGATCTAGGCATTCTGGACGTCTTGCAGATTTTTGGTCGCGCTGGTCGTCCGCAATTTGAGGATACTGGTATTGGCATGATCTGCACTACGCAAGACAAGCTTCAACACTACCTGACGGCGGTTACGGAGCAGCAGCCCATTGAATCCAAGTTTTCCACGAAGCTAGTGGATAACCTCAATGCTGAAATCTCCCTGGGAACAGTAACATCCATTGCAGACGCCGTGCAGTGGATTGGCTACTCGTATCTCTTTGTACGAATGCAGAGAAGCCCCATCACGTACGGTATCGAATGGGCAGAGATTCGAGACGATCCAACTCTTGTCCAGCGGCGGCGACAGCTTGCAATTCAAGCTGCCCGCACATTGCAGCAATGTCAGATGATTATTTTTAACGAGACCACCGAAGAATTGCGCAGCAAGGATATTGGTCGCATTGCCAGCCAGTATTACATTCTGCACACCAGTATTCAAATCTTCAACACGATGATGCAACCGCACGCAACCGAGGCAGATATTCTCAAAATGCTAAGTATGAGTGGAGAATTCGACAATGTTCAGTCCCGAGACACCGAAGAGAGGGAGTTGACACACTTGCGGAAAGAAATTATTCCTTGCGACGTGGACGGCGGCATCGACACTCCGCAGGCGAAAACCAATATTCTTCTGCAGTCTTTCATCTCAAGGCAGCAGCCGGAGGACTTTGCTCTGTCAAACGACATGAACTATGTCGCTCAGCAGTCTGGACGAATTTGCCGCGCACTGTTTATGCTTGCTCTCAACCGCCGTTGGGGCCATCAGTGCCTCGTGCTCCTGACACTTTCCAAATCCATTGAGAAGCGCATTTGGCCGTTCCAGCACCCCCTCCATCAATTCGATCTGGCAAAGCCAATTCTCAATCAGCTGGACTCCAAAGAACACTTGACTATAGAAGCCATGAAGGAGATGGAACCTGCTGAGATTGGAAGCCTCGTTCACAATCATGGTGCTGGAAAAACGATCACCAAGATTCTCAACAATTTCCCTACTGTCCATGTGGAAGCTGAAATCGCGCCGTTGAACCGAGATGTGCTGCGAATCAGGCTTTACGTTATTCCAGACTTCACTTGGAAGGATTACGTCCATGGGACGTCCGAGTCATTCTACATTTGGGTCGAAAACTCTGAGACATCGGAAATTTACCATCACGAATACTTTATCCTGAATAGGAAAAAGCTGCATGATGACCACGAGCTCAACTTTACAATTCCTCTTTCCGATCCTCTTCCAACACAGATTTACGTCAGAGCCGTGTCTGATAGATGGCTTGGTGCTGAAACCGTCACCCCAGTATCATTCCAACATCTCATTAGACCAGATACGGAGAGTGTATACACGGATCTGCTCGACTTACAACCACTCCCAGTCTCCGCGTTGAAGAACCCACCATTGGAGGAGCTTTATGCCCAGCGATTCCAGTTCTTTAACCCCATGCAGACTCAGATCTTCCACACTCTTTACCACACTCCGGCAAATGTTCTCCTAGGATCACCAACCGGTAGTGGTAAGACTGTCGCTGCTGAGTTAGCCATGTGGTGGGCATTCCGCGAACGACCAAAGTCGAAGGTGGTCTACATTGCCCCCATGAAAGCACTCGTTCGTGAACGAGTAAAGGACTGGGGAATCCGACTTGCCCGACCCCTTGGTCTGAAGTTGGTAGAACTTACTGGTGATAACACGCCAGATACCAGAACTATCAAGGACGCTGACATTATCATCACGACACCCGAAAAGTGGGACGGTATCTCTCGTTCGTGGCAGACAAGAGGCTATGTTCGACAAGTGAGCCTTGTGATTATCGACGAGATTCACTTGCTTGCTGGAGATCGAGGTCCTATTTTGGAAATTATTGTTTCTCGTACGTTTCCATTCCATTACTTGAGAAAACGTATACTAACATGAGTAGGTATGAATTACATTGCTGAAATGACCAAGAGCGCTGTTCGACTCTTGGGCATGTCTACGGCATGCGCTAATGCAACCGATTTGGCGAACTGGCTCGGCGTCAAGGAGGGTCTATTCAACTTTAGGCACTCTGTGAGACCTGTGCCTTTGGAATTGTACATTGACGGCTTCCCTGAAGTAAGGGGCTTCTGCCCTCTCATGCAATCGATGAATCGTCCGACGTTCCTGGCTATTAAGAACCACAGCCCGGACAAGCCGGTTATTGTTTTCGTTGCCTCGCGACGACAGACCCGATTGACTGCCAAGGACCTGATTAACTTCTGTGGAATGGAAGAGAACCCGAGACGATTCCTTCGTATGGATGAAGAAGACCTGCAGCTGAACCTCTCACGAGTCAAGGATGATGCTCTCAAAGAAGCCATCAACTTTGGCATTGGATTGCACCATGCCGGTCTTGTCGAATCGGATCGTCAGCTCGCTGAAGAGCTGTTCTTGAACAATAAGATTCAAATTCTTGTGGCTACCAGTACACTGGCTTGGGGAGTCAATTTGCCTGCTCATTTGGTTGTCGTCAAAGGAACGCAATTCTACGACGCCAAGATCGAGGCCTACAAGGATATGGATCTTACCGACGTGCTGCAAATGCTTGGTCGTGCCGGCCGTCCTCAGTTTGACAACTCTGGAGTTGCTCGCATCTTCACTCAGGACGCCAAAAAGGACTTTTACAAGCACTTCCTGCACACTGGTTTCCCGGTTGAATCGTCGCTCCACACGGTCCTGGACAACCATTTGTGCGCCGAAGTCTCCGCCGAGACGGTCCTTACCAAGCAAGACGCGCTCGACTACTTGACATGGACGTTTTTCTTCCGCAGGCTGCACAAGAATCCGTCATACTACGGCCTGGAAATCTCCGCCGAGGAGCACAGCACCATTGCTGCGCAGCAGGTGGCGAACGAGTACATGGTTGAGATGGTCAACAAGTCGCTCGGCGAGCTGGCAGAGTCCAAGTGCGTTGAGGTCTTCCCCAACGGCGACGTTGACTCCACGCCCCTTGGCAAGATTATGAGTTACTACTACCTGTCGCACAAGACGATTCGCCATCTCAGCCAGCATGCGAAGCCCAATGGAACCTTCCTCGATGTCTTGTCCTGGATGTCCCGCGCCACCGAGTACGATGAGCTCCCGGTACGACACAACGAGGACCTTGTCAACGAAACGCTGTCTGACAACCTGCCGTTCCCCGGCCACTCGTTTGGCCTGCCCATGTGGGATCCCCATGTCAAGGCATTCTTGCTGCTGCAGGCACACATGTCTCGAATCGACCTGCCGATTACCGATTACGTTGGTGACCAGACGAGTGTGCTGGACCAGGCGATCCGAATTATCCAGGCGTCCATCGACGTCATCACCGAGATGGGATACCTGTCCAGCTGTCTGCAGATGATGACTCTACTACAGAGCATCAAATGCGCCCGCTGGCCTACCGACTCGCCGCTCTCCATCCTACCAGGCATCGAGCCAGAGTCGGTCAAAGACAAGACGACGCTTGTAGAGGTCGCCTCGCGCACGCCGCAGCAAATCTCCCAGCTCGCCAAGCGCCTCCACGTCCCCGTGGCCGTGCAGTCGCGCTTTGCCCGCGCAGCCTCCATCCTGCCCAACGTCTCCGTCACCGCCGACCAGGCCACGTCCCTGTCGCTCACGGTAAATGTGAAGCGGCTCAACGCCGTCGTCGAGCGAGACGCGCGCATCTACGCGCCCAAACTGCCCAAGCCGCAGTCGGAAGGCTGGTTCGTCATTGTCGCCGACGTGGCCAAGGACGAGGTCATTGCCGTGAAGCGTTTGGGGTGGTCGTCGCCCGGCAAAGGCGGCGGCGGCGGCGGCGGCAGCGCGGCAAGGAAGATTGAGACCAAGACGAAGCCCACCGCGCGGGCGGTGATTAAGCTGCCGGAGCCGCAGCCCGGCCAGGCGCGGAAAGTGGACGTTCTTGTCGTGAGTGATGCGTATATCGGGCTGGAACATCGGGTTCTTGGCGTGGATATTCCTGCGCCGCCGGTCGTTGATGATGCGACGGACAAGAAGGGTGCTGGAAGGTCTTAGAGAGCCTGATACGCATTTTAAGACGAGTATAGAATATATCATGGCACTGGACGCAACGGTACGTGTAGATAAAAACGAGGAGATTTGGGTTATATTGGTTGGCCAGAGGGGGTATCTACTCGCAATTCCAGATCCTTTCATCACCCAAGCGTGCCTTTGTCTCGTAATCAAGTTTCAACCAGCCCAGACTCTTTCCATGACGCAGAGCATGCTAAAGGTAGACAAAAACAATAAAACGCAAAAGGGAAAAAGCGGAATCATATATCCAGAACACCGAACCTGTCGGCCCAAGAGCAGAAAATGCAATAAACAGCGAAAGTATAAAAAGACCAAGACATCCAAACCAGGTAAAAATCAAGCAAAAAACAAAGACATGCGAAACCCGGGTACAGAAGACACTCGGATGTGAAATGGGGTATCTGAAAATTAGATTCCTCCTTGGCGCGTTGCCATATGCTATATGTCGTATGTTAAAGATTGTAGGTGTAGTTGTAAGGGTAACGGTAGGTATGCGGTGTGTTATATGAGGTGTTGCATGAGATGTGCTATGCGGCGTGTAATATGAAGTGTTGACATGGTATGGGGCTATGCGGTGTGGTATCGTATGGTGCAGTTGCTGTTTGGACAGGACGAGAGTCCATGATGCGGTAAAATCTATAAGTGAGAATATGAGATTGTCCAGGCGACCCCGATTAGGAGCAGCACCGGTTGACGGGCTTGGGCGATTCTTCTCGTCGATCCGTCTCTTGCGGCCTTGCCCGATCAATGGTGATGGCAGGTGAAAAGGCCGGAGTAAAGAGCCAGCTCCGGCGGTCGCGGCCGACGCGGAAACTTCCCTTGTGGTTATGACTATCAAAGTAGCTGCCGTCCATGCCGGCCTCGAAGCCGGGCGTGCCTGGGACGGCGGTGGCGAGGAGCAGGGCCTGCTGCATCTTGCGGTTCTGCTCGACGAGCTTGCGGGCGACGACGCGGAACACCTCCTCGACGCCCTCGCCGCTCTCGGCCGAGATTTCGTGGCAGGCGTCCCAGCCGACCTCTTGGCCCCAGAAGCCGGAGCTGCGCTTGGAGCTCGGGCTTCTGGGCTCGCCGCCGGTGCCCGCAGAGGTCGACATGTTGCTCCCGTTCATGGCGCCGGCCGTGGGAGGCGGAGTGCTGCCGAGGCCGGGGGCCAGATTCTCGGCGACGTAGGCGATGCAGCGCTCAAAGGGCACCTGGCGCAGGGAGGGGTCGCGGGCGACAATGTCGGCCTTTGTGCCCACGACGTGCAGGATGACATCGGAGGGGAGGTTCTGGCGCAGCTCGGTGAGCCACACGCCCATGTCGGTGAAGGACTGGGCGTCTGTAATGTCGTAGCAGAGGATGCAGGCGTTTGCGCCGCGGTAGTATAGGCGGGAGATGGATCGGAAGCGCTCTTGGCCGGCTATAAGTACGGGATGGCACGTTAGCGAGTGAAACGGGACAAAGCGAAAAGAAAATTTAAGCGTATGGAGAGGAGAACAAACCTGTGTCCCATATTTGCAGTCGTACTATGGTGTCGGTGTCTGAATCGACGACGCGCTTGGTGAGGAAGCTGGCGCCGACGGTGGATGTGATTTGGGCCGGGTTGAAGACGCCCTTGCAGTAGCGCATGACGAGGGACGTCTTGCCGACGCTCTGAGCGCCGAGAACGACGATTTTGGCCTCGAGAGACGCCATTGCCGGTGTTGTGGCAAAAGAGAAAAAGAAGATGAAAAAAAAAGGGACAGAAAAAGGATATTGTGGTGGTTGGTGGTGTGGTTGGTGTGGGCGCAGGCGCAGGCGCGGGCGGGTGGTGCGTGGGCGTGTAAGAGAGATGGATCGCAATTTCGCCTATCGCATGGTGGTCGCGTCCGAGGGGTGGCAGCGTCGGGGTCGAGTCTGGGCGCTGAGAGGGACGAGGAGGAAGCGACCGCTCATGATGCCATGCGTGGTGTTGGAGGTAGACGGCGCGCGCGCGAGCGGGTTGGGTCGAGAGTTTATGCCTTCGTCATGTGGTGTAGAGGTCAATCGTACGTGGTGGTCGTGCCTTTGTTGTGTTTTTTGAAAGGCGGGCGATGCAAGGCAAACGGAGGAGGGGAGATGCTGAGTGAGTCAGAAGCCAGTACGCCTGCCAGAGAGAGAAGCTGAAAAAGATATGCGGCGAAATATACACGAACAGGCTTCAAGGCAAACGACAAGGCAGCAAAAGAGGAGGCGTAGCAAAAGTGTAGCATGGACAAGGAGGAGGAGGGAGTAGGAGGAAGAAGGGGACTCGGGGACTGCCGGCCGAGTTCGAGGGGCGGGACGGAGAGAACGTGATGTTGACGAGGCGGCGGGGGGTCTCACGGTACGGTAGCGCCTCTAGTGGGTGCGCTGGCGTGTGAGACAGGGCAAACAATTGCCCATGACGGGCGGTGGCCCCGCTGCCCGGCCTGCCTACAAGGTACTATGGTACAGGCGTTATGGCGCTGCTGCGGTGCTTCACGTGGGCACTGGCATGTGGTTTGCGGGTGCGACTGCGGGGGAAGACGGTCTGCGACGAAGGGTGGTGCCGTGGCGTGTAGTAGCGTCCTGACAGAGGTAGCGGTGCGGTGGATCTACGTCATTTTTGGCTTGGCTCTTTGGAGGGGTGGTACGCGGAGGTACGAGGCGCTGGACGGACGGGACTTGGATGAGCTAAACTGCACGAGTCGATATTTCATGAATACTTAGGCAGGCCGTCACAATATTCAATATTCAACGGGGCTTCAAGCGGCCATTGTCCTGACCTGCGCTGCCATGGAAACTGTGAATACTTTATAAACAATGGCGTATCGCCATCGCCTATTATACCGAGCCAAACAGCAAGAGCACAACATACCGCCATCTCGCATACATGCCAGTCCGCCGATCTCCTCCCACCACCACCAACGCTGATAAACAACCCCAGCACATACCGCGTCCATCCTCGTACGAGTAATACTACTACGAGCACTCGTATGTATGTACGATGGTAATACCAGCCAAAGTGTCACACATCTGAACCCATCTTGCCTATCTATCGTACTCGTACACCCTCGTACGGACATTATCCCCGGATGTCCTCATCAATAAGCGCCCTCCCCCTCCCAACTCGCATCCGTCCACTCACACGCCGGTACGCACGCCCCAAAAACTGCAGCATCTCATCGGTTGGTCGTGGCTGATTTATGCCCCTTCGTCAGCAAGAACAGGGGAAGACCCTTGATCTGTACTCTGTGGGAACCCCGTAACAAGGACTAACTCATAGGCCTGTCAGGCAAAGTCAGTGGCGCCGCAACTTTTCAACCACCATAACCCCTGCCGCAACGGTTTCGTCTGCCGTTCACCGCTAGCCAACCATCCACATGCTGCCGTGATGTCCCGCGACGACTTCACTGCGCATCAGACAATTTTTGTTCTATTAATATGTCAACGGCATTTTCTCGCTTGCCGCTTGCCGCCTGCCGTAGCCAGTAGTACTGCATCGGCGTCGAGCGTCCAACCCTTGTTTAAGCGCTGTTTGGTGAATCGCTGCACTGTATACAGCCGTCCGCATGAATGAAAATGCGCCCAAAGTAAAATACGCCCAAGTATAAAGACAGTCCCATGGAAACATGTGCAACCAAGCCTCTTTCAACTTCAGTAGACTTTGCGCCCTACCTTTGTCGTCCTGTGGCTCAGGCACTTCTTTGTCTCAATATCCCGTTATACTCCGTCACAGAGCTGGCCTCATCACGATTGTACTATATCTTTCTGCGCGCTCTTATTAACTTCTCTTTCGCTATTCTGCCCTTATTGATTTACCATTTTCTCGCATCTAATTCCCTACTTTCACGCAACCACCATGGCAAACTTCAGCCGCTACGCCGTCCTCCTCCCTCTCGTCTTCTCCATCGTCAGCGCCGTCCTCGCCAGTCTGGCTCTCTTTGCTGGTCACAAGCAAGGATTCATGGAAGACTATGCCGTAGTACGGGTAAGTAGAACCACGAAGCCAAAAGTCGGCTTTGCCGCTCGTCCAGGTAGACTTGCACTTACACGCCGACCATTAGCTTAACACGTCCATGATTGGACAAGATCTGTTTTCCGGCAACAAGGACAAAACTGACAAAGACGATGGTGGCATCTTTGACAAGGTAAAAGACAAGGTCAAGGACAAGGTCGGCGATGTCACTGCAGATATTGCCGACGGCGTGGCCGACAAGATTGGCATTGCGGATTGGTACTCGCTGCACATTCTGGATGCTTGCTGGGGCGAGTTCCAACCCAACGCGTCTGCGCCCAATGCAGGCCTCAATATAACCAACTGCACGCAATCATCCGTCAGCGGTACGTTTCACTACCCTTCAACATGTAACAACCTCACCGGCTAATCATCTCGGTCTCTTAGCTCGTTTCAACCTCACAGCCCTGGTAGACAAGCAGCTCAAAGTAGGGTCCCTCGACCTCGACCTATCCAAGATTCACTGGCCCGAAAAAATCCAAGACACCATCAACGTCCTCAACTCGGCGCTCTATGCCCTGGTGGTCATCTACGCCATGGGTGCAGCATTATGCATCGTGGCGACCCTCACCAGCATAGCCTCCTTTGTTAAGCCGGACAAGCCATCCTTTGTCAAGACGAACTTGATTGTCGCCTCTTCTGCCGCGCTCATCAATGTGATTGCCAGCATCGTCCTGACCGTGGCTAGTTCCAAGGGCGTCGACGGCCTGAACCGCGCCGGAGACAAGGTCGGCTTGGTGGCTGTCAAGGGGACCAAGTTTTACATTATATCACTCATCGCCATGGGCATGATGGTTGTGGCTGCTGCCTTTTGGGTAGGACGGCATTTGTCCTTGAGGAAGAGGAGCAATGCGGCGAGAATGGAAAAGGCAGAGTTCTCGTAGTGAAGTCGTTACGGAGAGGCACGCACTTTGCCTTGCAGGGGACATAGCGGCACGGAAGAGTGGTTTCATTCGTAATTTTGGAAGGAAAAGGGCGTTCCGGAATCTTCATAAAAACACAATAATACATATCTCTTTATATTTCCTTATCCTGTAAAATACTATTCACACCAGCCTCGTGTTTGCACGCCGTTATCTGACCCCGCCAAGACGTGGATCTGCACCATGACTTGACGTGTGGGGAAGCGTCCCCTGCACGCGGCCCTCACGAGGACGCATTCCGCGCTCCTCATTGCATCATAGGCGCCCATCTGAAATACCGCCATTTAGCCCCTTGACGGGATATTTTCGAACTAGCGAAACGTAGCACCTTCTTCTTTAGCTGCAACGGCTGGGACGCTAACGATTTGCTATCCGGTTCATTCAACCAAAAAGAAATCTTGTTTGCAAGCTTGCGAGCCGTTGGCAAACGGATCGCGTCGCTGGATTGTAGACCATCGTTTGACAGCACGCTAGGTGCGGGGGAGGGCGCCCCATCTCACAAGATCCCGAGATCTTGCAAGAGATCTAGTCACAACCACAGTGCCGGCCGACGGGACAGAAAAAGATACCGACTCATCCCATCATCTAGCTTGAGAAAGCTCTGCCAAGATGCCTTCACAAGCGCCAGACATTGAGACTGCTCCCAGCGAGACGAGCTCGCTCCTCCGCCGCAGCCGGGGCAAAATGAAACGCTTCTGGCATGGCTTTGTTGACTTTGCCTTTCAAGGCAACATTTTGCAGATTGCGTTTGGTTTAATGCGAGTAAAAAATAACGCTGAAAAACAAAACATGAGTAAAGCTAACCCCGTCACACAGAATCGCTGCTGCGTTCACAGACCTCATCAAGACGTTTGTCAGCGCGATTCTCATGCCACCCCTGTCCATCATCCTGCCGCTGAATAAGAACATTGAAGAAAAGTTTGCCGTTCTTCAGGCTGGCCCGATGTACAACGCGACGTCCGGGTACAATACGCTGCATCAGGCGATTGATGATGGAGCCGTGGTGATGGCCTATGGGTATGGGATCCGACGCATTGTCTAGTTTTCTCTTGAAGACGTTTGCTGCCTGGGCTTACCGTGACTAACAATATTCTTTCCAGGCAATTCATCTACCAGCTCGTATCCTTCATCATGGTCGGCTTCTCGCTGTACGGAATGGCTCATATTTACACCCTGGTGTCTCACGATCCCATCATCAAGTTTACCAAGAAGTGCAAATACTGCCGCAAACGAGTAAATGAAAAGGTATGCAGTGCACTGCGCTAATGAGTATACAAATTTGGAGCTAATCGAGTTTATCATAGGCAATGCGGTGCATTAATTGTACCAGCTGGCTGGATGGTCGGGACGACTTGATTGACACGTGAACCTCACTTGAAACAGACGAAATATCCATAGAGCTTTGTTCTTTATACTCAATTTCAATGCAAGAGATATCATTACACGTATACGGACAACAAAGATGCGACATTGAATATCCTTCCCTCACTTAAGGCCTCCATGACAGCTTACAGAGCCATGACACCAACCACGGCAGCCACGCCAGCGACGAAAGCCTGCTGCGTAATAGCAGGCGCAGCATTCGGGGACGTCGTCGTGCTTTGGCTTGAGCCGCCTTCGCTGCTCTCGGCAGCGCCGCCGGTGCTCTGGGTCTTGTCGCCGGTGGGCGTGGCCGTAGGTCCCGTGGTGGACGGAGCGATGACGCCACCGCTCATCTTCTCGAGTCCCGCGGTGACGGTCACCGGCAGCATAACCGACAGGTATTCCACGTTGTTGGTGGTGGTGCTGTGAAACTCGGTGTCTGGGCCAGAAGAGCTGACGTCGTCGGTGCACCTCGCCTGGTCTCTCTTGGAGTCGAGCTCACAGTTCAAGGACAACGTCCTGCAGGGGTGTTACCCGTTAGAACCCGCAAAAACTTCAGGATCACTCGTAGGCGAATCCAGAAAACTGTAGGCATGTCCATGTCGACAGAATCGTCAGGGTGTGGGGTGACTTACAAGAGGCCATACTCGTCGTTGCTGCGGCTGTATGTCATCTGGAGGGTCGACGGACCCTGAGTAATGGTCTGGCTAGGCGAGAAACCGCAGTCGTTGCTGTCTGTGCCTGGCGGACACCCGAACACATACGTCGTCGCGGTAGAGTCGGCCCCGACGGCGGACGCGACCAGCGGCTGAGGGTCGGCGTCGAGGAGGAGGAGGCTGACGACGGTGCTGCTCTCTGCTGCGTTGACGGCGGCGGCGGCGAGGGCCACCAAAAGCTGGAGTGAGCGCGCCATTGGTACTGGTGGGAGATGATTGCTATCGTGGGTGGCTGAGGGAGGACATACAGAGACGAAAGATGTGAAAAAGGAAAGGGGGCGTGACGGCGGCCCAAGTGGTTAATTTACGTGCTGTGCAGTACGACAGCGTGGTAGTGACCACCGGGATGCCGCTGGGTGGGCCACGATGTGATCTCCCCCCTGCGCAATCTCCTTGTAAGCCACCACCGCCCTCTTACAAGGCGTTGGCCAAGAACCTGGCGCAATCAAGGAAGCAGGGAAACAAACAGGGACGCCTCGCAATAAAAATCACGATAAATAGTGATTGTGTTGGATCGACAGCTTGCGACACGCTGTATTACCCGTCTGCCTTGATTTCCCATCGTCTCTTATACTGGACATGGTGTTAGACGGGAGCGCCCGACTCGACTACGGCGCGGGAAGGGGATTATTTTTAGATGATCTGCTGTGACGCCTTGGACATGCGCAACCTATTCAATGCGCGGCAGCTGTGTAACTTCTGGTACTAACCAACAGACATGCATTCAATTACACGAGCAATTAGACAGGCATGGTGTTGAGGCTGGCATCAACGGGCCTAGAGTATCACTAATACAAATCCTCCCGATGTTAGGGCCCCGTCTCGGAGCCGTAACCTCTGACGCTCGGCAATCACAAATCTCCACGCCGCCGGGGCTTCGCCCCCACCAAAATCTCGCCTTTGTTCAACGACATACCACCAGAAAGAGATCAGACGACAACGACACACCAAGTTTCCCCCAAATGGTGACCCAGGTAGCACCGCCGGCGCCAGGCGCAGACGCCGACCGCGCGCTCTGGGTCTGCGACACCTGCCGGCTGCGCAAAAAGGGCTGCGACAAGAATCTGCCCAAGTGCGGCTACTGCGCCAAGCGCAACCTCTCGTGCGTCTACCACGATGCGCCGCCCAGCGACAAGGCCGACTCGATGGACGCGCGGGCCTCGCTGCTGCTGGCCGGGGAGAGCCGGGCCTCTGGCCGCAATAGCAGCGGCAGCCCGTCCGCCTCTGCGTCGGCCTCCGGCTCCTCGGCCGCCCGCAACGACGGCACGCCGCAGAGCAGCATCTACGAGATGCTGTTCGTCGGCGGCGGCGGCTCGACGCACCTCGAGGAGCTGCTGAACCGCGAGGTGACGCGCGTGTTTCGGGCGGGGAGGCTGTCGCTGCTGGACGTTGCGCAGCGCTTCTTCAAGGGCTTTCACAAGTGGCTGCCCGTCGTGTCGCCGGACCGCTTCCACCAGGTCGCTGCGGCGGCCACGGCCAACGGAGGAGCAGGAGGAGGAGGTAATGCCGGTGCACCGTTGACTCCGCCGCCCGCAGACTTTTCGCTGCTCGTGCTGGCCATGTGTCTCGTCACGCTGCCGCCGGCGCCGGAGGGTGCTGCGTCGCCCGACCCGGTGCAGCAGGCGGTGCAGCCCGAGTCGCTGTACCTGACAGTCAAGGTGCTGTTTGCGCAGACGCAGGCCGTCATGTGCGCGTCGACGGTGCTGGTGCAGACGGGGCTCATCATTGCCGCGTACGAGTATGCGTGCCAGAAGCTGAATGCCGCGTACATCTCGATTGGGACCTGTGTGCGGACTGCGCACGCGCTGGCGCTGGACAAGACTGGTGCGGGTGTGGAAATGCAGCACATGGAGCCGGCGCAGCAATTACGGCAGCGGGAGGATTGGAACGTTTGGTGGGGAGTGGTAATCCTGGAGAGGTAGGACTGCAAACATGCCTTATTATATCATCGGCTTTTGAAATGCTGACGGGATAAAATCTAGAATCATTCTCGTCGAAATCTCACACATTCACCCACAGCCAGAAGCCGAGCTACCAAAACCAGGCGCAACGCTGCCGTCAGACCTGCCGCCGGGCCAGGACACGCTACTTTCTAGCGGACATTCGATGCAACGGCCGCCCGAGTCGCCGTTTGACGAGAGCAGCGGCGAGGTGGACAACTTTGGGCGCCAGGCGCAGGCGGTGTACCTGCTGGACAGGGTGATTCGCATCTCCAACGCGCCGTCGGGGACGCCGTCGCGGCAGGCCGACCTGGAGCAGCGGGACCGAGACATTCAGCGGTTTCTGGGCATGGTGCTGGAGGAGTGCGAGCGGCTCAAGGAGTTTAGGTGCAGTGTGGTGGCTACGGCTGTCAGGTGAGTTTATGCCCTCGACTGTATTGAGAGAGAGAGAACGAGAGAGGGCGAATGCTAACGTGGGCAATGTAGGTGCTTGTTTATTCTTCACGAAAAGGCGCTGGCCGAGGAAAATGTGAATTTTGGCGATGCGGACCAGCAGCGGCGCGCAAGATGGCGTCTGAGGCGGCGCTGGATATGGCGACCAACATGGTGACGCAGGCTGCGCATGACCATGCACAGCATTTGCATAGTGGGCATGAGAACCGAGCTCAGTATGGACACGGCCACGAACATGGTCACAGTCATGGTCATAGCCATGGCCACGAACACGCCCATAGCCACGACATTGCCCAGAATCATGAGCATAGCCATCACTCACACAGTCACTCGCACAGCCACGCCCACGGCCACGACCATGGCAACGGACACGCCCACGGCCATCAGCACCCGGTGGATGCGCTGCCGCTCTGCTGCGTGTACAGCGTGTTAGTGCGCAAAGCGGCACCTGGACAGGCGCAACGAGCACACGGGTCTCGGCGAGGACTCGCCCGACCTGCAGCCGAGTCTGTCCATCAACAAGGCTCTGTTGCAGAGGTGGACAATGAGCCACTGAGGCGGAGACGCAGAGAAAGGCAGCACAATGTAGATATGAACATACACGAGAGAGAGAGAGAGAGCAATCAGAGGCGGAATGTATTAGTATCACCGAGCGGAATAGCCCTGGAAGATGAACAACAGGGCCGGCGCAACGAGGAGCGCATTTTGGTAGCAAGGCACGGCGCCGCAAGAATTGTACAATTTTTTTCTTATGATTCGACGTTTTGCTTGGCCGATAATTGATACGTCAGAGGGTATTACATCCGTCATGTAAGGTCCGTATCGTCAGAAGCTACGACATCTACGGAGCAATTGGCCCGCGACAAAGGCACGGCCAGAAGGGGAAGTGCCTGACGTCAATCACTTGCTCAACGGCCGCGCGCGACGCGGGCGGACGAATTGGTAAAGCGACGGAGATGCTGAATTCTGGCGCCCGCGCGATGGTGAAGCGGGTGGTGGGGTTGGTGTGGCCGGGAACAAAGTGGGAAATGTAATGTCGAGCCGCTCGGTAGCGTGGACGCTATAATCCACTGGATGGCATGCAGCGAGAAAGAGAGAGAGAGGCCCGTTTAATATGGGCATTTTTACAACGGGAGAGTTGCTGTACGAGTACGGGAGTTGGGGGAGAGAGTATAGGATACTCGCGCAGAGTAGTTTATTACCAGGATGCGCTTTGCAAATACAAAGGCGTCATGACAGCCAGCCAGAAGGACAGAGATGGGTGAATGCGCTGGTAAAGGCACGCAGGCTGGCTGGCAGTCCTTTGCAACGGCGCCGGTTAAAGCGGGACTGGGCGAGCCGGTGCTCCGGGGACGCGGCGCTCCGGGGGGGCGTCAAGGCTGGTTTGAGCAGCCGTGCTCCGTATTGATCGATGATGATGAAGAGCGTGATGATGCTCGTATAGTGAGCCGCAAAAGGGGGCAACATGGCGCAAAGCACGCCTTTTGATGAACAAGCAGCATTGGTAAAGGCTTTGTTTGGTTGCCCAGTCTCCTGTCACTCTGTAATCTCCTCCCGGGCGCCCAACTGGAACAGCACGGATTCCCGCGGCGGGCTTGGCAGCCGAGCCAGAGGCTTGGCGGTGGGCGTTGATTCGGCGCGCGGCGCAAAAGCGGCGACGGCCGTGGGCTCTCTCTTTCCGGCTGCTGGGGAGAAGATGCAGTGCCTCACCACCCTCTGTGCTCGTTTAGGTAGCCCAAAAGTAGAGTACTATGTACGAGTAGTATTCCTCTGTACTCCGTTCTCCGTCAGAGCAAAGTGAAGGTTGAAATGCGGCTGTTGCTCGGCTGAGGCGGTAGGGCATCCAGTATCCATGAACTCTGTGGCGGGACTCTATGCCCTCTGCCTCTGCATGTAGATATTATCATCACGACATGACCGAGGACTCATACGAGTGACTGTATAGCTCGTATTCCGCCTAGAAATAGCCACCGCCTTGGCGACGCGTACATGGACGCCCTGGCCCCAGACGGCATTCGTTTCACAAAAAAACCCTCAAAATTCTCGGCTGAACGCATTTGCCCATATGGGATTCATATACTCTCGTATGGCCCTCGGCTGTACATACGCAATACTCAGTACTCAATACACTTTTCATCTTCATCAGCGTTTCTTGGCGCCGCTGCTGGTGCAAGTGTCTGTTGTGGAGAGGCGCCCTGTCAATATAACGAGCCGCACCACGTCCACCACCCAACAGGCTGCGCCGGCCGGCAAAGACGGCACTGGCGTCGCAGCCTAGTCTATGTACATATCCACCAGGCCTTGGCCAGTCTTGGGTCGTTGGGGTCGGGTTCGTTGACGTGACGTGAGGCTCTTTTTCATTAGTCTTGTTTACTCCGTATACTCGTAGTCCTCCCTACTCTCCAGCAAGCCTTGTGAAATTTGTACATCGATTCCCTCCCAAGCTAGTGTGGTTGAGACTCGTGTCTCGCCTTGAGGTCCCGCTGCCGTCGCATGTCAGCCAAGAACCTCCCCTCGAGGCGAAGGATGGGAGCTAAGAGCTGGTCGGGAATTGGCAATGAGCTCATCGCCCGTCATGGCCCGCTTGCAAGACGAGGTCCCTGCCAAGGCAATACGAGTACATACTGTAGGAGACTGACAGGCATCATCACCGTCACACCTCGTTGCGTCGTTGTAGCTTTTGGCTTGGCCTAGTGAGCTAGGCCAAGCTCTTTAGTCCTCCGAGGCGGCCGTGCGGTGACACGGTGGCGGGCGCGCGCGATGCAGCGTGAAAATAATAGCATACAATTCCACAAAATTAAAAGACAAGTATTATAAAGATCAATGTCTACTGTATTACCCATCATTATAATTCTACTCTGTACATTTCCATTTACAGCCCGGCAACATCTCAACCTATCCATCTCGCAACGTGCTCTCCCAACAACGCCAAGGGCGGCACCCACACTAATCCCAAAGCGCCAAGTCCTTTGCGCCGCCAAGACTTTCGTCCTCCTGCGCTGCACACAAGGGCCCAGCGTCGGCCGAACACGCCAAGAAGCCCAGCCCAGCACCGCTTTTGCTGCTGCTCCTGCTACTCCTGCGGCGGGCGCGCCCAGATTGAAACTTGTCGAGACGCTGCCCGGCATCGTGACCCGACAGGTGTGTGGGTGGCTCTTGGTCCGCCGTGACTAGCTAGCTGCGAGTCCTATTTTACTCTTTTTTGTCCCTCGTCTTGCCAATTTCTTGTCCTACCACCTTCTTCTCTACTCTCTCCCTCTCCTCTTTCTCACCACGTCGCGCTCCCGTCCCGTTCACCTCCCCATCAAGGCTCTTCGCAAACGGGACCCCTTTGCTCTCGCGCACTCGTGGCACCGCCTCTCCTCCTCCTCTCCTCCTGTGGCGGCGTTGCGCGCGTTAGTGGGAACGGCCACCTGCTATAACCGGGCTCGCACCCGCAAACCCCCCGACCGCATCTCCAAAAAATTACCTGCGATCGACAACGAAACCATCCACAACGAGCAATGGCTGTCCGCCGCGGGGACCGCAGCCCGCGCAACGGCCATCACAGTCGCAATCGCAATCGCAACGGCAACCGCTCACCGGCGAAGCTGCTCCTGAGCCTGGCTGCCTTGGCGACCTCAGCCCTCGCCACGACCACCTCGAATCTCCCTGTCCAGACGCTGTCCACGACGACCTCGCCCTCGGGCACCCCAGGTCTCGCCACGACTTCAGGCTCGCCGTCGACGACGCCCACGCCTACGCCCTCGGGTCCCATCACCACTGCGCCCATCTACCTCCCCTACTATGACAAGACGCAATGGTCTGTCATGCGCGGCAGCATAATCTCTAGCGTACGTCTTTGCCCTTTTCGTTTCCGTCGCCTTTGACTCTTGCTCTGTTTGTGCCTACCTTCCTGGACGATTGCTGACTCTCCTTCTGCAGGACGCTTCTGCCAACCGAACAACATATACCATCTTTTGCCCTCAGCAGACCCCCAAGGCCTGCAACCTCGACTTACAATTTCCCTTTATTTTCGTCGAGGGCCCCGAGACGGTCGAGTTCCATGGCACATATACCTCTACATTGTACGTTGACTTCCAAAAACCTCTGCCCTCGATCCAGCGGCGGTAGTTGCTAACTTGTCCTCCCGCAGCATCGCAAACATTGAGTGCGATCTCGCCGGCCGAACCGCTGCCACCTGCTCTGGCTATTCAAGCTTCAAGTCCGGCTATACCAACGGCCCATACACGGGGCCTACCGAAATCTCGTGGACGACGACATTTACCGGCTCCGACGTCGAATGGGGCACCCTGACACTCGAGGAGCCTCCCAAGGCGACCAACGACAACGGCGAGGAGAGCGAGCCCGAGGTCTCGGCAGACCCGACGGAGAATACGGCCCTGTTCTATACCCCCGCTGAGCCGACTGATAGCGGCGGCGACGGCGTGCGGGCGGGTATGACGTGGACGGCCATTGTCGTGGGGGCTAGCACCCTCTTTGCCGGCTTTCTGTTATAATGACTTTCCTTTGCACACGGCTAGCCTATACAAAGGAAGGTCGGGCTGCTGTGTAGAGCAAAGATGCAAGAGAAGCAGCTGCGCCTGGAGAAGAAGGGAAGACGACACTATACCCCGACAGCCACCTACTGGTCGTTGTCGTTTGTCGATTCCTCAACGTTTTCTGCCATGAATTCTTCAACAAAAGAGCATGTGCTCGGGCCTTGTTTGTGTTTGGTTCTGAGTGCCATTTGATTTATGACGACAAAAATCATTGCATGGAGTATGGGAAAGGCATATTAGTGGATTTATATTTGGCCCGCCGCCTTTTGACGGTGCGAGGGTACTACTTGGGACTTTTTATTTATTTATTTTCAACTTGGTTTCTTCTTGGGGCGGACGCATCGGCTATTTGACTGGAACTGTGTCGGGCGATGCAGGCGAAGCTTTCGACTACCTATACTATACGTTTTATTCTTATATTAGAGAATTTATGACGCCAGACTGGCATTTACTGGTACTTGTGTTCGTGTTTGATTTCAGGTGGTGCTCGGTATATGATATATGTGCTTTCGTATACTCAGTTGATTTTATCCAGACGTAGAGGTTGTCGTACATAAAGGCTAAGAGGGTGCCGCGTGTATTTGCTGCTCGGAAACGGATGCTGCAGTCTATAGAATTCGTGTCGTCGTAAATACAGTATCCTGTGTATGTGATCGCAGGTTGCTATTGTCATTAACCAGGAATGAGGACGGCATCTTGTCATCCTCTGGTATGTGTCGGCGATGACCTGGCGTTCCCCCTTGGCGCTGGCCAGCATTTCAAACAATGCCATGTAGGATTACAATGTTTGAATCCCCAATGGTCTGCCATTCGCAATGAAGACGTACGCCAAGAAGGCCGGACAGAGCCCCTTCTTATTGCCGTCCCGTCGGACATTTCCTTTGGCAGCACTCTTGGCAGTGTGTGTTGGCTGTCACAAAGTGGGATCAACAACCCCGCGAAAGGAGCACAAAGGAAAAAAAAGTGTCATTCGTGGCGTTTTATCTGCTCCAATTCCAACTGGGGCAGCGGCCTCCATATTGAAACGTTACTTGAGGCGTTTTAGTATCTTCTACTCCTAGATGGCATTTCTTGGGGGGTGGCAACGCCAATGCGGAGAATGAGAACCATACAGGCTACGGCAAGTAACACAACACCATCTTGCTGTCCAGGGGAGGAGTAGTGCGGAGGGATCATCCACTGTGGTAAGCCCGCCAAGGCGACGGACCGAGCTACCCCGCGTAGGAACGAAACCTCGTGAGAGGAGCCAAGACGCAAGACGGGGTTTGGAGCGGGGAGTTGTTGCGAAGGGTGGATTGTGGGCTGGGATTGGGGTTCTGGGGCGGAGACATTTTATTGCTTCTCTCGGGTACAATCCGGATTCTGGAGGCGATTGAGTGGTCTTTTTGGCTGATGAGTTTGTGAGTGTCTACGATATTGGACTTCTATGGCATGTATATGCCCCATACTGGATCTGGAGTCGTGAATACGTTTGCATGATCCCGCGTGTAGGCGGACGCTGGCGGGATGCAGCGTGTAGAAGCTCGGCTTAAGCCGGGACTCGTCTTCATGAAATCGCATCGGCATGCGACGAGCTTGTGATCGTATGTTATGCAATGCAATGCGATGCGATGCACCGCTTTACAGGTGGCCCATCTGCGTCGACGCGGACAAGGCCACGACAGCTGGCAGAAGCGGCTGCCTTTGCCTCGCCTTGGCCGCAGCTCCTCGCCTTACCGGCCCGTTTTCCTCCATTCACCACCAACGCGAAGAACGACAGGAGTCCATCTCCGCTCCATCCATCACCTGTCAACTTTTCCAATGGAGTCCATGGGCGGTGAGACAGGGTGTGCTCTCGTCTACAAAAGTCCCCATCCCTCTCGCTCCCCCGCAGTGGTGGGCTGACACGACACGACCACACCAATACAGCGCATCTTTACCTTGTTACTCCTCACGTTCATCCCCCGACCGCCCATCCCATCTCCGCGGGTCCGGGAAGCTGCATCGTTTGGGAAACGTGGTTTCGACGCCTTTTTGACATTTGTTACATGGAATTAGCTGCTTACCATGTAACTCGTAGGGCCGCATCGTGAAAGACAGTGATCCACAGAGAGGCTAGAGATGTAGCCCCAACGCAACCTTATCGACAAACGCACGCGGCGAGGGAACCCCAGCCATGCACTGGTTGCGACGCTGTCTGCCACCACACGAGTGGTAGACTTCATGGCGCGGCTAGCCCAACCCTCTTGTCGGCAACGGCGCATGAGTAGATCTTCGGTTTGCCACCGGCGCCGCCACAGCGTCTCCGACCCTTACTCGCACGCCCGATAACCAGCGCCATACTGGGGAGTGTGCTCGCACCACTACTTGCCCTGTAGGTCCGTACTCTACGGCAAAGCGGCACAACGGCAATGGCGGCACTTGGCGGCCACTACGAGATAGCATGGGGGAACCAATGACCAATGTGTGGATGAATGGTGGTGCTGCGCTCTATTATTACAGCAATAAAGCCTCGATCAGCAAAGCAAAGCAAGTGTCACTAAAGACCAGGCAAAGCCAGGCGAGGCGAGACGAGGCAGGCAAGGCAGGGCAAATCCACAAAACAGACTTGAGAATAGCGCATCAGGCCGTATCATGCGGTACCCCCCAATAATTTCGCCCGTCAAAAGCGAGACCCCTGCCCCTCGATGCCTGCCCCCCGGCCGGCCCAGTCCACTACCACCAACTGAACTAGGGGCCTCGAGCCGTGGCGTCAAAGAAAATTTGGAGCCCAACCTCTGGCATAGCAGCCAAATCAGGAAGGTTATTGGAGGGCTGACCAATGCCCGCACGAGTAGCGCCCCCCACGAATTAGTTGCGCCCCATATCGCGCCTCTTTCTTTTCATCTGGCTGGTGGCTCCAGTGTCTAGTGCAGTGTTTCGCTCGCTTCTGTGTCCCTGTGGGACGCTCTGTTAGCCCTGTGTCCTCGCTGTGCTTTCTTGCGCCTACAAAAGGATTTTGGGGAAAAAAGGCTAGGAGCGCTCCGGACCCCTGGGCTGTACGAGTAGCTAGACCGGCTTTTTGCGAGGCCGACGGGGGATGAGGGACCACCACGGCCACGCTAGCCCATTGCTGCACCCGTGTGTTCTTATTATCCAACCGATATTCGGCATTGCCACTGCAAGCCGCGTACTACGGGACTATACTAGCAGAAAAGCAACGCTCATCTGCGTTCCTTCTTGCCCCCGGAAGGCTCTGCGGGCACCGCGTGGGTTGGTTCGGCTGCAGCCCGCGCCCGCCCGCTTGCCCTCTCCCCGCACTGTAATAGCCACGGGCCATTCCTCCAGCTTGCATCCGAAGGGTAAAGGGCCGGGTCTTGGCGGGTAAGCTCTTACTACCCCCAACTTCTTATTTGACTTGGGGTATTCGCACTTTTCTCGGGAGCGAGGTCTAGTCTTATAGCACAGAATATAGCCTCTTCCTTGTACAAGGTTGCTGCTGCTACTGCCTCTTCCTCCTGCCGCTTCTGCCTCACCATAGAGGCTGTGGTGCCAGGCTTTTGGCTTTAGGAGAGACACTTTGCCCAACCTCTCCATCTCCGTCTTACTTTTCTCTCTGCCCCCGTATCCTGATCTTCTTCGAGTATTGCCCCAAGTAGGAGTTTCGTCTCCCCTCGCCATCATGGGTAGACAAGAATCCGACTCCCTCTCCCCTTCCTCCTCCCCAGACCTCCTCCCCGTCGACGACGACCTCAAGAAGACTGCCCACGTCAATGAAAAGGATCTCAACGGCTTTCCGCCTGAGGAATGGGTCCAGCGTCTCGTCGAGGAGTACGTCGGTCAGCATGACGGTGAAGCCCTCCCGCCCGGCAGCGACCCGGACCGCGCTGCCCGTGCCATCCTCACCCTCAATGAGGAGGAGTCGATCGCGACGCTGCGCGCCATCAGCAAGAGCCAGCAGGGCGACTACTCCTTTGACCAGGTCCTTATGAAGCGCATCTGCGAGCTCATTGAGGGCCACGAGGCTTGCGGCATGGAACAGGGCGAATGGGCCTATGTCACTTGCAAGACCGCTGGCATGATTCAGAACTGGTCGCCTTATGCTGAGGTGAGAGCTGTCACTCTGCCCTACGATGACCCCGATGAGCCTTGCGAGAGTTTCCGAGCCTACGTGCTTGGTTACTTTTGGGTTTGTGTGTGCACTGCCGTAAACACATGTGAGTTTCTCCCTTTTCTGTTGTGAAGCACGACTTATACTGACATGTCTCGCTGCACAGTCTTCAGCCCTCGTCAGCCTGGTATCTCCATTCCTGCTCCTGTGTAAGTGCGCCTCCATCCGCCGTCGTCGAAATCTGAAAACTAACTCGCTATACAGTGTCCAGCTGCTTCTCGTTCCCATGGGCCGCGGTATGGCCCTCTTCCTTCCCGACTGGGGCTTCACCTTCCGTGGCACCCGCTATACTCTGAACCCTGGCCCCTGGACCTCCAAGGAGCAGCTCTTTGCCACCATCATCTTTTCTGGCGCCTCTACCATTGGCAACTTTACCGGCCTGTTGGTCATGCGCCTGCCCATCTTCCTCAACCAGACCTGGGCCGGCTTCGGCTTCGCCATCATGCTCGCCCTCGCTAACCAGGTCTACGGCCTGGGAATGGCTGGCATCCTTCGTCGTCTGACCGTCTACCCGATCGAGGCTGTCTGGCCCTCTGCGCTGCCGACCCTGGCCCTCAACAGGACCCTCATTACGGCTGATAACAAGCGCGAGACCATCAACGGCTGGAAGATGACCCGTTACACCGCCTTCGTCATTTCCAGCATCGTCTTCATCGTTTACTACTGGATCCCCAACAAGTTTTGGGAGGGTCTCCGTCTCTTTAACTGGATGACTTGGATCTCCCCCAATAACAAGAACCTTGCCGTTGTCACCGGTTCTTACGGTGGTATGGGTTTCAACCCTTGGTCTACCTTTGACCCTAACGCGTCTGGTGCCAACACTATGGCTGCTCCATTCTTCGCGTAAGTCTTTCGGCTGGACTGTCTGTACTTTCTCTTTCGCAAATAGCTAACACAACTCGTCACACAGTCAGCTGCAGCAGTATGTCATGCGCGCCATTGCCGGCGTCGTTATTCTCATCATGTATTACCGCAACGCCTTCTGGTCTGCCTATATGCCCATCAACTCCAACGGTGCCTTTGACAATACTATGAAGCCCTACAACATTAGCAAGGTCTTGACTAGCGACAATAGCATCAACCTCGACGAATACAAGGAATACGGCCCGCCCTACTACGCCATTGCCAATCTCTTCGTCACTGGCTGCAACTTTGTCTACTATGCGTTTTCCATTGTATACATCTTCACTCGCTACTGGCGTCCGCTCAAGAAGGCTTTCTGGGGCATGATTGTCAATACCTGGAAGCGCCAGTCTATTTACACCGGCTTTGAGGACGGGACCACGAGAATGATGAAGCGATACAAGGAAGTCCCCGAGTGGTGGGTAAGTACATTTGTCTCTTTCTAATGCTGCCATTTGTTCACAAGCTTATTCTGTCTCCTTAGTACGGCATCATCTTTGCGTTTGGTTTTACAGTTTCCATGATTAGCGTTACCGCCTGGCCCACCGAGACACCGTGGTACTCTATCCTCGCCGTCACTGGCATCGGTGCCGTGCTCACGATCCCCTGGGTCATTATCGAGTCGATTGCATCTACTGGTATCTCTCTCAATGTCATATGGCAGCTGCTCCCCGGTCTCTGGTGGCCCGGTCAGCCCCTACCCCAGCTCATTATTCTCATGCTGGGTGGTGCCTTTGAGCAGATTGCTGGTAGTTTCACCATGGATCTCAAGTACGCGCACTATGCCAAGCTACCCCCTCGTGCCGTCTTCCGCGGCCACGTCTCATCCGTCATTGTCAACTGCTTCATCTACTGCGCCATCCTGCAGTTGATGCTCGTCTACTTCAACCAGGACGAAACTCTCTGCCAATGGAACAACAAGCAGTACATGGTGTGCGCCTACGCCAACTCGGTCTTTTCCTCCGTCATCTTCTTTGGCGCATTTGGCACCAACAACCAGTTTAAGCTCTACCCGATCCTGCCCTGGTGCTTCCTCATCGGAGCCATCCTCGGCGTCATCTGGATCGGTGGTGAGAGGTATCTGCCGCGCCTTCGTGCCTACCTCAAGACCCGCAGCGAGGAGAGCACTTTTGCCTCGTTTGACAAGAAGTTTTGGAATCCCGCCGCCAGCGTTCTCAAGACACTCAACCCGGCCATTGCCCTGTCCGGCGCCCTCCAGTGGGCGGGCAACAACAACCTGACGTATGCGACGCTGGGCATCTACCTCGCCTGGTTCTTCCAGTACTACCTCAAGCGCCGCTACACGGCCTGGTGGGGCAAGTACGCCTACCTGCTGTTTGCCGGTCTCAACGTCGGTGTTGCCATTTCGGGTCTGATTGTAACTCTTGTGTTTGGTTTCGGTGCGGGCAAGAACTCGAGCTTCAAGTGGTGGGGTAACACTGTCCACCAGGCCGGTGTTGACTACCAGCTCTATAACAACAATGCGTCGCTGCTACCACTGCCGGATTCGGGCTACTTTGGCCTTGAGAAGAAGGATTTCCCTCTGGAGTGGTAAATTGCCGGAAATAGTTACTTGCTAATGTGTGCTGTGGCCGTGGTTGTGATGAGCTTTGCGATCTAGCACCGTTGCTCTTCAACTGTTGGCTACGTTGAATATTTACGTTATGTATTGCTACGAAGAATGAATGTTGATCACGCTCCATATTCTGTCCACGACCATTTTAATTCATCCACGTGAACGGCGATAGTTTTGGTCTCAATAGACTGCCCAAATCCCCCTCGTCATAACCTCAATGACATGCCCCTCCCAATCATGCACATACACCGACCGCCCTCCCCTCGCGGCATTGTTGATCCCAACAATCGGCACGCCCATCTTTTCAAAATGCGCTTCCCACTCGCGTAGCGCCTCGTGGCCCTCGCACCCAAACGCAATGTGCTGCCCGAGCCCCGTCTCCGTGCCATGCTTGGGGATGGTGCCGCTGTCCGAGACGTTGTCCTGCGTGACCTGCGCGCGGTCAAAGAGCAGCAGGATCGTGTCATTGGAGAGGTGGAACCCGACCGCTTTGCCGTTGCCGAGCTCCATAAAGGGCGTTAGGCCCATGATGTCCTTATACCAGGCTGCGAGTTTGGGGACGGACGAGGTGTAGAGGATTGTCTCGACGATTTGGCCTAGTTTTGGGGCCATCTTTGAGCGGCTTGAGTGGTGGATAGGTAGATGGAGGATGTGAATGTTTTTAATTCGTGTATTTCTTTTTGCTTGGATATAAAGCATACAGCCTGTGATGGATTTCATCTGATGAACGTCGCGGTTTCACTTATATGCCCGTTGCCAAAGTCGGTGATCGGCGCCGTGATTCGGAGCGGGGCTCGGGCGAAGCGGGAACGGGAACGGGAACGGCGGGGCCTCCGATGCCATGGTCAGGCGATGCGCTGGTGCTGCGCGACCTGCTACGATAATTCTATTGGATGGTTTGTTTGTTTTAAAGACTACTTGAGCGCTGTAACGCTCTGCATTATGCTAGCAAAGTTATTGGAGAATGATGTAACGAGTTGCTCGATGGCTAGGCTGCAGGAATGGATTTGGTGCCGGGTAGGTTGGGGCTGGCGCGGCATTTGGAATCGGTACCGCGAAGATATGTAAGGCCGTAAACCGTTTATGAGAAAGGCTGCTCGGTACCTCAAAGACATTTTAACATCTTGATTTGTTGGATAGCTCGTATAACATGTCAAAGTTGATGTGCGTGGCTTATATTCCTGTCTGGGCGATACGCCACATTACCCTGCAAGACGCGCACTAAAATTATAAGACACCAAAACATATACAGTTGTCTCTCCAGCAGAAAAGAGTTGAAAAAAAGAACAATAATTCATCGGACAGATCTAGAACGCCATTCGAGCCTAAAAATATACTCCATTATTGTGAGAAAATAACCCAGAGCTACTGCAAGTCGTCCAGCCCGTCATTGGACCGCAAGAGGGCTGACGTGCATGGAATACGAGACAGCGACCAAGCTGGACAAGCTTCGCGGCTGAACAGTGCCAGTGTGCATTTACGCTGGCGAAGTATGAATATACTCGCTATCTAGCTGCTCTACGAGGTATCTGTTTTCTGGACTGTACAGCGAATACGGGACATGGCTGATAATGCCAAGGTGGCAATGTTTGCTTCTGGAGGATTGCCTTTGTGAGTAGTGTGCGCGCAATCCTCTTGCCCACCATGGAGGAACACGGTAACACCACCATGCATGCATGATGCAGTTGTTTCTATTTTGTGTGGATAACACCCGCACGGTACGTCGGTGGTTTCTTCCGCTTGGCAGACCTTGCATGGTGGTGTGGTGGCTCGGTGAGTGACGGTTCCGAGGAGCTGGACGGCGTGGTGTGTGCACACATCGTCCCTTTCATTGGTTACAGCCAAAAGAAAGGCGAAAGGTAAAAAGAGGACACGAGAAAGTCCCGTGGTCAATGAAGAATGAAAAAAAAAAAGAGGCCGAGATCATTGTAAGAGAAAGCGGGAGAGCAGCAGAGACAAGTCTCAGGCATGAGGAGGAGCGGGTGGGTTTAGCGGACGCACTGCCATCTCGATGGTAACGGAGTTGGGGGTATCCATCAGCGCTGCATCTACACATGTCTACGACTTCTTGGGCCGAGGGCAATGTTCAAGGGCTGGGGCGTCACCGAGCTGGGGTAAGTGATCTGCTGTCTTTGCTGGGTTTGGTCGGCATTGGCGTGCATATCAGCTTGCAGGGCCTTTCCCCGCGCTTTTCGTCTGTATGGCTTGGAATGGTACTGTACTCTACTTGATACAGTTTGCCTGTGAAGACGATGCTCTGGTGTACATGGGGTTTGGGCAACGCCGATGCTATTTGCTACCCCGCGCCGCCACGTTTTAGTGCCATGATCCGCACATCACGGCTTTGATACTACGCTGGGACGGCCGGGTAATGTACATTGTGGACTCGGTTTGGGAATAGAGATGCTACCTAGAAACATATTTTCGTACAAGATTTGCGGTTTATGGATTTTGTCTTGTAGCTAGAGTCGTACATATGTACTGAATCCTCTCTACGCATGGAAGATCAATGCTTTTTCGATGCCGATGCCGCGGACGCACTGACAGGAACGCGGGGCTATCAAACCGGCGCTCGCCCCATGTGCGTATGCATGGCTGCTCGGCGTTATGTCCATACGGGGCTCCCTGCTTACTTGCCAGCACAACTAAGAGCAAACCTACCATGTCACGGCACAATATACTGGGTACGCTAGTCGTTGGTCATGGTTGCCACTGAGAGCTGCAGGTGGGAGGAGGGGTGGTTGATTTGGATTCATGGACTTTGTATAGTGGAGCTTTTTTCTCTTTCACGGAGATGTTGGGCCGTTTTGGCGATTGCGACTGTTGATTGCCTTTGGAGGAGACTCGTTTCCCATATCATTCTACTGTGGTGAGTGGCGAAGAACATGAATGTGGTGCAACTCTTTTGCTGTGCCGGAGCAGACTCACACTGAGACGTGTGCATGGTACCACGGCACCAAGCACGGCGACGCAGGTACGCTGGGCATACGACAACGAGTAAGTCGATGCTACCCATTTCTCTGCAAATACTCGTAGCCTCACACCTCTTCCTCAACCGAGCCTGATGTCCCTCCACTCACTATCCCACTATCCCCCATTCCGTCTGTTCTCCGCAGCGTAGCATCGCACATGTGCTACACGGTGTAGCGCGGTCATCTAGTACATAGCGGCGTGGAGAAGAAACCGCTGGCGCAGGTGCGCCCCTGTCTGTGCGAGTGGTGAGCAATCGTCAGTAGTTTGCAACTCTGCCGCCACCAGGGGCCCGTCTCTACGAAAATATTACCTCATACTCTATAGCATAAGAGGGTAAGCAGAAAACGACCACCGAACTAGCCCCGTGCGCTAGCTTGCCGCAACATCAACCAGCGAGCACACACAAGCGGGCTGCCTTTGGGGGAGTTTCGTCAACCCCACAGCGGCTCTGCTGGGCTGGGTGTAGTCGTTGACGCCACCGAAAACGCCCTGGTCCGCCACGAGCAGAGACTTGCAAGGGGAGGAGGGGACGATGTACGAGGCTTGGGTCCGTCTCAACAGGCGGTGCTGCCGGCCCCGTGTTGCTGCTGGCCAGCCTTTCTGTGCTCGGCGCACGGCGACTGGTGGACCGACTGCGCCGTCGTCGCCGCCCGCCCTGTGGTTCCGAGGTGGTGGCTTGCTGGGAATAACATGTGTTCAGGTTCCGATGCGCCCAGGCGTTGCTCTTACTCGTATGGCTGTCTCGCCCAGGATTCCCATTCTGGCGCGGGCGCGAGGATTACACAGTTTTCAATAGTATGTGAGTTGGGAGCACGTACCGCGTCAGCAGTAGGGAGGAGAACCTTGGAAGAATAGCAAATGGCTTGCAAAGGGCCGCGAGGCTAGACAGGGAAAGACATCCTCTGCAATTACACGATACGATGCCCGCACTTGTTGCTTGTTGGCCCATTCCTTTTCTTCATCTCCTCTCTTTCACCGCGGTGGAGAAGGTTAGCTCCGCGTCCGCTCTGCAAGGTCAAGGCAGGAAACCAATACAAGCCGCGCCACGGAATACGATATCTGCGCATTTCGTTGACGAGAAAGTATTGAGTTAGCGGGCGCCAACGCGCAGCCTGGCGTTTCTAGTGCGTCTTCTGGGGCTGTTGCTGACTGGCTCTCGCGAGACAACAGGCCAACACCACCCAGCCAGCGGCTCCATAATCACGGCCCCAGGCTTACCAAGCCAGCCGCCGGCGTCACTAGCCTGATGTGGCCCGCAACTAGGGCGTGCCATGGCTGGGGTGGTTCGTTGACGATTAGGACTGCGACTAGCAGGGGGCAGGCGGGCGACTGGCGTGGTTGGGGTCCGCTTCCCTTGCTCGTCCGACCGGCCACCTCCCATCTCCTCGTACGAGAAGTGGTGAGGGAAGGGACACTGCGAGTACGTAGTACGAGTGCACTGTGCGTCGGTGGTGTGGTTAGGTTTGGCGCGCGGGCGATGAAACAGTAGGCCGGACAGTCAGACACCCAGCCCAGCCAACCAACCAGCCCATCGATTTCTATTCTTGGCCACACGCACCCATCGGAGAGGGTCGATCTACAGCACAGACGGCGAGGCATCAGACACATGGGAGATGACTGGTATCGGGGATATCGATCGTCGTGCGTTTTGCATCCTGGCAGGTATGCCGGTTTGCTAGAAGGATAGTCGATTATAGTCCCGTAGCCATGGTGGTGATCTGCATTGTGTTTCGAGTCTGGTGCATTGTCTTCCTATGGAAGTGAAGCGCTCCCCTGAGACGGCGCCAGAGTATAACGCCTCCCGCGCTCGTCACTGTGTCTTTTGTCAGTGTCTTGTGTCTCTCTCGTTCCAGCCCTGCCCAGCCCAGCCCAGCCCAGCCAAGGGGTACGGCTGTTTGCCTTCTCTTCTGCGGCCAGTCCAGTCCAGTACTGGCAAAGGATCCGAGAGGCACCACAATATACAAGCCATTGTCTCTGCGAGTTTTTGGCGTCCCCATGTATTCCTATTTGGTAGCCAAAGACGAGAGCTGCGAGGATAGCGTCGCAGGGCCACGTCGTCCCGTATTCCGTTTGACAAGAAAATAGCGTGAGCCTTTCCGCCATGCATAGTCCACAATCCGCTCTTGCCGCCAGTAGCCCATTACTCCGTACCCATAGAGCAACTAGGATGCGAAATATCCACTGTCAAAGCCTCACCGGCCAGCCAACCAGCCTGCCTGTCTGTCGTCCGGGATGGTTTTGGGCCCGAGGCCCCCCGTGCTGATGGGGCCCCCCGTGTCCGTGGTGTCCGCCGCCGGGGGCGGAAGGATGACGCGCCAAGAGAGGGGGGAGAACCCACCTTGGACACGATGAACCAACCAACCACCCAGGGTATCCGGTGTCAATAGCCTCCGACTGGGTGGGTGGTTGTAGCAAGATGTTTAGCAGCAATCCACCTTTTTTTAGGTTGTCCTTTATTTTTTGGTCAGTTACTCGTAGTGACGAGAGAGACACGAGGCTTGTTGACAGGCGAGACAGCACAACGGCCCCTCTTTCTTTCTTTGTGGCCAAGGAGCTAGCCCAGTGGCTGCCCCATATCTCGTCACTCTAGCCAGGCCGCATGCAGAAACAAGAGACGCCATGTCCGATGCCTCCTCGTGTTGTACTCCGTGCTCTGTACGAGACGTTTTCTGCGCCGCGGGTACTCGTGCGTCCGTAACTCTGATCCCTCAGCGCCAAGGCTGTCTGTTCTGAATCCTCCCCTCCCCCGTGTAAGACGGACGCTTGGAGAGAGACCCGACAAAGGAACAGCCCAGTCAAGACTAAAGAGGGGCCCGGATTCGCCTCGCCTGGCCTCGCATGGCGCCTCCGTGCATATAATTGTCTTGTTCTGTCTCTTTTTCTCTCTTTTGTCCCCGTTGCTCCTGAATTCTGGATCCCCCTCCTCCCTCTTTGTTTCGTTGATATTGAACCAGGCTGCTCGCTCTCGACCCAACCAGCCATTTTTTTTGCATCATCAAGCACCACTCTCCTGCAGTAGCGGGTCCTCGTATTCACCAACCTCTCTCTACCTCTCGACCTCTCGAATCATCCTCTCTGGCGTGACAGCTTCGTCGTCTCTTCTAGTGTATATTCTTTTTTAGTGTTGCATTGCTCAGGTTTACGATTTGCTGTTTCTATTTATTCATCTGTTCGTCCTCCTCTCCCCCATTCCTTACCTCCCATCGAAAGCCACAATCTGTTCACACCTTTACAGTCATCGTACATAACAAATCGCTGCGTGGCTTGCCGTACAGAGTTGCGTGTGTGTGGTTTGCGTCCCTTGTACATACTGAGCAGGGCCAATCCACCTCCCACCTTCCTCTAGGTGCACCTCTTTGTCGTCGTCACTTCTTTGTTGTACATTGTGTGTCTGCTTTTCGTTTCTTTTCGTCTCGCTTCTTTTTTCTGTCTGTACAGAGCATTTTCTTCTCTTCTTGTCCTCTGACTTGTTCAAATTCGCTTCTTGTCTATACAATTGGCCGCTTTTGTACACAACGAAACCTTAACTTCACAGAGTCTCTTCTCGTCTCTCAAGACAACCGTCGCCGCTCCGGCTCGATACGTGCTGCTCTCCGAAATCATGAAGCTCCTCGCTGCTCTGCCCATCCTGGGCACGGTGGGCGCCACCGTCTTCCTCCCCAAGGATCTTGATGTGGAAAGCCCTAGTATGTTTCACCCAGTGGCGGGTCGACTCCCGACTGCAGACCCGATTTGCATCTCATCACTAACACGATTCGCCCACAGAGTCCATCCGCAACGTCGCTGCTACCGTTGCTCATGACACCATGGCCTACTACAGTGGGAACATGTCCGATCCAAACTCTCGCGTACGTCACCCAACAGGCATTATTCTGCTCATTTCTCTTTTCTTTTCTAGAAAAGCTAGTACTGACTCTTCTTTACAGGATGTTGGCGATGTCAAAGACCCCTACTACTGGTGGGTTGCTGGCGCTCTCTGGGGTGCCATGCTCGACTACTATCACTACACCGGTGATCCCAGCTACAACGACGTCGTCCTCCAGGCGCTCCTTGCCAAGGTCAATCTCGGTCCCAACAACAACTATTTGCCTCCCGAACATGCCGACGAGGAGGGCAATGATGACCTCTTCTTCTGGGGTCACGCTGTCCTGACTGCTGCTGAGCGCAACTTCCCCCAGCCCAACAGCAACCTCCCGTCATGGCTCGAGATTGCCGAAAACGTCTTTGAAGCCCTCGCCAACAGCTGGTTCACTGAAGACTGCAACGGCGGCATCTTTTGGCAGATTCTCGCGAGCAACCCCAATGGCCAGGACTATAAAAACTCCATCAGCAACGGCGGCTTCTTTGCGCTCGCCGCCCGCCTCGGTCGCATCACCGGCAAGCAGTCGTATGTCGACTGGGCCAACCGCGTTTGGGACTGGGCTTGGGAACACGAACTCATTGACCACCGCAACTATCGCATATACGACGGTATCGGCATTGGCAACGGCTGCACCGACATCAACTACTCGTCCTTTACCTACCTCAGCGGTATCTTCATCCACGGCGCTTCCGTCATGGCCAACCACACCGGCGACTCTCAGTGGGCCGACCGTGCCACCAAACTGCTCGACGGTGCCGACTGGTTCTTCATGGACAACAATGTCATGTACGAGGGTGCCTGCGAGGAGACCGAGACCTGCTTTGTCGGCAACGCTGATATGAGCACCTTTAAGGGCTTCCTCGCTCGCTTCATGTGGCAGAGCACCCTCATGATGCCCTCTCTCCACAGCAAGGTTGCCTCTTGGCTCATTCCTTCGGCCGAAGCCGCCGGCGCCGCCTGCTCTGGCGGTGACAGCGGCACGCAGTGCGGCATGCGATGGTACGAGTACAGCTTTGATGGCAACACCGGCCTCGGCCCCCAGATGTGCGCCCTCGAAGCCATCCAGGGCCTCCTTGCCGATAGCGCACCAGCCCCTCTCATAGGCGACCAGATCAAGCGAATCACCGATGCCAGCTTCGCCGCCGTCGACCCATACCGAGCCGATCCAGTCGAGAGCACACCGGAGCCGACGTCAACTTCAACGTTAGTAACGACCTCCTCCTCCTCCACTTCCACCACCAGCACCACGTCCACGTCCACGTCCACGTCTTCGTCCTCCTCTACCTCTTCTTCGTCGTCTTCTCCCTCTTCGAGTGCCAAACCAACCACGTCCTCCACGTCTAGCTCTACTACTCCTACTCCCACTCCTACCTCCACGTCTACCACCTCTACGTCTACTTCTTCCACGCCGACACCAACCAGTTCCAGTTCGACTTCCAGTTCCAGTTCCAGTTCTACTCCTTCCAGCACGAGCGAAACGTCTACCACCTCCTCTACCCCCTCCAGCACGAGCGAGCCACCCACCACGTTTTCTTCGTCTACTAGGAGCATAATGCCAACATCTACTAGTGAACCCGACACGGAATCGACCGAAAGTACGTTACAGAAGCCGAGACTCTCCAGCACCGACGCCTGTGGCCCCGCCACGGGTTCCGCTCCCGCCTCTGTCACTGCATCAATCTCTGCCACATCAGCATCCAACACCAAGCCACATGTCACTCTCTCCATCACAATATCCAACTCTTCAACTCATTCCAACACAATGACCACCTTGAATCCGCCATCTCACATCTCCTCACATCTTCCACAACAACATAATGCCACTTCCGGTCTCGCCTGTCCCGGCCCGTGGAGACCCCCCTCTCTAACTTCGTCCCCTGTAGGTTCGCCGCCGGAGGTTACCACCGACCCCGATGACGAAGATTCCCTGGCTAGTCTCACCTCGTCCAACTTCCTGACTGTTATGCTGGTTGCCCTCGGCACCGCGCTGGCGGCCTGGTAAAATGTTGGCGTTTTGATACTACGCGGAAAAGCACAGAAGAAGACTCTTGAAAGACTCACTCTGCGATGACTCGTTATGATTTTATGATTTCACCTTTTTCCTTTTCACTCTTGTCTTTATGTCTTTTCTTTTAATGTCTTGTTTTGTTTTTATTTTATGTTTTTCCATGTACACATGCATCCGTCTCTGGATTCTCGGCTTACA
The DNA here is from genome assembly GCA_003056585.1 of Lecanicillium sp. MT-2017a. NCBI lineage: Eukaryota > Fungi > Ascomycota > Sordariomycetes > Hypocreales > Cordycipitaceae > Lecanicillium > Lecanicillium sp. MT-2017a. Next base: position 231,059 of record PXYN01000248.1, read on the forward strand.
ATAGCCGAAGGCGCACAAGGCACTCACAATGCTTGCCTCCAGAGATTGGCCGGTTGGATAGAATACATCACAAAATCTTGGGATATAGGGTATAAATACGGCTCGGATTAAAGCCGAAATGAATATTAAAATGTTTATATTAAAAAGCCCCAAGTGTGCCCATGAATATGACACGTCCTAGATTCTATATGCATAGTCTTGTCTATAGTCACTTTTGATGTGTTTTTACCCTCTAATTTCGGACAGCGTCTTTGCCAATGAGTCGAGGAAGCGCGTCACCTCGTCTTTGGTGCCTACCGTGATGCGGAGGCAGCCGAGGCAGCCGTGCTCCTTGCCACGGAACCGCACGACGACGCCTTTGTTTTCCGCAAGAGTCTCGTACACCTTTTGGGCCACGCTATTATCCGCGTTTCCCTGAGCATCCAGCATCTCAAACAGGAGAAAGTTGCTCTCTGTGCCACCGCGCAAGCGGCCCACACCCTCAATCTTGGGCAACTCAGCCAGGAGCCTATCGCGCTGCTCAATAATGTTGGCGCGGTTTTCTCGCATGACGGCCAGGCCGGCCTCGCCCACAGCGGCGCCAGCCAGCGCAGACGTCGGGCTAGAGATGTTGTAGGGGGCCTTGATATTGTTGAGCAGCTGGGCAATCTCGGGTGAGGTAAAGGCCGCGCCGAGACGGATGCCAGCCATGCCAAACGCCTTGGACAGGGTCTGCATGACGACGAGGTTGGGGTACTCGGTGACGAGCTCGGCGAGGGAGGCGTCGTCGGGCGCAAAGTCAATATAGGCCTCGTCGACGACGACGACGCCGTTCCAGGTCGGGTGGGCGAGGATGGCCTCGACGTCGGCCTTGCTCAGCAGCGAGCCCGTCGGGTTGCCCGGTGAGCAGAGGTAGGCAATCTTGATGGAGGCGGCGTCGGGCGCCGACAGCGCAGAGGTGATGGCGGGGACGTCGAGGGCAAACGTCGGCGCGGGCAGCAGCGGCACCTTGACGAGGGACACGTCGTTGACCTGCGCGGACACGGCGTACATGCCGTACGTCGGCGGGCAGGTGAGGATGCGGTCGACGCCCGGCGTGCAGAAGCAGCGCAGCAGCGCGTCAATGGCCTCGTCGGAGCCCACGCCCACAAAGAGGTTGTCGGGCGTCAGCGTCTTGGTCGTGTGGGCGTGGGTGTTGCGCAGGGTGCAGAGCTGTTGCTTGAGGTCGCGCTGGTGGGGGTCTGGGTAGCGGTTTAGGCCGAGGAAGTCGATGTTGCTTGCTGATGACGAGGTCGATGAGGGGGCGGATGTGAGGGAGGCGGGCAGCGAGGGGCCGTAGGCGTTTTCGTTTGCGTCGAGGAGGACGTTTGTGCCGTCGTCTTTGTAGTCACTGCGAGAGAGATTGAGGCGTCAGCCCAGAGGAATGATTGAATGCGGAAGAGGGATGGGAGAAGGGGGGGCTTTTTACTCTCTGGCGCAGCGGTAGGGCTGAAGCGCTAAGATATTAGGGCGGGCGCATGTCGAGAGGTTAAAGGGCGACATTTTAGGCGGGCGGCGGGTTGGAGATGGAGGAATGGGGTTGGTGGGAGAGAAGGGAAGAGAGGAGAGCTTGGGTTGGGTTGGCTGGTTCTGGTGTTGAGGAAAATGTTTGAGGAGTCAATTGCGCCCGATTACCGGAGCCGGAGGTGGGATGGTGGGGCTGATGTGCCAAGCTCCGACAAGTTATCTAGATTGCAATGGACACCATTTCACAGGCCGAAGGAATCGCGAAACTCGTATTAAAAGCAAACCAATAACAGTTCATGCATTGAAATATATCAGAGCATCATATTGGCTGATATGCAGGAGCCTCTCGCAATTGATCACTAAGCAAAGTAAAAGATGCCGTGTATGCGAGGGTTCGAAACCGGCGTGCCTTTTCCCGTATCGCGTCAATCTAACGATGTCATTTTACCCTAAAAATCAGAATAACTCCAGCTAAAATGGTGAAAATAGCACATTCTATTTGATATAGTCCTATTTGGTATTGGAACCCGCAATGGCTATATGCTTTGTGTCCGTGTTCGTATGCAAGCATAAGAGGTAAATGGAGCAGCGACTAATGTCGGCGATGCGGTAGTGGAGAGCGAAACGTGTATGGGGCCTTTATTCGCCTCCATGCTAGTATCATATAATCCTAGTTGGCGCTGGATAGGCGTAGTGCTCGTAGAACGAATGGCCAGCTGCATTCCATGCTGGCCTCGTACGTCGCCATCGTGCGGCAAGAGAGACTTGGGTAGTGCTCTGTGATTTATATCTCTGTCCCGTGTCGAATTGAGTGTCCTCACGGAGGGAATATAATAGTTCTCGTCATGAAATTTCAGGCAAGGGCGGCACATCAACGCCATGCTGCTCCACGTGTTGTACGATTTTGCTGTAGTCCCGGCATTTGTGATGGACATTAAAATCCAGCATGAGGCCGACCTTCCGATTCTCATTGACTTCAGCCAAGACTGGCGTCACATCTCCGTAGCACATCAAACTAAGACGAAGTGCTTCAATGCAGTGGTCGACGTGCATGCGATTTGCAAGGGGATTCTCCATTTCCGCTGGATAGTATTCTCCCCATGTCTCTCTGAACATGTGCAAGGGCCAGGTGGCCTTACGCACAACATTCTACATTACTCAGGTGTCAGATAATTTGGCCATTTCTCAGTCGATCTTTCGCTTTGTCGCGGCTGGTCTCAGTTATGAGAACAGAAAACGTACCAGACAGTGAAGTTGATGAAATACTTCAAGCGTTGCCGCATAGGTGGGGTTGTTCGGATCGCTGTCCTGTATCTGTGCAAATTCTATACCAGGCCTGGATTTGTTCAAGGCCACGATTCCAGCGGTGTCAATGCCAACCGCGGGGTCTGGCAAGGTTGTTAGAGTATCAGCTTCGCCGATTCATGTATTCATCAAAGGATGGGGGTAGCAACTAACGTTCCCATAACCTGACCCAGGCGGTCTCCCTCTCGAGGTTTGGCGGTCCCCGATAAACGGAGGTATGGTTGAAAAAATTTATAAAGTCGCCTTCCCAGAACTCTACTGCATCCCAAATCGGCGCTGGAAAATGTCAAATTTAGCGCTGTTATGGCAGTATTTCAAGTGCACGACTCACAGTAAGGAGATATCTGTTTGGCACATTGAACGTCCGAAAGCCCGCACTGGCTTGGCCTCAGCCAGGACAAGGCAGATAGCAAGAAAATGGCAGCATTGACGTAAACCACTAGCTGAAAACGCTTTTCTCTCTTCGCCAGTCGTGCCTCACGTTCTCGGGCATCTTCGCCAGGTGTATCTCCCAGCGGCGTCAGCGGGTGATAGGTGGCTTGCGCTGTGACCATGATGCGCATGCAGTCCCATTGGTTCTTCGTTCAGTGTACAATATATATGCTTCTCCCGTACCTGCAATCGCGGTCTCGTAGGCGTTTCGGCTATAGACTGCTGATAAGAGAGGACTGTATCTGACGGGTGGCATGCCATCAAATAGGGACCATCTGGCAGGAGGGCTGCAGCACGAAATTGGTAGGCCATCAGCGCAAACGACGCGCTGCTCGTGTGCTGCTAGCTAGCTGGTGGTGGGGCAGCGCCGCCTCGTCCACAGCCATCCAACATTGCTGATGCGCCAGTGGCGACTGAGTGCTCAGTGTTCTGCGAGTTGTCGCACGTGTGCCAAGTGGGCTTTCAGCCTGCCCGGACTCTGGGGACACCAGCAGACAATACCTATCTCATTGTCAGAGAACCCACAACACCGGCTCAGCAACCTCCACCGCATTTTGCGATGGTTCAAAACTCATGACTTTGTTTTGTCCCTCTTTCTGACTGGTGATACTTTTGGCATATATGCGATTACTTCTTGTGCGCCGCCAGCATGTTGCGCCGAATGCTCTGCGCGATTATGCTCTTCATCTTGCTGATCAACATCGGGATTAATGCTCTACCCAGTATGTATTCTCAATGCAGATCTGATGGCAACCATGCTGGTACAAGTCAACACTCACCAAAAGGCACAGCGGATTTTACGTTACCAGTGGACAACAACCTTCTTTTCAGGGGCGGAATGCTCACACTCCATAAAGTGAGCAGCCACGCCTACGACGAAGAAATAGAAGCCGCAAATAAGGAAGATGTCATGGGCGTTAGGATATGAAACCTAGATGTTCCTTATCGTGAGAATGTTAAGCCAGCGAGGAGGAAGGAGAGTGGGTTCACATTGTTCGCATACTATGCTTGGCGCTTAGTCGGCTAAGATGGATTCGGTTCACACTTTTTCGCCCCCCCTTTTTTTTTTGTGGTGTAGCAAGATGGTCTTTGTCAAGCGTGTTCAAGCGTTTCAAGGCTGCCCAGCAGTTTCTCGAATTAGTCACTCCAAGATACCAAGTTAGGCGAATGCAAGCATGAGTAATCACAAGGAGGGTACTGACGCCTTTACCCTCGAGTATCTATCCAAGTTATACCATAAACCACTCATGAAACTCCTGCAGCTATGCCTGTTTTGACATCGGACGCAGCTGCAACATGGATGTGCCATGTGGCATTTTACCGAAATGGATCAAAGTCACACTTAGCAGCCAGCGGCTTGATTACTTCCGGCGCCAGCTGATGCTTGCTGAACCCGCCCCATTTTACTCGCTGTACTCGGTTCAATTAGTCGTATGTGGGAGTTCTACGAATATGGTCTGTACGTACGCATGCTAATATCGGCTCGACACGCTAGCAACGACGCTAGTAAAGGACCTTTTGCACTGCACTAGAGCGTACTAGGCATTTTCGCACTCCTAGTAGCAAGCCTGTCAGTGTGTCATTCGTACTTACTATGTTTGGTGCGGTGACGGCGACGTATGGGCAGGTTTTAGGTTGTTTTCGCCTTGACAAGAGGTAAAGTTAGGGTTACTCAACGACTGTCCAATACAGCTTCAAATATACCCAATATCCCCGGTGTTCCACGTATACTGCAGACGAGCTGTGAGTCTGCTTACCATTGACGCGGAAAGTCGGAGTACTACAGAGTATGTAACTAGCCACATGTTATATAGCAGTGCTGGAGGATGTGCAATGTGCAGCTCTCATGCGGACACCACCAATTGCGCTATCTACTCGTATATTGGTACTCCGTACGAAGTACTACGGTACTTACTCCGTACAGCACTCCTACCTACCCCGCATCTTTACCGGATGAGTTAGGTGTCATTGAGCACTGTAACCCTGGCGCTACCAGGACGCCACAATAAGCAGATGTGCCTCAGGCCGGGGCCAAGCTTGTCAATTGCACTTTTTGTCTGCCAGTGAATATTACTATGTACCTACATACATGCGGCAGGCACCCCGGCGAGATGCGAATTTTTGAGGATTTAAACATCTTGCTCAAGAACTAGCCATTGATGGGTCATGCCAGCTCTGACCGAAGCACAAATCGTTGCTGCTGGGGTTCTCCCGCGCCAATAACGCCACTCATCTTGTGGTTGTGGTACTTTAGGTAGGTGGGGTCGACAAGCTTAGCGCTTTAGTTTAGTTAGTGCGCGCCACATCTGCGGCCTGGGTTGCGAGCATGTCCCTACCATAGCCAACCGTACCAACCAACATTTTCGCTACGACCCTGCCACTCCCTCCCCCCGCGAGTACATAATGCAGAGCCAGAATGGGACAGTATCCGACCGTTCATCTGCCTTCGCCACTAGCCTCGCCATTCTTCTCGGCGCATCTCACTCTGAGCCTGGCTGCCGTGCGCTGCAGAAAATTGCGCGCCTTGCGAGCCGGGATAGCACAGTTCAAGATTCCTCGCTCTGGGTACCATCACAATCATGGAGTTCGATCCTCAGCTAGATGAGACATTTGGTCCCCAGTATCCAGGCTTTTTCGAGTTTACGCTTACCTTTGAAAGATGGATCTTCTCAATTCTCCCTGCTTCCTTGCTCATTCTCGTTACGCCAATCTACGTCGTCAACATCATCTACCTGCCCGCCCACGTTCGCGCTGGCCTTCTTCTCGCGGCAAAACTGGGGGCTAGTATCATCTTGACCGGAAACCAAATTGCTATTCTTATTCTCTGGTGGTTGTTCAGTCTAGTTCGATCAGACATCTCACTGGCTTCCGCGCTGCTTTTATGTGCTGCCTCGCTTTGCATGACCGTTGTCATATATGCAGAACATATCTACTCCATACAGCCCTCCACATTTCTCAGCGTGTACCTCAGCCTAACCGTTCTTCTCGATGGGGCCAAGTGCCGGTCTTACTTCCTACGGCCTGGCTACGCAGCCATAGGCGGGGTTTATGTTGGTACCATTACGTTGAAAGTTGTTCTGCTCGCTCTCGAAGAGGTATCCAAACGTCGTTTAGTGTACCATAATCGTCTCCGGTTTCCTATAGGCAACGAAGCCATCAGCGGGTTTTGGAATCGCTCTTTATTTCTCTGGCTGAACTCGACATTGATATTGGGTTTTCGATCAATTCTCAAAGTGGAAGATTTACCTTTAATGGGTTCCGAGTTCAACTCTGAGGAGCTTTACCTTCAGTTTGAACCGCATTGGAAGAAAGGTATGTAATGTTACAGTCTCATCCATCTCTTTCTTCGTGGGTTTGGAAATATTTGCTGAAACACGACTAGCAAACAAGAAATCCAAGCTTGCCTTAGCAAGATCATGCCTTCTCACCATCCCTCGAGAATTTGTTTCCACATTTATGCCGCGGTTATGCTGCACAGGCTTTACTTTTGCGCAACCCTTCCTGCTGCATACAATTGTCACTGCGGTAGGTGGAGAGGAGAGGCTTTCACGAGCGATGAAAGGTGGCCTGATCGGAGCTACCTTGCTGGTTTACTTTGGAATGGCTGTGAGTAATGGTGATATTCAGCATTGGCAACGATTGAATATACTTATAAAGAGTTTTCAAAGGTGTCTATGGCGTATTACGAGCATATCAATTACCGCACAGTAACCCTTGTTCGAGGCATTCTTACGGCCGCGATATACGATAAAACACACCGACTGAGCTACAACAGATTGAAGGATTCTGCGGCGGTCACCCTGATGAGTACAGATATTGCCGGCGTCAAGCTGGTCATTTCCACGTTCCACGATGTCTGGGCTAGCATCATTGCGATTGGCCTTGGCCTTTTTGTGTTGGCGAAAATGACCGGCCCCGCTTCTGTTCTTATACTTGGGCCGGCGGCTCGTGAGTTGTGAACCTCTTTGGTATAATTAAAAGGCTAACTCAGATAGTTTCAACTGCTGCGGCGTCATGGATCGGGAACAAAATGGGTATCGCTCGCACAGCGTGGAATCAGAAGGTGGAGAGTCGAGTGGCGGCGACATCGAACGTCCTCGCGCAGTTGAAGAGTGTCAAGATGAGCGGACTCTCGCCAGTCATGTCTGAATTTCTCCAAAAGCTGCGTGAGGAAGAAATAGGCGCGTCCTTGAAGGAAAGGCGCACGCGAATAATGCTACATGCGCTTTGTAAGGGATTCCGTCACTTTCATGGAGTATCTGCTAATCAAACAAGCTGCCGCTACAAATGCCACTGCCCCTGTCGTTGTCATTGCTGGCGGACTCTTCTGGACCAAGGCTTCTGAGGCTCTCACGGTGGCACAAATATTTACAATCCTGGCAGTTGTCGCTATCATTTCCGGCCCGTTAACCACGATTCTCGTTTGTATCCCCTTTTTTGCGGCAGGGCTGGCTTGTCTCACCCGTATCCAAGATTACCTGGCGCTTGATGAAGTCACTGACCCAAGAATACATACACGTATACCACCGAAGGATGGTCGCCCTGGCGCTGTTGAGTTGAGGAGTGTGACAGTCGTAGGCTCAACTAAAAGCGAGTTTGTTCTCAGGGAGTTATGCCTACGATTTCCTATCGGTCTTGTGTCTATGATAGTTGGGCCTGTTGGGTGCGGCAAGTCTACGCTGCTGCGAACCGTACTCGGTGAGGTCGAGCTGGAAAGCGGCGCCATTCTATTTTCGCCCGAAACAACCGGCTATTGCGACCAAACGGCATGGATTCAAAACCTCAGCATTCGCGATATAATAATTGGCCAGCGAGACTATAACCCGTACTGGTACATGTCTGTTGTACTTGCTTGTGCCTTAGACCAAGATATACGTCAGCTTCCAGAGGGCGACAAGACGATGGCAGGAAGTGGCGGGAGCAAACTTAGTGGAGGGCAAAAACAACGACTGGTAGTGTCTCATTCCGACGGACTTATAATGCTCCTTTCTAAATGGCTAATTATTATGCAGGCACTGGCCCGAGCCGCCTACGCAAGCCCAGATATATTGGTCGTCGATGACGTTCTTAGTGCCGTCGATATTGTAACGGCGAAACTTATCCTCTCGAGACTATTTGGGAAAGGTGGTATTCTTCGCGATCTTAAAATGACGGCTATAATAACCACCAGCATCCGTACGAGCCACTACTTGCCCCCATTGAGTTTGAACACGCTGACGTTTTGCAGCGGAACTTTTGGACGCCGCAGACCTGGCGTTCGAGTTTATTGGAAACGGACAAATCCAGAAGCATGACAGCCCGAAAAATCTGTTGAAAGAATTGCATGCTACCCAAACTGCGGCCGAGAAGACTTGCGCGCCGTCGCTTGAAGCAGCTGCAAAAGAGGCCGAACCCCCCGAAAACGAGCCACCTGCTGTTGAAGCCGTACCAGAAGACGACGTCGAGAATGAAGGGCGACAGAAGGGCGACAACGGGCTCTATATGTATTACTTAGGAGCCACTGGTTGGTCGTTGGTAATTCTGTGGCTTTTCACGGTAGCCGCTGCGGCGGTCGCGGAAAGAATGCCTTGTGAGTAGTCTCGATTTCAGTTTCTTGTCGTGGAGTCGCATCAATAACCCGAATCCAGTTATTTTCGTACGGATCTGGATGGACAAAGCACCACAGAACGACACCTACTTTCTAGGGTTCGCCCTTCTTGGCGCCGCTAGCGTGGCTTGTACAATCATTACAACATCGTGAGTGCACAGCCACGTCGTGACACGAAACATTCTAACGCATTTAATTGCTAGATTCTACTACTATAAAATCGTTCCGAAATCGTCAGAGACATTGCACTGGAGATTGCTCACTTCAGTCATGAGGTAGGACATCGTTGAAGCCGAATTGGTATTGATCTAACATGGTACACTTAGTGCGACTCTGTCATTCATCTCCGAAACAGACAGCGGCACAATTTTGAACAGGTAAGCACTGGGACATGCTTTAAAGGTGTTCGACTCCTTTTATACTAAACCAGCATGAACATACAGATTCAGCCAAGACATGGCTCTTATTTCTCAGCACCTCCCGTTGGCATTCATGGAAACCAGTTATAGTACGCGGCCATACAAGCATCACATCAACTTACCACAGTATTCGGCTAACATTCTCTAGTCACTGTGTCAGTGCTTGCTGATACCGGTATCGTAGCCTCAGGGGCCGCTTATGCTGCACCCATCATTCCACTGTTCCTGGTTGTTCTTTACTTTATTCAATATTTCTACCTTCGATCATCACGCCAATTGCGTCTCTTAGATCTGGAAACGCAAACACCACTTTATACACTTTTTACTGAGACAGCCAGCGGCATTCAACATATCCGCGCATTTTCTTGGCGGTCACAGTTTGTTTGGCTAAATTATGGCCTGCTTGACTACTCTCAGAAACCCTATTACTTCCAGTTCTGCATCCAGCGCTGGCTGTCGCTAGTATTAGGCCTCTCAACTTGTACGTTGGCTGTGGCATTAGTTAGCTTTGCCGTCAACTACACTTCGGCAACATCACAGGCCGCGATTGGACTAGCCATGTTAAATCTTATCACTTTCAGCTCAAATCTTGGAGAGCTGATTGGAGCGTGGGTTGATATGGAAACGTCACTGGGGGCCATATTTCGACTGCGAGACTTCATCAAGCAAACCCCACGAGAGGCGCCAGATGAACCCGTCGCCGAACTGGATAATTCTTGGCCATCCTCTGGCAGTATTGAGTTCGACGGTGTGTCGGCCAATTACAAGTAAGTTTGCGCAGGGCAATTGACATGCATCGTATGCTAATGCTCTCAGGACTGCGAATGCTGGAGCTGTTGATGTGTTGAACAATGTATCTTTCGCTATCCAACATGGCCAAAAAGTCGCAATCAAGGGACGGACGGGAAGGTAATGCTGCAATACTGGTTTCTTCTTCGCAAAACTTTCTTTACTAACGTTCGGGCAAATTGTAGTGGCAAATCGTCAATTCTTCTGGCGCTTCTCAATTTCCTTACCTACCGTGGGACTATCAAAATTGATGGGCATGAAATCAGGACCATTCCGCAAGATCTCCTTCGGTCACGAATGACTGTTCTTTCTCAAGAAGGTCTAGAGCTTTTGGGCTCGGTTCGCACGAATCTGCATCCACTTTGCAAAGCAGATTCCATTGATACACTCATAGACGAGTCTCTGGTTGCTGTGTTGACCAAAGTGGGCCTTTGGGCAGAAATAGAATCGAAAGGAGCCAACCTCGATACCAAACTGGCGACATTGCGTCTTTCGCAGGGACAGAGGCAGTTGTTCTGCCTTGCTCGTGCCATACTTCATAGGGAACGTACGGAATCGAAAATTGTGCTTTTGGATGAAGTGACAGGCCGAGTAGATATTGAGATGGATAAGCGTATGCAGGCAGTCATGCAAGAAGCCTTCAGCGCTTGCACGGTAATTATCATCACTCACCGTCTCGAGACTGTCTCAATGGCAGAATTAGCCCTGGAAATACAGGAGGGCAAGGTTGCTCAGGTTCTTGAGCGGGACCCGGAGAGCAAAGAATGGGCAGAGGTGAACACTAATAAATCGTCAGAATAGATAAATATACCCTATCTTTCTTTCTTCTGGAAAACTTTCTGCACATCGTATCGCTCTCTCGCTGTCTCCAGCCTAGAGGTGGCACCGAATTAGAAACCAGCACCGCTTCTTCCACATCAGGCCACCGGCCACGACCCGCCACAGCATCATGCCGCATGCCATGGTGCCCGCTATCAGCGGGATGAGCTGACCGACGGAGCTGACAGTTGTAGTAATCTCTCCCTTTGGCTCATTGACAGAGATCAAATATTCCACTATAGCCACCGAGAAGGCAATCAGGCCCATGGACAGCAGCATTAGCACAATATCCACCCGCGGCCGCTTCCTGTCCTCGTGGAGCCCGGCCAAGCCGCCTCTGAACCGCTTATACACAAAGAATCCGCACACTCCGCACAGGCAAACACAAGAAATAAGTTCCATAACGGATAGGGCCTTTCCCAGGGATCGGAACCAGCCGGTAAACGATGCCCTGCCGAAGAAGGCAATATGGCGGCATGACGTCTGGGTCATGGCGTCCACGCCGGTGAACCAGAACCAGCAGCCATACGCGGACAACGCCATGTAAAATATAATTCGCATAAGGCCGGACACCTTATTCAGGTTTGTGATGCCGTCGCCGGTGACGCTGGAGAGTGAGCCGCAGAGGAGGAACTGCGTGATGACGGAGCCGACGGCGTTTCCGCTCTTGGTGCTTTCCGTGCAGAGGCCGATAAAGATGGCAAACTGGATTATGCGGTTCGTGATACGGAGAACGCCTTCGCTCCGCTGGTCAAAGACGGTTGCGAGGAGCGTCGCCGTCCATTGTGCGTAGAGGCCGGCTCGCACACCAATGCCGTATAGGTCTGGGTTGCCCTCCCAATCGCAGGATTCCCGAGTGACGAGCATGGCAAAAGTTTTTAGCTATTGTGAGACTGCACTTGGAATAAAACCATTATGAAATGATATAGAGGTAAACTGAGGCGATGGCGCGAATTCATATGTAATAGTTGCCTCGAGGTGAGGCTGATTATTTGTGAGATGAGTTGACGCCTTGTGAGGCTGACTGGCCAGGCGGACCGCCCCGGCTGAGGCGCAGCAAACCCCATGCCAGATCTACTTTACGGCGCACAGCCTCTAATTTCTTCTAGCTCGCCAATAGAATTGGGAGGGCGTAACTTATTAGGCAGAGCTCTCGGTGCCTTGACTTGTACTAATGTGAAAGCTGGAGCTTGGCTCCGCCTCAGCCCTGTCTACGCTGAACGCATATCTACATAGCGTGCCTGCTTCCCGTGCAGGCCACATCTGGGTCAGACCGCAGACTTCCTTTCTTAAATTTTACGCAGCTGGTACTTGTATTTCCGCTGTCGACAAAATGTTCAACGGGACTCTGGACGCAGTATTGGTGGAACGAGCAGGAACCTGCCCTATCGAGGGGAACCCTGATCTCTATGGACTGGGCATCAGGCTTGGTATTTATTTTCAGATGATTACGGTACAGATTTCTGCCATGATGAGCCAGGCCCTCCGAGATGACGATTATCTGGGAGAAGCGACCATTGTCTTTATCATTTCCGTGGGCAGCGTGCTCGTCAGTGAACTTTACAAAGGCAAGGAAGGAATCCAAGCAGTGGAAGCTGCGCCGATACTGGCCCTTTTGATCGCGCAGGTCGGCTCTTGTCGGATTGTCGCCACAAGGAGCATAATTCCGACCGTCATATACTCCGTGGAGCTGTGCGGCCTCATCGGCCTCAATGTCTGGTACTGGTGGTATGGCATGGATACTCTGGGAAGGGCCTGCCCCGACGACAAGGCCTTCTTCTTCGCAAAGGTCAGCCTATGGGGCTGGTTTCGCACTTTAAACAAGGTCTTTACCATCTTTTCTGCCATATGCGGCGCCCTCGCCGCCGTGATATACATGACGAGTACGTGTGGTGCCATAATGCCAGAGACGGTTGTATGAGTGTCTAACGTGTTGGTCACAGGTTTCGGTTTCTACGGATTTGCGAAAGTCCGTAACCTTTTCAAAGGTCGCCACCAATCTCAACCTGAACAACAGGTGCAGCAAGTCGATGACCGAGACCGCTTCACGCCAGGCGACTTTGGAAAGGTGGAGCTTGTGCTCAATATTAGCGTCATTGTCTATGTGGAAATGACACTCAGGTGGAACAACATTTCGGGCGTCAACTCCCTACGCAGCCCTGGCCAGTTTATGCCTTTCTTCATTGCTGTCGCGCAGTTCTTTGGCGTGCTATACCAGGCGGTCTCTCGAGCTCTCAGTCTCATAGCGGCGGACGATGACGGCTGGGATGGTATGTGCTTTCGTAATAAAGCAGTATGAAAAATCTTGGGTGCTGACGTTTATGCTCTAGATGACTACGAAGTTGACTGTAAACATGATTCCAAGTTTCTTTTTAGACCGGATGGCGCCAAGTCTTCGGCACATGACATTGAGCTTGCGCCAGATTCTAACGCCTCGGTGATGCGAAAATGATGAAGTCTTTAATCTCATCTTATAAGAACAATATTATAGAATAGCTACAGATATAGAGAATATACGAACAAAATTACTACGGGAGGTATTGCAAGGTTAGAACGTGGGGATGCCGCTCTCTGAGTACTCAAGTGTAAGTGGGCTCAACGAAGCCGTACAGCGCTAACACAAAATAGGCATACCACCACCCACACGGCTCAATAGGGCATTACTTAACCATTCTGGCCATTACAGCAGTAGTCCGCACGCTCGGTATGGATGCAGCGGCGAAACGGAACTGCTGGTAATGCTGCACGGTGTCTTATCCCCGCATTGATCCGCACGGCAAATGCGCTAAGAAGGGTCTCAGCCTCCCCTCACTAGCGCCGGGACGGTCTTATAGACGGCGTCGGCGACAAAACCGCAGTCACATCAGCACAATGTTGGGCGACGGCCCCCTTGCGTTGGGTGTGAGCAAAGAAGGCTATTGTGTTGCCGGGGGTAGTATCCAGCCTATTGTTAGGTCATTGTTCAAGGGCCGACCTAAGACTCGGTGTGCATCACCTGTGCTTTAAATCTCGCCTTTCCCATGCAGCCTCGTTTTTAATTTCTGCCGCTTCCCGCTGTATAGTCTTGCCTGGAATTAGCGACAGTCGCAACAATGGTTCAGCTATCTCAGGTCGCCTTGACAGCTTGCATGGCTTGGGATGTACAGGCCAGGCTGTGTAAGATGGAGAACCTGATCACCTTTGGCGATAGCTACACAGACGAATCCCGCGCCTACTATTTCCGGGATAATGGCCACGCGCCACCTGTTGGCTATCTTCCGCCTCGCGATGAGAAGGCATTCGGGGGCGGCTATACTTGGTCGCGAGTCGTGGCAGATCTCACAGGCGCCAGGTTTTACAATTACGCCGTTGCAGGCGCCATGTGCGCAGACAACATCACGACTCACTGGTTTGAGCCCATCAACGACAACTTCCCCTCCGTGCTGGACTATGAGATCCCGGCGTACAAGGCTGATGTTCCTCTCCCCGACTATTTTACCGACAGGCGTGCTGATAATACCGTATACGCGCTCTGGATCGGCACCAACGATCTCGGCATTGATGGGTTCCTATCGGATAGCAACGTTCGGGGCACCAGTCTCACAACATTCGTAGACTGCGTCTGGCAGACGTTTGACAAGATCTATGAGACTGGCGGCCGGAACTTTGTGCTCCTCAACATTGTGCCGCTCGAGCACTCGCCCGCCTATGCGCCGCCTGAGCGGGGAGGCGTTGGCGACCACCAGTTCTGGGAGGATAAGTCGAAATACAACATGACCGAGTACGCTTACAAGATGTTTGAGTACTCGACCTCGGTCAACACACTGTTCGACATTGGGGCCGAGTATCACCTGCTGCTCAAGAAGCGCTGGCCGGGCGCGACCTTTACCGTCTTTGATGTCCACTCGCTGTTTCTGGATATCCGGGCTGACCCGAGCAAGTATTTGGATCAGCCTGCCAACACAACGTACCCGTGGCATCGCTGCGTGACGGGCGATGACTGCACGACGGCCGAGCTGCCGCTGTCCAACTATCAATGGTATGTGCCCAAAGCACGCTTGAAACACCGATGGGATGCTAATGCGCAAAATTCAGGTATGATGAGTTGCATCCGTCAGCTCGCATCGATGAAATTATTGCAAAGGAGTTTGTCAATGTTGTCAAGGGAACATCCAAGTATGCGACTATACATAGGTATCATTAGTCAGGGGTCTTGCTGAGCAGGACATACGGAATTGAAGACGCCGCCAGCGGTTGGGCGCATTTAGCACATAGTATCCATAGCTTCTTTCTATTCTCGTCCAATAACTTCAAGGAATTTAATGATTTGAATCCTCAGCTTGCGCTGCATGCAATTGTCTTGGTCAGAAGCTGCTGCGTTGAAAGGTGCTCTATTGGCCCCCGGCGGCTTACGGGCGGGTTCCACCATTCGAGTCCCGCCGCCTCCGGGCCAAAATATCTCCGAAGGCCGTTCCGCGCAGCCAGCCAACAATCGCTCTCCTCTGCTACCGGCGCGAAACACCAAGACAGCCGCCGGGCGCATCTCCGAAATATTGCTGCGGACATCGCCAGATTATCCTGACCCGCGCCGAGGTGCACCAAATCCCGATCGCATCACCAGAACTCTCTCAAAAAGCACCGCTGCAACGCTACAGAGGCGACTCGACCGTTTGCCCTGAGCACCACACGTACCTGTGCGACGCCAGAGCACAAAGGCAAACAGCCGGAATCAACAAGCTCGTTATCGCGATACGCGCCCGTTCTTCCCTTGACACGCTCGCCATCTATACTATATCGATATAATACGCCAGAAAAATACAGGCTGTGAATTTTCCGACACCAATCCGAGAACACAGCCGAGCCAAAGACCCGAACCACATCAGCCAGGTCGCGAGCGCGACGGTGTAGCCAGCCATGTTCCAGGGCGGGTACGGTTTCAATAATGCCGGGCAGCAGCAGTTTAACAACCAAGGTGCTCCCCAGCAGCAAGGCGGCCAGCCGAACCAGCAGCAAATGATGTTCAATCAGCAGCAGCAGTTTGCCGGCATGGGGCCCCAGGGCGGCTTCAACCCCGGTGCGAATCCCCAAATGATGCACGGGGGACCGCAAGGAATGATGCCGAACCAGGGAGTGCCCAACATGCCTCCCAATGGTCAGAGTACGTATTTCGGGTTCTTTTTCTTGGCTGCCCACTCCGGGTTACTCGCCAGACTAGAAGGCTAACAGATGCTATAGTGGCCGGTTTCCAACAACAGTTCCCGCAACAATATAATCAAATGATGGCTCAAGGAGGGGCGCCTCAGAACTTTGCGCCTAACCAATATATGATGGCGCAAGGAGGCATGCAAGGCTTCCCCATGAACCAGCAAGGAATGTCCCCGCAGGCGCAACACATGATGCAGCAACGCCTGCAGCAGCAACAGCAACACATGCAGCAACAGCAGCAACAACACCAACATCAACAGCAACAACAGCATCCGCATCAGCAACAGCAGCAACATCCGCAGCAGCAGCAGCAACAACAGCCGCATCAACAGCCCCAGCAAATGCCGCAGCAGATGCAGCAACCGCAACAACAAGGACAGCAGCAGAACGCGCAACAAGGAAGTGCTCCGATAGGTCAAGCAGGCACGCCTCAACGACCAACCAGTGCCGCGCAGAATAGCCCTTCAGGGCCTATGCAAGGCCAACAGCCTCAGTTCTCGCCGCAGCAAATGCCACAGCAAATGCCCCAGCAGGGGAAAATGCCTCCAAACCAGGCTCAGCAGCAGCAGCAGCCCCCGCAGCAGCAGGGACTCGGCCCAGGTGGTACGCCTCAAACGCCCACATTTCCACAGAATCAAGGCGGAAGCACCGGTGCGCCGTCATCAACTGGACCTTTGAGCCCTGGGTCAGAGTCTCGCGAAAAGGAACGCTTTGCGTTGCTACTAGATATAAATCACGAGCTGCTCTACGAGTCGATCGTGCTCCAGACCACCCAGGCAGAGCTGAAAAAGGAAGCCGCGGCCGCAAATGGCAACGCAACAGACCGGAAGCCAACAGAAGAGGAGACCTCGTTCCAGCAAGATTACGTGCAGTGAGTAGTCCAAACTTGTGATGCCATGACGACGCATAGCTCTAACCGACTCATTTTATAGGTGTATGAGGCGACTTCAAGCCAACCTGTCGTACATGGCGGCGCTGGCTGACCGTAAACCCGAGGTTAAGGTGCCTCCATGCCCGGCATACCTAAGCGCGCCACCATTGAACCTGACTCTCAAGCCACGAGGCCCTGTCATGACAGCAGAGGGCTCAGAGGCCAAGCCTGATGCTGCGGCAGATAGAGAGGAGCGAGACAAGTCTATCAAGGACCTTTACCGTCGCCTGCAGGGAGTCTTTCCTGGTTTTGATCCGAAGAAGGAGCCCGCGTTCCGCACAGGGGCACCTGGTGGTCAGAAGACGGGCGGTCCTGGCAACCAGGCCAGTCCGACGGCGCAAAAGACGCCTCAGATGCTGAACGCAGCGGCACCCCAAGCGGGCCAGGCTGGAGCTTCGTCGTAGGAAGACGGAAGCTGGGCTTATGCGTACATGCCGGATTGAGCGTTTCGTTTTTACACTGCCGAGTTTTACACTGCCGAGGGCGGCTGATCAAGATGAAATTCGGCTGGCGCTCTTTCGGTTCCTGACTTACGGCCGAGAAAAAAATGAGTTCAAGGTGGTTTATTCTTGGATGCAGGTGTTCATGGCGTTTAGCAAAGGCTGGGGATGCGATTGTGTATGTGTACGTGCGCCAGTGGGAATGCTAGCATTGACAGCATCATGGTTTCGAGGCGGGCGCAATGACAACAGCAAGCAAAATAACAAGTGATGTAAATATCTACAAAATTTTAGAGAGGTCCTTGTTTGGTAATACGTATTTCAAGTATCCGTGGACCGATTTGCAATGGAGACTACTAGTGACCTGCAGTGCTTTGTGGTGAAAAGCTTGGGGGAAGTGCCGTTGGCGACTACGAGTATGGACGGGATACCCGTAGTGCCCTTGATGGTCCCTCAACTGTTCTTTTACCGACCGCTTGGGCCAAAAAAGGTTTGGGGATGTGCACGCGGCCATTTATGCACAAATCCTGTGGCGGCCAATGAGGTGGTGAGGTTTCGCGTCACTTTGGTGTCGATTGGGAAAGGGCTGCGTCGCTCAAACAAGGTGGGATGCGGGCGTCCAGGTACCGGCATGAACCATGGATGAGGGACGACTCGACTCGCGGCTTAGCACACAACCTTGCGCAGTCCGCCATCAGATAGCGCAGGCCAGCAGTCTCTTTTTGCGGCGACCCCAAGTAAAAAAAAAAACCTTTTGGTGGAGGCTCCAGTGGACCCCTAGCCCATGGTCGGTGGCCATTGACCAATGAGGAAGCGCTAGCCGACGACTTGCGGCTACCAAAGGAGGGGGGGCTCTTGAGCTGTAGACCGCAACGAGCTGGTGGGCGGGCAGTGGGCGGGCAGCGGGCGGGCAGTGGACGCAGAAAAAAAAAAAGTTCACCTGCCCGCCAGCAGCATCCGGCTCTCTTTTTTCTCTCTTCTATCCCACTTCAACCTCATCTGCCTCCCATACGACTCCTGCGCCCCTTTGAACTTGCTGGTCGTGGCAGATGAACGCGAGGTAGCTTCTGACTTGTTTGAGGAAACTCTGGGAATCGAGTTTTCTTGCCGGCCGTAGCTATCGAGCTCGCCCTCACTACCTTTCAACCCTTTTGGTCCTGAGCAAAAGACTTGCGACGACCCCTCCTCTTCCGGAACCGTGCACCGAAAGAAAGGCCCTCTCTTGACTTGCTCTCAGCCAGAGGCTTCCTTATATCTCATATACTTCGCCTTCTCTACTATACCCCTCTCCCCCCTTCTCTCCTCTCTCAATTCACCACATCATGGCCGTCATTCCCCAGGTCCCGGCCACCGCCCGCAACCGCGGCAGCGAGGACGAGGGCCTCATCTGCCTCGAGATCGAGGATGGCTCTGCCTACCAGGGCTACAGCTTTGGTGCCAAGAAGACCATTGCCGGTGAACTCGTCTTCCAGACCGGCATGGTTGGCTACCCAGAATCGGTTACCGACCCTTCATACCGCGGCCAGATCCTGGTAGTCACCTTCCCTCTCGTCGGCAACTACGGTGTCCCCTCGCGCGAGACCGTCGACAAGCTCCTCGGCGACCTGCCCGAGCACTTTGAGTCCTCCCAGATCCACATTGCTGGTCTGGTCGTCGCCTCGTACTGCGGCGAGGACTACTCCCACTTCCTTGCCCAGTCCTCCCTCGGATCCTGGCTCAAGGAGCAGGGCGTCCCCGCCATGTATGGCGTTGACACCCGTGCTCTCACCAAGAAGATTCGTGAAAAGGGTAGCATGCTGGGTAAAATGAGACTTCAGCTTGCTGGCATGTCCAATGGCGCCTCCAATGGCAACCAGGTCACCCTGGACTCTTTTGAAGCCATTGACTGGTCAAACCCCAACCAGGACAACCTGGTGGCGCAAGGTACGCTTTATCCAATCGCACAACTACAACGATAATCGCTGACCCTTTCTCTAGTTTCCGTCAAGGCTCCCAAGCTCTACAAGCCCCCCACAGATCTTGCACGCAAGCATCCCTCCGGCCGCACTATCCGTGTCCTGTGCGTCGACGTCGGTATGAAATACAACCAGCTCCGATGCTTCCTCAAGCGCGGTGTCGAGGTCCTCGTGTGCCCCTGGGACTACGACCTGACAAAGGCCGCCGGCGAAGAGTACGATGGTCTCTTCGTTTCCAACGGTCCCGGTGACCCTGCCGTTCTCGAGACGACGGTGAAGAACATCTCTGCTGTCATGGCGCAGAACAAGACTCCTGTCTTTGGTATCTGCTTGGGTCATCAGCTCCTTGCTCGCGCCTCTGGTGCCTCCACCAAGAAGATGAAGTTTGGCAACCGCGGTCACAATATCCCTTGCACAAGCATGGTTTCCGGAAAGTGCCACATCACCTCTCAAAACCATGGTTACGCCGTCGACGCTGCTACGCTGCCTTCTGGCTGGAAGGAGCTCTTCGTCAATGCCAACGACGGTTCCAACGAGGGTATCATGCACGTTGATAAGCCCTACTTCAGTGTCCAGTTCCACCCGGAGAGCACTCCTGGCCCTCGCGACACCGAGTACCTCTTCGATGTCTTCATCAACACCATGGCCAACTGCGCCGAGAACCCCGCTCTTCTTCAGTCCCCTGTCGCCTTCCCTGGTGGCACCATCGAAGAGAATGAGCGTCTTCACCCTCGCGTCTCTGTCAAGAAGGTCCTTGTCCTCGGCAGTGGCGGTCTGAGCATTGGCCAGGCTGGTGAATTCGACTACTCTGGTAGTCAGGCAATCAAGGCCCTCAAGGAGGAGGGCATCTACACTGTCCTTATCAACCCCAATATTGCCACGATTCAGACCTCCAAGGGTCTCGCTGACAAGGTCTACTTCCTTCCTGTCAACGCTGAGTTTGTTCGCAAGGTCATCAAGTATGAGCGCCCCGACGCAATCTACGTCACTTTCGGTGGCCAGACTGCCCTCCAAGTCGGTATCCAGCTCAAGGAAGAGTTTGAGTCCCTGGGTGTCAAGGTCCTGGGTACCCCCATTGACACCATCATCACCACCGAGGATCGCGAGCTTTTCGCCCGCAGCATGGATTCCATTGGCGAGAAGTGTGCCAAGTCTGCCTCCGCCAACAATGTCGACGAGGCTATGCACGTTGTCAAGGATATTGGCTTCCCCGTCATTGTCCGCGCCGCCTATGCTCTCGGTGGTCTCGGCAGTGGTTTCGCCAACAATGAGGATGAACTGCTCGACCTCTGCAACAAGGCTTTTGCCGCCAGTCCCCAGGTTCTCATTGAGCGCAGTATGAAGGGCTGGAAGGAAATCGAGTATGAAGTTGTCCGCGATGCCCAGGACAACTGCATTACTGTCTGTAACATGGAGAACTTTGACCCTCTGGGTATTCACACTGGTGACTCTATCGTCGTTGCTCCATCCCAGACCCTCTCAGACGAGGACTACAACATGCTCCGAACTACTGCAGTCAATGTCATCCGTCATCTCGGTGTTGTTGGTGAATGCAACATTCAGTATGCTCTGAACCCGTTCTCCAAGGAGTACTGCATTATTGAGGTCAACGCTCGTCTGTCTCGTTCATCTGCCCTCGCCTCCAAGGCTACCGGATACCCTCTGGCATTCATTGCTGCCAAGCTGGGTCTCGGCATTCCTCTCAAGGAAATCAAGAACTCGGTTACCAAGGTCACCTGTGCCTGCTTCGAGCCCTCTCTGGACTACTGCGTTGTCAAGATGCCCCGATGGGATCTCAAGAAGTTTACTCGCGTCTCCACTCAGCTGGGCTCTTCCATGAAGAGTGTTGGTGAGGTCATGAGCATTGGTCGCAACTTTGAGGAAGCCATTCAAAAGGCTATCCGCTCCATCGACTTCCACAACCTGGGCTTTGGCGAGACCAAGGCCCTGATGGCCATTGATGACGAGCTTCAGACGCCTTCTGACCAGCGTCTCTTCGCCATTGCCAACGCCATGCACGAGGGCTACACCGTGGACAAGATCTGGGAGCTTACCAAGATTGACAAGTGGTTCCTCCGCAAGCTCAAGGGCCTCAGCGACTTTGGCAAAGAAATGTCGCAGTTCAACACGAACAATGTCGCCACTGACATGATCCTTCAGGCCAAGAGACTCGGTTTCTCCGACAGACAGCTGGCCAAGTTCTTGAGCTCCAACGAGATGGCTGTCCGCAGAATGCGCGTTGATGCTGGCATCCATCCCTTTGTCAAGCAGATTGACACTGTTGCCGCCGAGTTCCCTGCCTTCACCAACTACCTCTACCTCACCTACAACGCATCTGAGCACGATGTTGACTTCACCGACCACGGTGTCATGGTCCTCGGCTCCGGCGTTTACCGTATCGGCTCCTCCGTCGAGTTCGATTGGTGCTCTGTCCGTGCCATCCGCACTCTTCGCGCCACTGGCCACAAGACTGTCATGGTGAATTATAATCCGGAGACGGTTTCGACTGATTATGATGAAGCCGATAAGCTCTATTTCGAGAACATTAATCAGGAAACTGTTCTGGACATCTACCAGCTGGAGAACGCATCTGGTGTTCTGGGCGCCATGGGTGGCCAGACGCCCAACAACATTGCCCTGCCGCTGTACCGGGCGGGTGTCAAGATCCTCGGCACGTCTCCTGAAATGATTGACAATGCTGAGAACCGTTACAAGTTCTCTCGCATGTTGGACCGCATTGGCGTCGACCAGCCCACATGGAAGGAGCTTACTAGCTTCGAGGAAGCCAGAACTTTCTGCAACGCAGTCACGTACCCTGTGCTTGTCCGTCCTTCGTATGTGCTTTCGGGTGCTGCCATGAACACGGTGTACTCCGAGAAGGATTTGGAGTCTTACCTCGCCCAGGCTGCCGAGGTCTCGCGTGAGCATCCTGTCGTCATCACCAAGTACATTGAGAACGCCAAGGAGATTGAAATGGACGCTGTTGCCAAGGACGGTACTGTGGTTGGTCACTTCATTTCTGAGCACGTTGAGAATGCTGGTGTTCACTCTGGTGATGCCACTCTGATTCTGCCTCCTCAGGATCTTGAGGCCACCACCATCCAGCGCATTGAGGATGCCACTCGCAAGATTGGTGCCGCACTCAACGTGACCGGTCCTTTCAACATCCAGTTCATTGCCAAGGACAATGACATCAAGGTTATCGAGTGCAACGTTCGCGCGTCGCGTTCTTTCCCCTTTGTCTCCAAGGTCATGGGTGTCGATCTGATTGAGCTGGCCACCAAGGCTATCATGGGCCAGCCTTTCCAGGAGTACCCCCCGACGGATCTTGCCCCCAACTGCGTTGGTGTCAAGGTTCCTCAGTTCAGTTTCTCTCGTCTCTCTGGAGCTGATCCTGTCCTGGGTGTCGAGATGGCTTCCACTGGTGAGGTTGCCTGCTTCGGTGTCGACAAGAACGAGGCCTACCTCAAGGCCTTGTTGTCCACTGGCTTCAAGATTCCCAAGCGCAACATTCTCTTGTCCATGGGCACGTACAAGGACAAGAAGGAGATGCTCCCCTCTGTCGAGAAGCTTCAGCGCCTGGGTTACAAGTTGTTTGCCACTGCCGGTACTGCCGACTTCCTCCAGGAGCATGGAATTCCTGTTCAGTATGTCGAGACCCTCGGAACCGAGGAGGACCGCAACTCTGAGTTCTCCCTTACTCAGCACTTGGCGAAGAACATGATTGATCTCTACATCAACTTGCCTTCCAACAACAAGTACCGCCGCCCGGCCAACTACATGAGCAAGGGTTACCAGACTCGCCGCATGGCTGTTGACTACCAGATTCCCCTGGTTACCAACGTCAAGAATGCCAAGATCCTTATTGAGGCTATTGCCCGTCACTTCGAGCTGGCCGTCTCCAAGCGCGACTACCAGACCAGCCACCAGACTGCCGTCCTTCCCGGTCTCATCAACGTCGCTGCTTTCGTTCCCGGCATTGCTTCGCCCAGCAGCTCGGATATCCAGACCGTCACCAAGGCTTCCATTGCTGCCGGATTCAGCATGATTCGTCTCATGCCCCTTGGCCTGGAGGGCTCCATCACTGATGCGATTACCCTCAAGGCCGCTCAGCAGAACAGTGCTGCCGGTGGACACTGTGACTACAACTTCTCCATCTCTGCCACCAGCAGCAACGCTGAGCAGATCAGCACTGTCACTGGTGAAGTCGGATCGCTCTTCATCCCCTTCAACCACCTTTCTGGCAACATCAGCAAGGTCGCCGCTGTCACGGCTCACTTTGACTCTTGGCCCGCCAACAAGCCCATTGTTACTGACGCCAAGCTCACCGACCTTGCTTCCATTCTGCTGCTTGCCAGCCTGCACAATCGACGCATCCACGTCACCTCGGTGACTACCAAGGATGACATTCGTCTGATTGCGCTTAGCAAGCAGAAGGGCCTGCAAGTTACTTGCGACGTCTGTGTCTACTCACTGTACCTCTCCAAGAACGACTTCCCTGGTTGCGACCGTCTTCCCACGGCCCAGGACCAGGCTGCTCTCTGGGAGCATCTGGAGACAATTGATGTCTTCTCAATCGGCAGCTTGCCTTACCAGCTGGCTACCGCTGTGGGACACAAGGCCGACCCTACCATGGGTATTGCCGAGGCTCTTCCCCTGCTCCTCACTTCTGTCACCGAGGGCAAGCTGACCATCGATGACATCAAGACTCGTCTCTATGAGAAGCCCATGGAGATCTTTGAGCTTCACGAGCAGGCTGGCACAACTATTGAGGTTGAGCTGGACCGTTCTTACGAGATTGCCAAGGGTAGTGTCTGGTCGCCTCTTGAGGGCCGCCGCCTGCGCGGATCTGTTCGCCGTGTTACCTTCCAAAACACCACCCTGTGCTTGGACGGCGAGATGCTCAATGTCCCGGCTATGGGCAAGGACATGTCGTCTCACATGATGGCTCCCAAGACCCCGTCTATGCGTCCTTCCACTGCCTCAGCTGAGAGCCCCAAGGCTCGTCAACAGAGCGCCTTTGCCGCTCCTCGACCTCTGGGCCGCCTCCGAGGCATGGACTCAGCCATGGCACCTGCACCGCCGGCTTCGCCTGCCCGCACTGGCCCCGTTGACGAGCTTGGCATTCCTATGCAGCTCCAGACGCTTGCGGCTTCTTCTCTTCAGGAGCTGCTCTCGAGACCGTCATCTTTCAAGAATGCGCACGTGCTCTCCGTCAAGCAGTATACCAGGGCCGACCTGCACCAGCTCTTCACCGTCGCACAGGAGATGAGAGTTGGCGTTCAGCGTGAGGGTGTGCTCAACATTTTGCGAGGACGCGTTCTCTGCAACTTGTTCTATGAGCCGTCCACCAGAACCTCGGCCTCGTTCGACGCCGCCATGCAGCGCTTGGGTGGACGCACTATTTCTATCGCTACTGGCCAGTCCTCCGTGAAGAAGGGCGAGAGCCTGCAGGATACTCTCCGCACGCTGGCTTGCTATGGTGATGCCGTTGTCCTGAGACACCCTGAGGAGAACAGCGTCGACGTTGCGGAGAAGTACTGCCCAGTTCCTGTCCTCAACGGCGGTAACGGAAGCAAGGAACACCCTACCCAGGCTTTCTTGGATCTCTTTACTATCCGAGAGGAGCTTGGCACTGTCCAGGGTCTCACCATTACCTTCCTGGGCGATCTTTTGTACGGAAGACCCGTCCACTCCCTGGTGTACCTGCTCCAGCACTACCAGGTGCAGGTGCAGCTGGTTGCGCCCAAGGGACTTGGCCTTCCTGCCAAGGTCAGGGATCAGCTCATTGCTTCCGGACAGCTCCTGTGCGAGTCTGAGACTCTTACACCGGAGATTTTGGCTCGAAGCGACGTGCTGTACTGCACGAGAGTACAGCGCGAACGATTCGAGAGTGAGGAGAAGTACGAGGCGGTGAAGAACTCGTACCGTGTGGACAATGCTGCTCTGAAGCACGCTAAGAGCTCCATGGTTGTGATGCACCCGCTGCCCAGGAACGAGGAGGTTGCCGAGGAGGTGGACTTTGACCAGCGGGCGGCATACTTTAGACAGGTGAGTTAGCCCATTATTCCAGGGTTTGAGAACACTGAGAGCTAACAGTTGAATGCAGATGCGATATGGCCTTTACTGCCGAATGGCGCTGCTGGCCTTGGTCCTGGGTGCTTAAAGCTGTATTTTAGCTGCGAGGGCCTTTCGGCGTTTTGTGTGTTTTTTCTTGTTTCCTTTCCGGTCCATTTGCTTCGAGTTAGACAAGTAATGGCGGGAGATAGAAAAGTTTTTGTTACAACATTTGGGTATTACTATTTTTCAATACTTTTTACTACTACATGGCGCGGGCTTCTATGATACCCCTCTACAGCTGCTAGCTGTATGTTTGCATTTTTTTTTGGGCAAAGCGAAGGAGTTTTACTGGTTTTATTGTTTATTGGGTCGTAGAGACTTCTAAACAGTCTAGGCATGCGTACGTTTTCCATGGCGTTTGTTGCGTCTGTGGATTCCGTGTCCAGCCCGTTTTATGTATATTATGTATGTTTATGAGGAATATATTATGTATGTATGCGTTTGTTGTGTGTATGTGTGTTGTGTGTGTATGTTCCGTGTGCATCAAGTGCTGGTGGGTACGGTGGTGGAGCGCAGCGATCTTGGTGGAGGTGATCTGCCTGCAGAGGAACAACGTCCAAGGTGTAGGTCTATAATCTCAAAGGCCTACAGGAGAGTACTGTAATGTCTTCTTGGAAATGGCGGGGAGTAAGTAGTATAATTTGAGCACCGTGTGTTACCTGCCCCCTTGCCGCCACGTAGGCGTTTCATTGGGCATGTGTAAAAGCGCAGATAGCCGCGTACGAGTAACGCTGTCATGCTTTTCCTGTTAACTACAGCTCAAGGTCCGTCACCGACATAAGAAAATATTGGCCATATAGATGTTCCAATCTTATTACGGTAGGGGAACATTATGGCTGGATATAATTGGTCTTTTCAGCAGTTTACGGGGTATTTGAAGCACTTACCGTGGGCTCCCAAGACACTGAACCCTCTCATAGAGCAGCTGATGAAGGCTTGCCCTGATTCATGTGTATTTGCCCTCGGTGGTCACTCTGTCATCCTCTGGCTCTCTCCTGAGATAGTAGCAAAAGTGCCTCTCCAGGAGGGAGATGAGCGACTGCTCCACGAACACCAAATGTTTGAGCTTCTCTCGCCGTTAGAATGCGCGCACATCATCCAATGCCACCTCAGCCGTCCGAACATAAGCTTCCTCGAGCTAGTTCCCAACGGAACCCTCCACGACCGAATCTGCATGGTAGACGAGCCTAGACCTGTCCTCCGATGGATGCTACAGATGGCCAGCGCAGCTGCAGCCTTTGAGGCAGTTGGCTACGCCCACGGCGACATCAACCCGCAGAACATCCTGCTCGACAACGACGACAATCTCAAGCTCATCGACTTTGACCACGCTCTTCGCATTGGCGAGGCGCTGGATGTTGGCTATGAGCCATATGTGCGTCAGCATAGGGATCCGTCTGGTGGGCAATTTGGCAGAGCCGGTCCTGTTACAGATCAGTTTGCGCTTGGGTCCGTCTTTTGGTACATGTCGCGCGGCTCGGAGCTATATTCTGAGCTGGACGGCCCTGATCAGGTTGACCGTATGCTGGACGGCATATTTCCGGCGGTGAATGTGGATGATCCGGTCGATTGTATTATCCAAAAGTGTTGGGCTGGTCAATATCCCCGCGTGGCGGATCTCGTCGAGGCCATCGAGAGCGTTATGGGAGGCTCAGCGATGGCTCACTCGGTCGTCATTTCGACTCAGAAGGCCGAGCTTCGGCGGACATGCGAAATGTGGTATTCACAAGCAATTCAGCGCTTGCGTAACCTGTGATATGTTTTTGTTAAGTCATGTTCTTTAGGTTCCTTGTTTTACACGAGGTTCGCTTGGTGTTAGTTGGATGATGGTGAAGTTGGCTATACCGTACCCAAACCTTTCAATACCAAATAGATACAATAAGCATATGTGAAAAGGCAAATTTACAATGCATGTTGCAGTTTATGTATACCTAGTGCACCGTGATTATCGTCGTTGTGCCTGCAGGGCGCGCGTTTGCTTCACCCGCTTTGCTCCGGATTCCGCATTGCCTCCCGCCTTCGGTGGGCGTGGACCCCACTTCGGTGGCACCAACAGGTGGCAGACTTCAACGTCTCGTCATCAGCCTTCGTCACACCACTACCGATATTTAAGCTTTCCATACAACTCACTCACGCCGACTTTCACGAGACGCTGTTGATTTCCTGAATCGACCTGCACAAGCGTCATCTTCCTCACCTCGCAAAACCCTATAACGCCTGGCATTTCCCCTGAGTGATTTGCGAGTATAAGCCGAGCGTGGCACACACATGCATCGCCTCATTGCGCGTTCATTCTGCACATCCACGAGAATGGCTTTATACAATCCCGATGCTCACCCAAAGTTGATATGTACGTATAATCTAAGAATCTCAGCTATAATCACTTCCCCTACTCACTGCTTCAATCTTGCACAGTCGCCCCAGGAGGCATAGGGTCCAACGGCGGCCAGGCACCACAGTTCACCCGCGGCACCCTCTCGCGCAGCGACCTGGACACGACGTCGCCCATCCCGCAGTTCCACAAGTGGTTCTCCGAGGCGCAAGAGGCGGGCATCAAGGGCGCCGAGACCTGCACGCTGTCGACGGCGGAGCTGCCCTCGGGCCGCGTGTCCTCGCGCATCGTGTACATGAAGGAGCTGGACAGCAAGGGCTTCGTCATCTACTCCAACTGGGGCACGTCGCGCAAGGCCAGCGACGTGGCCAGCAACCCCTACGCGGCGCTGTGCTTCTTCTGGAGCCCGCTGCAGCGCCAGGTCCGCGTCGAGGGCCGCGCCGTGCGCCTGCCCGCCACGGAGAGTCAGGTCTACTTTGACACGAGGGCGCGGGGCAGCCGCATCGGCGCCTGGTCGAGCCGCCAGAGCGCCGTTCTGCAGCCGTGTGGCGAGGACGGCGCCGACGACGGGCGCAAGCAGCTGGAAGGGTGGGTGGCGGAAACGGAGAGGCGGTTTGAGGGCCAGGAGGCTATTCCCGTGCCGGAGTTTTGGGGCGGGTTGCGCATCGTGCCGGATAGGATGGAGTTTTGGCAGGGGCGGGAGAGCAGGCTGCACGACCGGTTCACGTATCAGTGGGAGGAGACAGGGGGCCCTGATGGCAAGGGCGGCTGGAAGCTGGACAGGCTCAGTCCGTAGACGAGAAGTGCTCTGTGGGCGTAGTGATGTAGGCCAGAGACGATCACGGGTGGAAGCTTTATGTAATTAGACAGACTCGCTTATACCTCTTTCATGAGGTTGCTTAGCTATTATCCTGGCGTTGCCTTATTAGAGTTGCTAGAGCTAAAAACATGAACAGGAGGGGGTATTAATAGAAATGACAAAGTCAAAGCAACCAATTGGCTATATGTGCATTCTCAAAATGCACACCCATGGCTATTCCAATGCAATATTACAATTTCTGTCCTCGAAAAACAAGCGCCCGTACGCCATAGTCAAAATGCGGGCGGTCACTAAGCCGCTGTCAATGTGCCGGGTGAGGAGCCGTGGAAAAGATGCTCCTTCTCACCCGCGGGTATAATATAATAAAGAAGTGCGAAAATGAAGAAACGCCGACAGCCACTAGGTGCCATCATGCTGCTATTAATATGAGCAGCTACATCGCAGTAGCCCAGCTGAGCCCAAGGCCAACCGAGGAGCTTCTATTCGTAGTTGGAGCCATGGTCTTGGACCGGGCATGCCCAGGGATAAACGGAGACTCGTCTTCACCATGAACGCTATCCGGTGGCGAAGGCTCGCCGATATCCCAGGCGCACAGCTGCTCGCCCGCGAGCTGCATGTCAGCCATGGCATCCGCCAGACAGTCCTCGGCACACAGCGGCATGATGCGGTAGTTAAGCGCTTCCATGATGGAGCGCTCCGTGGCATTGAGCTGGGCAGCCGTCCATCGGCTGCCGCCCCACGATGCGCAGTAATGCTGGCTCGGCTGCTCGTCGTCCTCTGTAAACTTCTCGGCGATGACGAGGGCAGCAAGGACAATGAGCTCGGGGCTGACAGAATCAATATGTAGTTGTGGCTCGAATAGCTGTCGACCCTGGTCAATTGACGGTGTGGCAGGCAGGCTGTGTCGCTTGGAGGAAGGAGAAAGTAGCTGGGCCGAGGCGGCAGCCGCCTCATCGTCATCGGCATGAGTGGATGTGCAGGTTTCGGAGCGAAGAGGGCATGTAAGCCGCCATTTGCGCGCAAAGATCGGGCCTAGACTATCGAGGATGCAGACGGCGAGTGCCACAGTCTCGAGCGGCAGATTGGCCTTGGCCAGCATCGACTGAGCAATATGGACAGAGGCGGTCGCCAGCGAAGCGGTCGAGGGGATGAGGTTGACGAGGTGGATGGCGGGACCTGCAGTGACGTGGGTGTCGCGTGTCAGCTTGGCAATGGCCAGAGAATTGGGGGGAAAAGTCACCAGCAATTGAGCATTAGGGAAACATACCTCGATATATGGCAGGAAGAGCACAGCCGTAGTCGTCAAACGGAGGACTCTGGCATGGCGTCATGCGAGTCTCGCGCGTCATGGGAGGCGGTGTAGGGAGATTCGACAGCGGTCGGTAGGTGAAGTAGCTGCCGGCGGCGTCATCATGGTCGGAGGCGTCGTCTTGCACCGGCTTGCGGCCGCCCTTGGATCGACGCATGGCGGCGGGAGACGCCCAGGTTGGCGAGGCCTTGCAATTTTCGGTATCCGGAGAGAGTCGAGGGGCAATCGCTCATTCTTTGGCAGCAAAAGGCTGATATCTAAGAAATTTAGGACAGCTTGCTGGTGTTGGTGTTGAACAAAGGGGGCGTCGCGAAACGTGCCGGTGGATTGGATCGTTTCGCCCAACTGGCAGGTCCGAGCGAGTCTCGTGCGGTGGTTATACGGCGTACGTACACGCTTTTCGGTATCGTAATCGACTCGTTGATATAATTGATGAAGGACTCAAAATTATATTGGGAGAGAGAAAGGACAAGAGGTCCGGAACTACGGCATTCGTGTAGGTGGGCGGCTTCGTGTCTAATAATATATACCTGACGTTGCTGCCCACAGTCCGGAGTACAAACCATGCAGCTACCCAGGACAAATGGCCCGCCCCATTCTCCATTCTCCATCTTCTGTTTTTAATCTCCAATTGGGCCTCCGCGGCGAGGCGAACCGGCACCTGGGACTGCCGGGGTGTGGGCTGCTCAGGCTTGTGCTGGCTTGGCTTGGGCTTGGTGCTTGGGCCGGGGCTTGGGCTGGAGTGAATTGCGCCTCTCTGCGTACGAGAATTGTGCCCTTGTACGGGGTACAGAGGAAGTACCCCTGGTCTAAAACTTTCCCTGCTGGCTGCAAAGTAATGTACTCGTACTACCTAAAAGCTGCCCAAGTACGCGCCTCACCGTGCTCCTGTCATGTACGTGGCCGCATCTTGAGCCTTCAATGGCAAATACAACACAGTACAAAGGGAGCCTTGGAAAGGAGTCTGCACACAACGCTTCAGTCTAGTAAAGAGTTAGCCCCATTCGCCTGTCAAAAAGGAGGCTCGCTTGCAGCACGCCACAAACACGGCGACACTTCCACACCCACCACTTTCAGCCGCGCATCTGGCCCAAGCAGCGAAAAGGAGCTCATGTGGATCGGCAGACTCAGGGCAGCCAGGGACCAACCTAGTGAGCCGATATGGTGGGGAGGTAGGGGACTAGGCTCTGAGGCTAAAGTCGCTAGCGACAAGGGGTCGATTTGCTGGTACAGTGGGATGTGTACGCGTACCTATCGCACTGAAAAGATGTTGCCTATGCCGTCTGTACTCGCCTCAGTGCGTGATGGTCAACTGTGTCGCTATACTGGCTCTTCCGTCATGATTATTCAATTCACTACAAGTGAGGCTTGCTGACGATCCGTGGCAATGATAACAGCCAAACTTTCACAAGCCAG
This sequence comes from Lecanicillium sp. MT-2017a, assembly GCA_003056585.1. Classification (NCBI taxonomy): domain Eukaryota; kingdom Fungi; phylum Ascomycota; class Sordariomycetes; order Hypocreales; family Cordycipitaceae; genus Lecanicillium; species Lecanicillium sp. MT-2017a. The sequence goes on from PXYN01000248.1 coordinate 262,402, forward strand.
TGGCTACGCAACTGTCGCCATGGCGCTAGCCCTTTTCATTTCATTGGGGACGACGTCGGTTGCTCGCAACGGGCGCCACCCAAAAAGGGCGGCAAGGCGAACTCAAGGAGCCTCCAAAGGGGTCCCTAGTTCATCTCAGCGGGCATCAGGGTGGGTTGGCTTAGCACAAGACACAGTCTCACCTGGCCAAAACAATGCGAAATTTCAATTCATTTCATCCTTCCTCGCCTTCCTTGGCCGACTATTGGTTTTTTTTTTTCTTCTTCTTTGCAATGTTCTCTTTTCTTTTGTCGACGTCTCCTTTGCAATGTCCCGACGAGCTGTGAGTAGGCAAGAGATAACGCCGTGTTAGATAGCGCCACAACTACAGAGCAGAAGTGAGGCGGCATTCTCATGTTCCACGGAAAAGTACTCCGGCAGGAGAATCTCACGCCTGGCTGCCTACAGCTGGAAATACGCCAACATGGACTCTCACATCCTTCAACTGTGCGCTGTAAACTTCTTCGCTGGGGAATGCCAGTACGCCTAGCGACTGTTAGCGCCAAACGGTTGGATGATGTGCCAAGCGCCACGATATCCACAAGCGTACGAGCACTGAAGCTTATGTCTGTCTTATGAGGCTCCTCTTTCTCGCGTCCTCTTTCTCCATCTAGACTTTTTTCATGTCGAGCCGACATCTCCGGCATCACCTAACCCGTCCCGTGTATCCGTTTACAACTATTCAACATGCGCCCAGACCGGGACTCACATTCCGTCGTATTCTAGACAGGGGATCCCCGGCTCCAGTTGGGGCCAGTCCATCCGAACGGGACAAAAGCCACCAGCCAGTGGACCGAGCTCTGTGGCTCTGGCTGCTATTTTCAGGCGCTGGTGGACACTTTTTGCGGCAACCAATTGCGTCACTATCCAACACCTTTGCTCTTCCAGTGTGTGCTTTCCGAAAGGTGTGGAAGACTTTTGCGAGTTCAGCCCCAGCCACCCGGCTCGCAAAGCTTCCCGATGCTCTCAACAAGGCTTTGACAGTATTTTTGGTGGCATGGCGGTAAACAAATTTTGCCCAAATCGGTTTGCTGTCTTTATTAGTGCTAGTCAAACACAGGTAACATTGACGGTGAAGAATGCTGGTGGTTAATCTCCGCTGTTCATGGGTCCAGGTATCAGTAGATCCGGACATCAAACTGGGCGAGCAAGGGCCTTGCTGCACTCTGAGAAAATGCTGGACTTGTGCACGAGTTATGCTCCAAGTAAAGTCAATTGATAACTGTGGCGAATCTACCTCTGAAAACCGCGAGACCCCCCTTCTTCGTTCAGATCGTCATACTCTAACCCAGGGCAATCGTATTCAAGCCCCATCATCTCTGGCTCCAAACTAAGCAATGATGGTAGTGGTGACTACAAAACGAATTAAAAGTCAATATGGTGCATTAAATGAATACCGATTTTTTCACAGCTTACCTTGCTTGGCAATAGTCTCAATCTGCGGGATAGATCCAGCATTAATAAACTGGCCCAGATCAACACCACCAATGTTGTTGATCAAGCCCAAGTTGAGCTGGGCCAATCCAAGGCCAGACAAGTCAAACGTGTTGAGAGCACCCGTGCCCGCAATGGCCAGCAGCGTCTGAAGCTGCTGGAACTGAAGCAGGGAGTTGAGGTTAAACTGGTTGACGTTGAACAGGTCCTGGAACAGCAGAACATTGAGGTTGTTGTTGCGTCCGAGCTGCTGGAAAAGGTTCAGGTCAAGCGAGTTGATGTTGAGCAGGTAGTTAAAGTCGGTCTGCTTGAACAAGAGGTTGTTAAGCTGGCCAAAGTCGACGGACTTGCGCTCCTCCAGGGCTGGGGCAGGTGCAGGTGCGGCGCTGGCGACGGCGCCAAGAGTGGTGGTGAGAAGAGTAGTAAACTTCATGTTGAATAGTTAAGAAATGAAGGTTCTGGATAGTTCTTTGTAGTGAAAGAGTGGTATGACTTGACAGATGCAAATGAGAGTAAAGAAATAATTGGCCAAAGAATTGAGCACAGCTCCAAAGTTCGGTCAGTGAGTGGGAATAAATCAAGGAATGAATGTGAACAGCGAGCACAGCTGCGGCATAGTCAGCATCATTTTCTCATGGCCATATGTTTCTCGAACTCAAGGGTCCTTACCTCTTAAGGGAATGAATGGAAAGTTAAAAAGTAAGTAGAAAACTTGTCTGTCTGAGAGAGCGTGTGGATAGAAAGAGATTCAAGCTTAAATCAACGGCAGCCGGGCGACCGCAGCCTTTATACATCGAGTTTTCATCCAACAAAACCCCCCCATCATTGCCAGAACAACACGATGCATGGCCCACAACCAAGTCTTTGCTTCTCACGGCACGGGCATCATCCGGGGAACTCTGTCACCGGTAGCGAAAACACCCTGTCCATGCGCATGGCACGAGCCACCGATGCCCGATGAGCAAATAAGAGGTCCAAGAGTTCGGATGGCTCGTGGTCCGACATGAAAGTTCTTAATCAGCCCCTTGTATCCTGCTCTTGACTACTGGGCATTGCTTCCCTTTTGCCATCTGCCCCATTGAAAAGTCTAGGCGCATATCGCGAGTGGCCATTTCAGCCAATCCGCGCGTGCATAAGCATGTGGTTGGGCTTTGCGTCTGATCTACGTTAGAGCGTCAGTTAGCCACAAATACATGTATACTCAAATACTGCTCATTGGTAGATGACATTTCCTCTTCTTGCTCGTAATGTTATGGAGAGATTAATTACACTTCTTTCACTAGAGGCCTCTTCAAATAAATGGCCCAGGATGTAATATCGTGCAAGGTCTAAGCTGATGCTGTGTCTGCCGAGACGACTGGAGTCGCTGAAGACGATTCGTCTCATCTAACTCTAAGGGAATGTACAGCGCAAGATCGGTCTGGAGTATGTCGAACCTGGTCATTTTCATCATACACCCACATCCTGACACACCAGCTGATGCAGCTGCACAAGTGGTGTTTCAGATCTCAGGCGCGTTTGAGATCGGGGGTCGTCTTCGGACCATTCTCCGCGTGTCCTGTGGCTGTGCGCTGCATGATAGAATACGCCAAGATTTCAGGCTGTATGTACTTCGGAATATATCGCTTTTCGCCATTTGCTCAATTTGGAATTACTTACGAACTCGACCCTGTGTGGCCAGTTCCGATGGCAACCAGCTAGGGAAGGAGACGATACAATAGCATCCAAGTGCCGTGGTTTAACTTAATTTGCCTGATTATCACCATTGGATTTCCAACCATGTAGATGTTTAGTGTCTAACAAGTCCATAGGCAAAGTTCACTCTTCTAAGGTTACTAGCAATGTTACTGTCTGGGGGATTTTTTGTTTATTCTCCTATCATATTGCGCCGTACAAAATGAAATGCAATACTTCCTACTTAGTATACCTCAATGTTTCTGTTTGAATCCAGGCCCAATAAAGCATTCCCGTTCCAGACTGTCTAACCATACGGTGATTCCCATATCTCAGTACAATTTGCTATAGCATGCAGGTGACGTCATTTTACTTGCGGACAATGGCTAGCACACATTAGTATTTTTACTCTCTTTTGCTACTGTTGTCTCTGGTACTCACTAATTGTAGCTCCTTGGTTGACAAACCCTTGGTTCAGAACAGTAATAACCTGGGGCTGGCTGATGACGTTGATCTGCTGCAGAGTCTGGAGTTGCTGAACCTGAGAAATGAGGGCCACCTGCTGGGCAAGGTTGAGGCCATTGAGGTTGCCGATGCTGATAGTCTGGCCGAGGCCGAGCTGACCAATGTTGTTGTTGAGCCAGCCGTTGAGAATGCCCTGGTTCAGAGTGCCATTGTTGATCAAGTTGAGGAGATCCTGCTGGTCGAGATTCTGGTTGTTGTTGTTATTGTTGTTCTGGCCATTGTTCTGGTTCTCGTTGTTGTTGTTGTTCTCCTGGCCATTGTTCTGATTCTGGTTATTGTTGTTCTCCTTCCCATTGTTCTGGTTCTGGTTGTTGTTCTCATTATTCTTGCCGTTGTTGTTGTTGTTGTTGTTCTCGTTGTTACCCTGGTTGTTCTCTGGCGCAGTGTTGTTCTGTCCCTGCTGGGGCTGCTCCTGTTGAGGCTGCTCCTGCTGAGGCTGCTCCTGCTTGGGTTGCTCTTGCTTGGGCTGCTCCTGCTGGGCGGGTTGCTTAGCCTCTTCCTCCGCGCGAATAGAGAGGATAGTGGTAGGAGGAGGAAGATCCTTGACGTCCTCCTCCTCATCTCCGTCTTCAAAAACGTTGGCAAGTGGGGTGCGAGCCTCGACTGCGGCCTTCATGTCTGCAGCCTCCAGGGCAGAGCGAGCAACAGGGTGGCCGGGGACGGCGGCGGCCGACACCAGGCCGGCGGTAAGAAGAAGGACAGTAAAAGACTTCATGGTTGAGATTTAGAGAACAGCGCTGCTGTGATGAAATGCCGTAAAAATGAAAGTGGTAAGTATATCGATCTCTAAGGAAGGTAAAAGTCTCCTGGACAGGAAAACAGAGCACAGCTCTTGTTAAAGAGAGAAAGGGAAAGGCGGTTTGTTATTTAGAGAGTGGTATGCAGCGTGTTGAGCAAGATGTTTCCTTTTCATTTTCACTGGGGTCTCTGGGGATCATATACCTGTCGAAGATCGCGAAGATCTGCGAACATTGCTGGCGCATTACACCCACGGTCCCTCAGCCTGTCTGGATATGCGACACTATTGTCCAATGACTATCCTAGGCCCTGATTTCGCCACCTCATGCCCAAGGGATGCCGCAAGCTGCTCGTCTCCTTGAGACCGGATCGTTGAGATTCCAGAGGAGTACCTGAACGGTTCCTTCTGGAGGTACCCTGGCTAAAAGGCTCGTCCTGTTTCGAGAGTCATAGATGTGCTTTGCACACGTCGTAAAGCATTTCAACGTTCCAGGTGCAGCTGCTTGGCATGACGTTTCGAGTAAGACGCTCACAAGCTCCTGCGGGGAGCACAGCGCATGAGTCTCGAGACAGCCCCGTGATGTTCAAAAACAATATCGTGCCTTTTTGCATGTCATCGGGAGAATTTTAAAGTGTCGCATGTTCGTTGTCGGAGGTTTGGAAGGCCAAGATGAGACGTGGTTCACTGGGCTGGCATGTGTGGCATTAAGGTTGGCAAGTTTCAGATACCGCCCCTGAACCATCTCAGACGTCAGATCGTCCGGTATTGCCTCCGCCGAACATCTAGACCTTTCAAACTCCGACACTGATGATGCGGCAGAATCTGTCACAAAATCAAGGTTGAGGACAAGCCCTGTCAGATTTATGGGCACATGGTGCACGCACTGCTACGTCGTCCCAGAACCGCCAGGTTGGTTGCTCAACATCGGACAGGATCAACACCACACATTCCCGATATATTGAACACTGAAAATGTGGGATGAACTGAAAAACAGACGGTTTTATTTTTCACCTGCCAGTGGTTTTCAAATGCCACCATGGTGAATTATGGCGCTGGTAATGTCGCCATGGTTCGATGTCGTAACGGGCAGCCCTTGAGACTTGGCCAAGGTGGCAATCCGACGCTCAGCAAAGAAAGAAACAGACCCCGCTAGGGTAATGCCGCTTTGCTTGCGAACTTAAAACGCGCAAAACCGCCTCACCCAAGAAGAATGCCCCTTGTAACGCGCCTTTGCTCGCCGAACAACTTCCGCGCTCTCGATAGCCATAGTTCCGACTCATTAAGCTTACCTGATGGGCCATACATAGTGTTTTAATGCTTCTTGCTCCTTAGACCCATTCAATAAGCAGTATTTTTAGCAGGGGACTTTCACAAACGTGGCATTCACCCGTCGTCACATGCTGATCCTGCGGAGTGGACATCCCTGAGCAGTCTCAATATCTCTCAAAGATATACCATGGTAGCTTTGTATCATGCTGTTTTTGTATTTGAATATGGTACAGTGTATTATTTTATTTTGTTCGTCCGTCATTCGTCATCGTTCTATCCTCCTCGGCTGCTCGTGATCCGTCTTGTGAAATCCGAGCCACTCGCCCAGCATTCCGCCTGGTTTCGGCACTGGGCACTCTCGTCGTGATTTCGATTGGGTGCTATCCGCATCATCTGAAGGGCTCTGATTAAATTGGACAATTCCGTCCGTGACTTGCGGCGTGTCGATTCGTCTCCATCGTCTCCGGCGCCCATTTTCGTCAACGACAATCTCTCCGTCTGCGTATTTCGTCCTCGGCACCGGGCATGGTAGGATGTGTGGCATAGCAACAACGAAGAAGCTGGCTATTACTGTAGTCGCAAATAGCGATGAGGTCATGCGCGACCTCGGGTGTAGATGCGGTGGCATTGTCGTGAAGTGCGGTCTATTGAAGAGTGGCTGTTTGCTGGTCAGATCGCATCCGTAGAGGAGGGCCAATGGCAGCAATTCGGCTTACAAACGCGCCTATTCATAGCTTTGGGCCAACACCCCAGCTTTTGTCCCTATAATCAGTTGCGGGCAGTTTGGTTCGCGTCGTTGTTGTACTGGCGCAAATGGTTCGATTGGAGCTGCAAAAAGACGCTTTTTGGTATTTCCTCATGCAGCCAGTACCAATCCGGATTCCGAGCGCGCCCATTGGCTGGCGCACAGCTCTCCTATCGGGTACGGCACAACGTACCTCCGTTGTGCGCGGCGTTACACTTTAGATGGAATTTAGTGGGGCCCTGGCGCCGCCGGCTCCCGGGCGTCAACGCCGCGGTCTGGAGCAAACCGCCTCGTGCCTCCAGCAAACTGCGGTGTCAGAATATCTGAGATCTGACCAGGCTTACGTTTCTGCATATTTCCAGCGTCGCCTGCAGGGGTTTTCGTTAGCCAGCGATCGACTTGGCGTCCAGACGCACGAGAACCTGACCAATTTGGCATGTTTTAAGCGTCCTGCATTGGCAATCCGCACTCGCAAGACGGCCAGCGCGTTCGCACGTGCGACCGCTCTTCAGCCTTCTTTATCATGAGCGACCTAGACAGGTAGGCAACACGCGTCAAAACCTTTAACTTGATAGGCTGATAATTGTATTAGAGCCATTGCGCAACTTCGCGCATGCCGTCCGATCCCCGAGACGCAAGTCCGAGAGCTCTGCCACCGAGCGCGCGAACTGCTAATCGAAGAAGGAAATGTCGTGACGGTGACGGCGCCAGTAACGGTACGGACGATGCGCCTCTCTCCTGATCATGGCTTTCAATGTGCTAAACAAATCCGGTTCTAGATATGTGGTGATATTCACGGCCAGTTCCACGACCTGATGGAACTCTTCCGCGTGGGCGGCGATGTTCCCGATACCAACTACCTCTTCATGGGTACGAGCACCTGTCAAACAGGGAAAACTCTACGTGCAGCGTTGCTAATGCATGTCACCAGGTGATTTTGTCGATCGCGGGTTTTACTCTCTCGAATCCTTCCTTCTCCTTCTCTGTCTTAAAGTTAGATACCCAGACCGCATGACCCTGATCCGCGGAAACCATGAGTCTCGACAAATCACTACCGTGTACGGATTCTACGACGAGTGCCTTCGCAAGTATGGAAGCGCAAATGTTTGGCGATACTGTTGCGACGTTTTCGACTACCTAGCGCTCGGCGCCATTGTCCTCGGCGCATCCAATACGCTCTCTTCCAGCCACGGAGAGGCTGTTGACGACGACACGGAGATTGAAGTGTGCGACCAGAACGGATCTATTATCAGTAGATTCTCGCGTCAGCGCGGCCAACATCCCGAGAGTTCACAGGAGCAGGCTCGAAGCCCCGGAGGCGGTGGGAAAGGCGACAAGGGCGAAAAGACCGGTCCGCCTGGCACGGGCGCATCAGGTTCCAGCAATGGCACCGTAGGAAACCCAGCTGGCGCTGTCCTGTGTGTCCACGGTGGTCTCAGCCCTCTCATAGACACTGTCGATAAGATCCGCTTAATCGATCGAAAGCAGGAGGTACCGCATGAAGGAGCCATGTGCGATCTGTTATGGTCGGATCCCGACGACATTGATGGATGGGGTTTATCCCCACGTGGCGCAGGATTTCTCTTCGGAGCGGACATTGTCAAAGTTTTTAACCACCGCAACGACCTCAGCCTGATTGCGCGCGCCCACCAGCTGGTAATGGAGGGCTTTAAGGAAATGTTTGATTCCTCCATCGTGACGGTGTGGTCGGCGCCAAACTACTGCTACCGCTGCGGCAACGTAGCCGCCGTGCTGGAGCTGTGCGAGGACGAGTCTGGCACTGGCGTCTTTGCCAGGAGCAACGGGGAGGTCGGCCGCAGCGACGGTGGGCGTGGCTTAATGATGCAGTCTGAAAATGGACTGAGGAGCGGCCCTGCACGCCGGTATCGCGTCTTCCAGGCCGCACCTCAGGACTCGCGTGGGATGCCGGCAAAGAAACCAGTTGCCGATTACTTCTTATAGACTGGTGTTTTCTCTTTTTTTTACATGTCTCTATTACTCTATTGGCTGGCCTTTGTTCTTTGTTGTTTCTAATAGCATTATATCAGTGTGGCGCTGGGACGAGGGGCGGGATTACGAACTGAAGCATGGAGTTTAGTACTTTATGACCATGACTTTTCAAAAGACTAGGGAGAAAACTGAAAGAATATACACAAACATAATACTCAAAATAGGGCATTTATTTCAATCTTTACTCGTGATCCGCCGCCGGTGTTTCCTAAGCTCGCCCTTCTCCCTCCCCCTATGATTCACTCTATAGAAACGTGCGCATCTACGACGCTCTGATGGACCATCTCTGACACATACCTCGTAAAAGCAGACATAGCTTGATACCGCGCCCCCTCCAAAGTCTGCAGCTCACGCCTCGCCGCGTACGTCAGCAGAAACGGTGCGTTCATCCTCAGCTGGCGCTCGCGCTCCGACGGCTGCGACCGCCCGCTGCTGACGCGGCGGGTCTGGATCAGCGCAAGCTCCAGGAGGTGCTCTACCGCGCGCGTTACGTCGATAACAGAGAACGTGAAGCGGTTCTCATACTGGTGCCCCAGCTCGCCGCCGTCGTAGACAACGTCGTGGTAGCTCCTTGTGAACGCGCGGCCGTCATCGTAGTTGGTATCCTGGTAATGGCCGTGCGGTTGCTGCTGGTGATTATAGGAATGCTGGCTATACTGCTCAAGCGAAGATCGAGACCGGCGGAGCATCGTCTCTACGGCTTCATTTCGTGGCCGGGACAGTTCAGGTGCCTCGTCGGCTGTGGAAGATACTCTGGAACTTGCGAGGCCGGCATCAGATGAGGACGAAGAGACCCCTGGGAAATGAAGGACATCGTCAGGTATTTCTGGGTGACTGAGGGTTTCGAGCTCTTCCGCTGAAGTTGACTCATCGTCTTCGTAGGTTCTGTCTTCCCTTCGGCGGCTGCGCGGGGTGATGTCGTTGCCGGTATTGTGAGACATCTTTGTTGAACGTTGCTGTTCCTTCCTATATGTATCTTCTTATTTTATTGATCCCGTTTGTAATCTTATAGCTGCTCCCGCGGCGATGAGGGAATGTCCAGGTCCAAAAAGGGGCGTGCATCCAGTCGAACAAACAGCCAAAGCCTGCTTCAGTGGCGTTGAGCTTCGAAATTGGCGGCATCTTGTTGGGGACATTAGTAGACTGAATGAATGTAGTATGCACATAGCCTGATTTGTGCTACTCCAGCCATTGCCAGGCAAGTTTCCGACGTCCTCATGTCGTGTAACCGCGGTGGTCCCTTCAACACATGGGGAGCCTTCGCGACACCAAGGCGTAATACATGCGAATTATTGAACGAGGTTGTTCAAACAGAGTCTCTATCGTACTCTTTTTAATGACGAAACATTTTAAATCATAATACAATGTCGAATGCCCTTCCCCTACTGGACCGTCATGCGCTTTCGTCAAAACACCAGCCCAATGATATTCGCCTAGAAGAACGGAAAGAAAACTCCAAATTGTGCCACTCCATTTGAAACCGTCATAAAAAATACCCCTCCTATTGTACCCTACATGATATACCCGTGCCAGACAACCCAAACTCCGATGGCATTCTATTGCCGCCCCGCAGTTCCCATTGACTAGAGACCATGATATTGCTATCATTGTAGCCTTAGAAACTCGTATCAAGATACTTTGTTCTTGTACCGTTCGAGTTCGTTGAGTAAAGCAAATGTCGCCTACTGTTGTGCAAAAATGTCTATTTCGTATCGTCGCGTTACTCTGTGGTGTGTGTGTCGCACCAGCATTCGTTCGTTCGAGAGAGATACGCCGTGGCCGTATCTTAGTTCTGATTGCGGAAGCTGCTCCGTTGTCTCTATATTTTCGGGCTCTCCTGCACATTAGAAGCGCTTCGGTGCGCTAAGGTCGTGTTATAGAATCGTTTCCTCCCCAAAACCCTTGATGCTTTTTCGCCCATTCTTAACAATAATCTGACGATGTACCGGGGTATCCAGGACCTGGATTGCCATGATATGGCTGCATTGGCGTACTATAGACCAGTGGTGATCTACTCTGGCCCGCCATGGAGTGGTGCGGGTTCGGCTGGTTTTGGACGTGGCCCATTGGCGGAACAGGTTGAGGCGCCATGTATTCAGCTCCGGCCTGTGCTGGGCTCTCCATGTATAATGCAGTAGAGTATTGCTGAGATCCTGATGGCGGGAGATTCCCTGATTGCATCGACATATGTTGCTGTGGCTGTTGTGGTTGGTGGTGGTGATGATGTTGTGGTTGATGTTGCGGTGGCGGCTGCGGGTCTGTCCTATACGACGGCTCGACGGGTAGGGATTCCCAGGCCGTCCTTCCAGACATCGACGGTGAGCTCGAGATGGACGAATCGGAGAGAACCTGGCTCGGTAGTGGAAAGGTTACATTTGCGTCAATGCTCGCAGGCCGTCTCGGTACCATAACCTGGTTCAAGGCTCGAACACTTGCCCCAGGTTCACCGGCGCTAAACTGCTGACCGTGGCCAGCATCTGGTGGTCCAATAACCCCCGTTTGCAGATACTGGTTAATGTAGCTGTCGCTGAAACCCTGCTTGTTGAGGAGCTGCCGAAGATTCCTGTTCTCTTCAGCTACCCTCCTGGCCGCCGCCTGCACCTCCGTGGTAGCTTCCACGCCCTGTAGTTCGCATAAACGCAGACGTTGTTCGAGATCTTGGAGATACTCGCGTCTTCTGGCGCGAGATCGCCTCTGGTTATCTCGTATTCGCGCTAGGTTGGCTTTCTGCTGTTAGGGGTGTTAGCACGGTCGATTTAACGCAGAAAACGTCCTTGAGGCAGGTTTAATGCAACATCGAAGTCAATTTGGCGCTGTGTATGTCCTTTCACTTACTGCGGGTGTTGACATTTAGGCTTGATATGATCCGGCGGGTGGTAGAAAGAACCTCACTGCTTTGAACCTCCGGGGCGCAATGTAGACACAGCAGCGAAGGGTCGTTGCGAGGGGGTGGCAAAAGTAACGAACGGCTTGAAGAAAGTATAATATAGCAAAAACGTCGACGTGTCTCGCAGACAGGCCTTCACGTCATTGAACACGTCTTCGGAGATGAGGGCTTATCCGGGTCTGCTGAACCGGCAAGACAAAAGAAAACGAGAGAGGCGTGTGAGGGGAGATCATAGAAACGGTTCTACGGGACAGATTGTGGCATTAAAGAGAGCAACGAGGACCGCAAGACATACAGAGTACCGAGTCAAGGCCGTCTGTGAAGAGTCAAGCTTGCACCGAGCACGCCCCGAGTTTGAAGAATGGGCTGTAAGGCGAAGCAAAGCTTGGAAATCTGCTGAGGTCCTGGACTAATAAGCGGGGAGGGCTCTTGTCTGTTGGAGATATGGGCTACGCTAGCAAGCAGGATGGAGGAAGAGGGCCATACCCAGCAGCCCCTATAATTATGATCTATCCGCCGAGGCCTTTCGCTGGGGCACAGGCGCCACAAGGCGTGCCGCTGTTGCTGCAGGGCCTCTCCCGGCCACTCGGTAGCTCATCACCTGCCCCAATTGGCGGGATAGCGCTACGCACCGGCTTCGTTTGAAGAGTTTTGTGAATCTGTGTGGCCTGATGTCGCCGGCGCTGGTTTGCTCATTGCAGCGCTTGATTCATGAGGTTACCTTGCCCAAGTCCAACGGCGACTAAGGTTTGCCGCGCCGGCTAACTATGCGGGGTGTGAAACCCGGAGCCAAAGTATACAGCCGTTCTAGAGGCTTCCCTGGGGCGGTGTTAGGCCCGAAGCACGACGAGGAAAGCTCTATGCGCTTGTCAAGGCAATGGTCTCCAGGACAATCAAGTGCGAGCCGAATCCGTGAGGTGTGGGCAAGGCCCCCAACTCTTCATGGGCAGAAGACGACCGTCCACAGAACTGGGACAAAGGTGGCCCCATGGTGGCACGCCAGAGCGGGAAGCGGGGAGTGGAACAGAGCGGCAACGCCTCATAACAAGTCAGACAGCTCACGGGTCAGCAGTGACATGCCGTCTAGTGTGGATATGCGCGGAAGGGTGTAAGTCAACATCAGTTGGCTGGCCATGTAAGCGGGGACGGCGATGTTGGTTGCTCTGGGCCGGGCGCTGGGCTGGGCTGGGCAGTCGTCCAGGCGCCACGTTTTCGCTGGCGGCTTACGTCTCGCTGCACATGGAGCCCGCTTGCAGTCTCCTGCGCTGTCCGTCGCAATGAGACCTTTTCTCGGCTCCGCCCGCCGGTGGTGCTCAGCGACTCGAACTTTGCGGGCGCTAGTTGCCGCAATCACGCGAGTGCGATTCAGGCGCTAAACTATAATGCTGGGCAGCGGCAAACTGCGCGTTCGCCTTCGAAACTCTAAAAAAAAAAAAAACCATTTGGGCTCAACAGTCAGTGGTAGGTAGCAAGAGGGAGCTGGAACATCACCAGCAGGGGCCGAAAAGGCTGGATTAACACTGCATGTACCAGGAGTATGCAAGACGTGGTCGCTTTCTCGGAGTACGAGTACTAGTAGATGCGGGCTGTGCTGGCCCCCGGTAGCGCCTCGGTTCTCCTCATCAGCCCTCCTCCACTTGTGGATGGCATGCATGTCATTGGCAGCGCACTAAGCCTGCAGGAGTTGACAAGTTGAAACGTTCCTTTTTTTTTTGCGGCCATCACTGTCACAAATCCCCTGCCTTCATATTGCAACTTCTGGTAAAGGAACCCGCATCAGGTGGGTATGCCTAGGCAGAGATTTAAGTAGCAGTGGAGTACTGGGACCGTCTCATTCAATGTCTTTCTGTTTGGTCGGTGTACGAGGTGATTGTATTGAAATAAAGTGAGTCTCTCCAGTATGCCAACGCGGATAGCGGCCACGGGCCGGCGGCGCTGCTGTCACTGCGGCCGGCTGGCGACATTCGTGTATTCGATCATGAGGCAGCGGAAATATGCAGCTTGGCATTCAATGTCTGCCTCGCATCATCATACGACAGGGCCGCGCACGTCGAGTCTGCCATTGGGGCGCGATTGCTCAGCCAGTTACCGGGTTCAGTGCCGTGTGGTGCTCCAGCCTACACGGGTTGGAAGCCTTCACCACTGCCTATCGGTTCAGTGACATTCATGGAGATTAGCCAGCCTGATCTGCACGATCTCGAGCCATGTTTTCTGCTCGCCCAGCATCCAGGCCATTCACTTGATGGTGAGCCGGTTCTGACGATAATACGAGCCCATCAAGCCCAGTGTGCATATGCTTGGACATTGGTGGGACTAACCGACAGCCGTCTCTGCGCCAGCAACGAGAGTGCGAGGTTCCACAAACTTTTCGTTCCTGAATCATCTGCGTTGTGCATCTCATCCGTGGGGTTGCGTCCACTTGTGCCACGCACTGCGTATTAATCAGATGCGCAAGTTTCGGGGGCTTATCAGCCTCGTCATCGGGGAAGGGCAAATCGGGCACAGAGTCTCTCCGGCTGGCAACGGCATGGACGATTTCTGCCGGCCAATGTTAACTCAAGGCGCTCTCTATCTTCAGGTGCTCCATATGTACTGGATGACTTACATACGATACCTACTGCATTGGGAGATGCCCGGATGGCGTTATTTGTGGGGATGGTCAGCCATGGCGCGACGCTGAAATGGCAACGAGGTCATAAACGAGTTGATGGAATGTTCGATCCGGAGGAACGTGACCATGTCACAGCGGAAGATCTGTGTGCATGTGCAAAGGTATCAATGGCATCGAGAGTAGATCTACTACCCAAGTGAAGGCTCTGTGAGTCAGGCTGTCTTCATGTCCTAACAGGACAGGTTACCATGAGTCTTGCAAGCCAGGAAGAGTGGACGAGGCGGAAATTTCAACTCTGCGAATAATTTCAGTTGATTGGTATTTCTTGGCACGCTTCCGAAGCAACAGACGACCCTTTTAGGCCGTTTTCAAAGATCGTTTTTGGCCTTAGGTTGTCCTGCACCATACGACCGAGGTGGGTCTCGGTAAGTCATGGCGATGGCGAGCATACGAGGTGCCATGTAATAAGCGCGAGTAAGCGAAGCGCCTGCCTCGACTGTATAGGACGTCATGAGGAGTTCAGGTGGGCACCCCACGCGTAGGAAACGCCTTGTACCGTACGATATTCGGCCTCGCCGCAACATCTCTCTCCGTTCAGGCTCCTTGTGCTTGTGTCTGGTTGTGTTTGGTTGGCGGAAATTTTGTTGCTAGTTTTCTTTGCGACCTCCGAGGCGCGGGGTGATTTAGGCTAGCGACGGAGGTGTTGAGTCGCCGCTGGAGCGGCCGTCGCGCTCGGCATGGCAACGGTTGACGGACGGCTGTCATATGCAGTACCGGAGACTCGTACACATGAATACAGCGCTGCATCTGAAAATGATGTCATCGTACTATATGGTCGGTGTGACGACAAACTCGCAGGCCACTCACTGTCCGATACCGTGGCATCCGACAGATCGATTGTCTTTCGGGTACGCTTAAGCTGAGGCTGGCGAGCGAAAAGGCTGTGCTGGGTAGCCGTCGCCTCCAGATTCTGTTCAATCCCTGGTCTTGAACTACTGGTATCTTACCATGGCTCGCATTCGCCTCGTCAGAAGCGTGAGTGCAGCAGGGGTCGTCTTACGCCTTCCGGCAGAGGATCGGGTCGCCCTTCGGGCTACTGGTTAAGCGAGCATTTAAAGGGAGACAACAGAGCGTCCAAAAAACGTTGGCAAGGGCGGAGTGTAAGGGATATGCTCGGTTCATTGTATCCGTATCGGGCGCTGCATCGTGGAGTAGAGGCTTATTCTCATTATGGTTTTCCGGGGCTGAGACACCAAAGCATGCCGAGCAGCTGCAACGCGGGTTTGTCCTCCGTACTGTTCTCGTAGTTACGCCTTTGTGGATCATGTATTCGTAGGTACATAGGCGCAGTAGGCAGGGCAAAGAGAGCGGGTTGAACTTTTACAAAAGGGGGAGTTGATGCTGCTCGTTTGTGGCTGAGGTTGCGAAGGAGAGCTTTGGCCAGTGCGCGCCTGCTGCTATGGCCTCACGGATATAGTAGGCACCCGCCTGCTTACCATGCTTAATGCATCGTCCCCGTGTTGCTTCATCCTCGCGCAGGCTTTCCAACTACGTAGTATAGAATGTTTTCAACAGATCTAGTCCCTTTGTTTTTTTTTTCTCTCAGTTTTTTGATATTGCTTTGCGCAAAGGCGGTCGAGACACACAGCGCGGTTCAACATGGGTGACCCGAGAACGCGAAATGACGGCCCATCAAAGGCCGACTCCTTACTGGCGCCTCGGGGGCCTGAGCCGAACACATGGCACATCAGCCAAAAGCAATTCCGCGACAATGCAAGCAGCCAAGGGGATCCCAATGCTGAATTAGCCGTGGCCTTTTTAGCGTGCTCAATTTCCACTTTACGCCTCTGAGAGCTGTGGATGGTTGGTCGGGCATTGTCCTCCAGGGATAACCACATCGTGTTTCACTCCGTCATACCCTTTTCCTCCCTGGCCTGGGCGCCCGTATTGCCAGCACGGTACCGTGTAGTTGTATTTGCCAAGTAGGGTAGGGATGCAGTCATAACATGGGGGTTTCGTGTGTGTACAGCGTGCAATACGACACGTAGCAGTGAATGATAAAAGCAAACAACATGCCCGGCTTCTCTTCATTCACACGGCCTCCTTGATATCTCTCCCACATACTCTATCCGCCAGCCGACAACGCGTTATAGTACATAGTACAGCACTACAACTCTTGAACACTACGCTCAAATCTAGCAAATCGCAATGCCTTCCCTCAAGAGCATCCTTGCCGCTGCGGCTCTGGCTACCGTCGCCAGCGCCAAGACCATCACCGTCACGGCCAAGAGCGACAACACCTTCGACCCGTCCACCGTTGAGGCTGACACCGGCGACATCATCGAATTCGTCTTTGAGCCCTCTAACCACAGCGTCGTTTCTGGCGACTATCAGACTCCCTGCTCTCCGTTGTCCCTCGGAAGCGGTTTCTTCTCTGGCTTTATTGACACTGAGAGCGGCGAAGCTGTATGAATGCCCATGCCCCGTCAGGCGCAACGCGCGTGGCTAACATCTTCCTAGGACGAGAAATTCCGTGTCACTGTCGCAAACACGGACCCCATGCCCTTCTACTCATCCCAGGGCGGCGAATGCGCTGGTGGAATGGTTGGCATGATCAACCCCAACGACGAAAAGACTCTCGAGGACTACAAGAAGCGCGCCAGTGAGCTGGCCGGTGCCGTGACGCCTGCCAAGAGCTCCTTCGGAGGCGACGTGGTCGACAAGGACGACAATGCCAAGGACAAGGATGGTAACGACAGCAAGGACGGCAAGGATGGCGACAAGGACAGCGAAGACAAGGACGGTGCCGCAGGCTTCGTGCAGGTCCCAGTCATCAGCCTCGTGGCCGCTATGGGTGCAGCGTTGTACATGCTGTAAACTGGTGAAGTGGTTAAGGGGTTTTTGTGTAATATATCCGTGTCATTGTGCACATATTCGTCATGTTAGACGAGCTTTAGCTTCATGTATATGAATTTTGTGTGCTTATGAATCGTTCTTACGAAAAGTAAAGTACCCGTACAACTCAGAATGGAGCGGCGCATGAGCCTGGCACACGGATATAAAGTAGGAGTAGAACGGCGAACCACCATGAGGTCGGCGCGTCACAAAATCCGTGAAACTAAAAAAACACAGCGAAAAAGTAGACGCCTGATTATTTACATTCAGTAACAAATAAATCTTGCCGAATTACCAGGCCGATTTGCAAGAGTGGAAGCCTAAACCGCCATGCCCTGTAAGAATGCCACCAAGGAGCAGGCTTAGGTAAGCCCACTCTCGAGGGTTGGTGATTACCCCGCTCCTCGAGGCAGAGCTTGAGGCTTAGGCCTCAAGCTTTAGCTACTATTACGCGGCAGTACAACTGTACAGATAGGCTGAATAATACTGAATTGTGCTTTCTTTGACTAAGACCCCTTAAATCTCTATTTTCCTACCTAGCTTAGCCTACTGGCAGCTACTATTGTAATAATTTCTAAAGCTTTATTCTAGGAGCTACCTAGGAAAATAGAAGATCTACCCTATTCCCTATATAGGGAGAAATCTACTAATATACCTAAAAAAGGAGCTAATACTAAAATAGATAAACTAGTTTAAAAGGAATAGCAGTTAATTTATTAGCAATAAGCCTTAGAATATATATAGAAGCTTAAAGGTAAGATAGCAGTATTAGAAGAGCTACTAAGGAAAACTATATATAGGTATAAGTTGCCTATATTATTAAGCAATGATAGTATAGATATCTAGATAAAGAATCTTATTAAACTATCTAAAAACTTAACCTTTAAGGGCAGAGTTAAATAGCTAAGGGATATAAAGTATATCTTTTAAGCTACCTTTAGGTAATATAAGAAAGAGTTAAAGAGAATCCTTATTATTATTAATAATATAGATATAATATATTAGAACTAATAGACTTACTATTTTAAAGACCTCTTAGATAAGGAGATTTATTAATATAGTAAGTATTAATCTCTATTTAAAGAATAGATATTAAGATTAGTAAAGGATAGAGAAAATTGCCTATCTCTTATTATATAGTAGATTTCTAATATAATATAGAGGGAAAATTAAGTACTATAAGACTTCTATAATTACTTAGATTCCTTAGAGAGGAACTTTAAACTTATATTAAAAGAGTAATATACCTTATAATACTTAGCTAAGTTATAACCTTCTTTAAAGCAATTTATTACTTTATAAGGAGATATTATACTTTCTAAGACTTATAATACTATAGTTTTACTAGCAGAATAATTTTAAGATTAGATAGTACCCTCTTAGAAATATACTTAAGAAGAATCCTAGGATATTAGACTTTATATAAGAAGGAGGATATTATTTTAATAGGAAGGAACTTTATCTTTATCTTCTTAAAGTAGCTATTTTTATTATAATAAGTCTATACCTTAAAATATAGTATCTAAAAAGAATCTTTTTAAAAAAGATAATAAATATATTACTTATTTTAAATATAATAATAATTAATACCTTACTAATATATACCTTTAGCCTATCTAAGTTAATAAGGCCTAGATAAAAGGCTAGGGAAAATAGCAAGGCTAGTGGTAGGCAACTTACTACTAGCCCCCCTTATACCTATAGTAATATATTTCTAAACCTAAAGATAACTTAGTAATAACCTAGATATTATTTTTATAGTAGATCTAGATAGTAAAGTAAAAATAGACCTAATAAATATATAATTTATAGTCTAATTTTATTTTAAATCTAGCTATTATTAGATATAAGACCTACTAAGTATAGGGGAAATAATACTAAAGCCTTATAGGACCTAAAAGATATTAGTAGTTCTATAGGATAATTAAAAAACTAAGAGGACAATTACTTACTATTATATTAATATTAATAATCTATAGATATCTAATAGTAGCCTAATATTATTTAGAATATTAATATTAGCTATCTATAATATTTATTTAGATTTAGGATATTAAGAATAGTAGTTTAAATATTAAAGTGATAGATTTTAGCTATATAAACCCTAGAGATTTATTAATAAAGCCTAAAAAACTATTAATATCTTTATATATTATATATTACCTATCTAAGGAATAGAGAGCACCTATAGTAGCTTAGAATAAATCTTTATAGAACTATAGAGATTTGCTAATATATTTACTAATAAAGCTACTATTCTACTAAAGAATAAGAAGTCTGACTATACTATTGATTTATTATCTAGAGAGGAACCTCCCTATAGACCTATTTATCCTCTCTCTTAGAAAGAACTAAGGGAATTATAAGAGTATCTTAACAAGAACCTGGCAAATAGTAAGATTAAACCCTTTAAAAGCCTAGCAAAGGTATTAATACTCTTTATTCTTAAAAAGGATAATAGCCTATACCTTTATATAGACTACTAAAGACTAAATAAAGTTATTTAAAAGAATTGCTATCTATTACCCTTAGTCTTAGAAATCTTAGATTAGGTAATAAGAGCAAAGTTCTTTTTAAAAATTAATATTAAAGAGGTATATTATTATATATATATTAAGGAAGGAGATAAGTAGAAAATAGTATTTTAGATAAGATATAGGCACTATAAATATATAGTAATGCCTTTTAGACTTACTAATGCCTTTATAATATTCTAATCTTATATCTATAAAGCTTTAATAGGACTAGTAGATATCTATTATATTATCTATCTAGATAATATTTTAATTTACTTAAAAATAAAGGAGGAATATATAATATACTTATATTAAGTCTTAGAATAACTAAAAAAAGTAGAATTATATACTAAACCCTTAAAATACTTATTCTACTAAGACTAAGTTAAATTCCTAGGTTTTATCTTATTATTATTATTATTATTATTTAAATACACTATTTAAGTCTAGAGACTATATAGAATATCTAAAATTATAAAGGAAAAACCAAAGTTCCTAAGGGAAAACCTTTATCTCGCTTTTAGGGCTATTTTGTGGTGCTATCGTAGGATATATGCAGCAGCTAGAGATGCGCCAAAGGGTGGTTTATAGTATAGTGATATTTTTATTATGCCTATTTATACCTATAGGCTTTTATCCTTTCTAGTTTCTAACCAGATTTAGGACAAGTCCTTATAGGACTATAGTAGTTGCAAAAGAGGGCAAGTATTATTTATAGTATAATAGATATAGTAAGGCAAGGATTATTTAGATATACTATATATTGCTATTATATTTGATTTGCCACCTAGGCAGGAATAGCTTAATTCTGCCTCTATATCTACTATAGGGCTATATTATATAAGCTTTATTAAAGATTTAAAGTAAGTTAGTTATTAAAAGGTTTTTAAAATCCCCTTAAAGCCCTCTTTTAAGCCTAGCAATATTATTTTTAGATTTTAGTTAGTTTTTATCTATAAGTAGAGCTCTAATTTCCTTTCTTTCCTTCTCTTTTTCCCTCTTACAACCAATCTAAATTTAAGGTAAGTTTTCTCTATAGTTCCCCTAGTATTATAGAAGATATAGAGTCTTAGCAAGATTATAGTTAACTTATATAAAAGATAGCACCTAAGACTTATACTAAGGAAGTTCCTATTAGTATAGAGCTAACTAATACAGAGTTAGCTTAGCTTCTGTCTATTCCCTATATATAATATATTAAAAGAATAGCTATAATATATATATTGACCTATTTCTAGTAAGAGGGTATATATTTTATTTAATTCTAGCTTAAAATCAGCTAATTTTAGTAGTAAAGGCTAAGACTAAGAATTATTCTAGCTATATAAAGGTAAAAGGTAACTATAACCTAATAAGCTCTCCTTATATTTATATTAAGATTATACTGATTTTATATTAATTAGCTGCTAATACTATTAAATCTGCAAAGGAGTTGTCAAAATTCCTATAGGAGTATAAATATACTACTTAGACTTTAAAGGATAAGGCAATAGTATATCAATTTTAGTCTAATTTTATAGTAAATTCTAGCTAACTTTATTTTAATTTAACACTTTAGTCTATAAGGCTTACTATACTAAGAATAACTATAGTAAGGTGACCTATTAGGCCTAGTATTAGACTATAATCAGGTCAGTTTTATCCTCCTCTAATAGTACTAAGATCCTTCTCTATAAGCTATTAGACTTACAGTAGAAGCACATTCTGCCTATACTAAGCATCGCTATAAGGAGCCCCTAGCTCCTGCCAAACCTAAGCTATATACAGTTAGGGAACCAAACAAGGCAAAGGGCAAGGAGGAGGAAGGAGATAATAGAGATTTTAAGGGTAATAGAGATAGAGAATAGACTATTATTAGGTTAGGATCAGTATAGAATATAAAGTTTAGCTTAGTTTTATAGTTTTATTGCTTAGTTTAATATTAAAGGTTTAGGTTTAGGGTATATTTAGCCTAATTTTGCTATATTAGGTGTTAATTTAATTAAAGTTAGTAGATTTATATTTAAGATACTTCTTTGTTTATTAGGGTATAATTTAGAGGTAAAATAGGCCTAATTCTATATTAAGTTAAGAATATTAATTAATATTAAAATAGAAGATATCTAGATAAGGTTAAAAGGTTAAGATAAAGGTAAAAAAGAGATAGAATTAATATAAATTTTACTATAGGTTAAAGAATTAATTATAGTTTTAATTATTAGGTATAGTTTATATCTTATCTTTAGGTTAATTTTAGCTTAGTTTCCTAGGTTGCTAAGATATAATAAAAAGGGTATATATATTTAGTAGCAAATAGCTATAATACTATATTTAAGATAAAGAGAAGGTAGTTTAGTAGTATTACTATATCTTAGGGGGTGCACCTTAGTATAGGCTTAATTCTAACTATAAGTTGCAAAGTTCTATCTAGGTATATACTAAGAAAGTGGTATATTATTTCTAGGCCGGTTCTGCATTAATATAGTAAGGATAGGAACCTAAGGATATAGCAGTAGAAGAGGTGGTATACTAGGCCGATTTTGCCTATATAAATCTAGATAATAAAAGCACTTATAGCTTTAGACTTAGCCTTATAGAGTATTTTTACCTAATTATAGGTTAGTTCTAATACTAGTTCTATAGTATTATAAAGGTATTAAGGCTTTTATTAAGTAGCTATATACTAACACTATTGCTATTATTAGTTTTTAGTTGCTTTAATTGCTATTAGGTTATAGGGCAAGGTTAGATCAAAATAGCTATAGATAAGGCAGCTTTCTTCCTTAAAAAGGGGGTATAATAGCTTATTTATAGTAAGGTATTAGATTATTTAATAGGCTATAGTTATAATAAATATTATTATTTTAGTTTAGTATTATTATAAGATCGCCTATAGGCATTGCTAGTTAAGATATATATTAAATAGTAGAGTGCTAGTTTTTAACTCTAGGATATATATTATAGTGCCTTTATAGGCACTAGCTATAATCTAAAGATATTAGATTTAAAGGTAGGCAAGTAGTTATAGTCTAGTATTAGGCCAGCTATAGGCTAAGGCCAGGGTATACTACACTAATACTATATAGGCCAAAGTAGCATATACAATACTATTATAGAGAGTATAGCACTTTAGTAACTTTAGTCCCTAGGTTATATATACTAGATAGGAAAGGGCTAGTATCTAGGCTTAGCCAATATAGGCAAGGTATATAATATAGATATACTATTATAGTTTATAATATAGTAATATACTAAAGAACTATATAGCCTTTATAGGTTCTATATAAGTATTATTAAGCTAGATTTAGTATAATATTATTATTCTAGCTTTTAAAAAATAGAATAGTTAGTATTTTTAAGGTTTAAATTATAGTATATTAGCCTCTGCCTAATCTTTATAGATTTTCTACCTTTATTCTAGTTTTTAAGATATAGCTATAGCTATATAACTGACACTAAGCAGATTAGTATCATCTATAAAACCGACTAGTAATAGTCCTAGGACCTAGCTTAATACCTTATATAGTATGCTAATAAAGAGTATAAAGAGGATAGGTGAGAGTGGTAAGCCTTAGGGCACCCCCTATAGGATCAGTATAGGTGCTAAGCGATCTCTATCAAATAGCAGTTATATTATATAGAGTGTTAGGAATAATAATATAAGTTGACCTAATACTGATCTAAAGAGGTAGTATATATATTAGGTAAGTTAATTATAGCAAATATTATTAAAGGCGCTAGCTATATTAAGTTAGAGGAGTAAGGCGATTCTGCCTCAGCCTTATACAGCCTAGACTATTTCTGTAAGTAGATATAAGGTGTCTTTGGTTGATCGCTTCTAGCAGTTGCCTATCTGGCCTTTGGGGAGGATTTGGCCCTCTTCTGCGATTGTGGTTATAGCCCTAGCTAGGACCTTCTTAAAAAGTTTCTTAATAGTGTTAAAAAGGGTAATTAGGCGCTATACTTTAGGGTATGTCTAGTTGTCGTGGGAAATAGCTGATTTCGGTGTATGTGTTAAAAACCTTGGTGAGGTGTAGGATAAGACCTAGGCTTAGTAATTTCAATGCGCTGTTAGGGAGTCGGTCTAGGCCTAGGGCGCTCTAGGACTTAGTGGTTGCTAAGGCTGCATAGAGGTTAGCATTGTTGAACTAGAGTGTAATTTAGCATTAGGGTGTGTAGATTACAGTGCTAGCCTAAGGCCTAGGAGGTTTAGCTAGAAGGGGGAAGAAGCATTTAGCTAGTATAGCACTTTTTATTAGGTAGGTGTTAGCAGTTAGGCTAGACTTAGTATATTTAAGCAGTAGGAGAAATATAATTTATAGGGATATATTTTCCCTCTTAGCCTAATTTGCTATTTTCTAAAGGCTAGTTATTGATATTGAGGCAGTGTCAAGGACTTGTTGCTAGTTTGCAGATTTTGCCTTATAAATAGCTTAGTTCTAGGCTAAGAGTATATCTTTATATACTTTAAATATATTAGGGTTTAGACTATATTTATACTATTAGTAAAGGTATTTAGCTTTTTAGACTATAGATATAATCTCTATTATCTACTATTTTAGTTTTAATATAGTATAGTCAATATAGATTTAGTACTAGCTTATTTTACTATAGATTTAGTAGATAAGTTAGTATATTTAGTTAAGGTATTTATTAATATTAGCCTCTTAGTAGAGAGTTTATATCAATAGCAAGTCAAACTTAGTAAAAGATTTAACATCTAGTAGGTCTAGGTCTAGCTATTTCTATAGGGTAAGGCAATCCCTATATTCCAGCTTTCAGGTATGCTTTAGAAGGATCTAGATAAGCTATAGAAAGTGGTCAGACCCGACTAGGTGTTCTAGCGCAGGGAGGAGGGTAGCCTAAAGCTATAGTGTGGCCTAGGTCAGATCTATAGTGCTATTGCAAGTGCTAAGGGAGGCCCTTATACATCGGCCATAGAGGGTCACGAGTTCGGCTTGGATTTATGCTGCAGTATATATTAGCTCCTCACTTATAGCTAAGAGATAGCAATAGTAGTCCTATTTAGAGTAGTAGGTATTAAAGTCTCCTATTAGTAAGTAGTCAGTACTAGGATTCGCCTTAATATCAGCCAAGGCTTTCTATGCCAGTTCCTCCCTAGCTGCTTTTAGAGGGATATACTAATTAAAGATAGTGATATTATATTCTATAAGGGTAATCTAGTGCAAATTAGGCTAGAGTTAGGCCTAGAACCTTATAGTTGCTATATCTTTGCAGAGGTAGGTGGCTACCCTACTACTACTATATAGTAGCCAGTATAGAGCTAAGCTAAGGCAGGCTAGGCTCTATATATAGAGGTTTATATATAGCTCTTAGAGCAATATAATAGCTAAGAGGTTCTAGAGGTAGAGGACTAATTATATTAATACTACAGTCTTATATATATTCTAGCTAAAGATCTCTATTAGGATAGCTAGCTATTAAGGATTAGGCTTAAATTAAGCTAGTCCTTAGAAAGGTTTTCTTAGGTAAGATAGCTAATAATAGTATTAGTCTAAGAAGGTAAAAGGATTAGTTTATTTAGGGCCCTAGAGGGCTGTCCCCTTCTCTTCCTTAGTAGAGAGCTTTTATATTAGGATTATAGCAGAATCGGTAGAGTATCAGGGCACTGCTCAAATCAATATAGCTAGGTAAGGAAGGTATTTTTAGCCTTTTACTATTCCTTCTAGGCTTTAGGGCATTTATAGGACTAGGCTAGGTGCGTTCTAGAGCAGCTTAGGCATCTAGTCTTCTCTAGAGCTATTTCTACTAGGCATCGGCCTAGGTAAGCAGTCACTGCACATTTACCATACCTTTCTTAGTTAGGATAATAGCAGCTAATATAGCTAAACTACTAATAGCTATAGTATTATAGCAGTTAGGCTAATTCTATATAGGGTTTATAATAAAAGACTAAGGCTTTAAAGAGAAGGCTATTATTATAGAGTAAGTTAGTATTAGCAACTATTTCTATATAAAGGATTAGTACTATTTTTATAATAAGTTTATCTTTAGGATATAAGGTATAGATCTTAGTAAGCTAGATATTATTAACTTAGCTTATAATACCTACTAATTTTAAAAGGTCTTATAGTATAAGCTTATTAGATATTCCTTTTATAATAATAGCAAATTTATATTATTAGATAGCTATATCTAGGCTAAAGATAGTATATACCTAGTCTTTATTCTATAAGAGGATATTTGCCCTCTTTTATAGGGTAATAATAATATCCCTACTTAGGAGTTGCTTTATACCTTTAGCAGTTCTGCTAGGTAAATATATATTAATTACTATTAGTATATCTTAGAGTGACCTATTTTTAATTTATTTTAGAGAGTAATAGATATTAATAAGGATTTTATATTTATATTAACTTAGTATAGGCTTAATACTAAGCTAAGTCTAGCTTAGTTAAATAAAAGAGAAGCTTATAATTTCTACCTATATTTTTAGTTAGGCTATCTAAGATAGGAATAAAAGAGATTATTTAATTATAGCTTAAATAGTCTTAGTAAGGCTCTATTTAATTTTAGTAAGGTCAAAGTTAAGATAAGTCTAGAGTTTTTCTATTTTAGCAATATTATCAGCCTAACAGGCAAAGAGTCAAGTGATAAGTATTTAGGCCTTTGTAACCACCCCCTGTAATATAAGGTCTAATATCTATTTAGTAAGGATATAGATAGCTCCTAAAGGGATTTCTAGCATTTCTAGCTCAGATTCAAGTGGTGGCGATGGGTTGGAGGCGGCAATCCTATAGTGAAGGTGCCAGCGACTCTGCTCAATACCCCCTTTTCCCTGGTCGATGACCATGGGGACGCTCCCCACAATCTCGTCTTAGGATCGCGGCGGCATCGGGGGGATGGAGCCGTATGTAATTAAGCTTTTGAAGTATTTCTTTTTGATTTTAGCGACGCTGCAGGCGAAC
Organism: Lecanicillium sp. MT-2017a; assembly: GCA_003056585.1. NCBI lineage: Eukaryota > Fungi > Ascomycota > Sordariomycetes > Hypocreales > Cordycipitaceae > Lecanicillium > Lecanicillium sp. MT-2017a. Next base: position 288,654 of record PXYN01000248.1, read on the forward strand.
AGCTGGAAATCTCACGATTTCGAGGCGAAGGTCTGTTGTGTAGGTTTTATCTTATTAGTTAATAGGGTAATAATAGATTAGGAATATATAGATATAGTCCTTTCTTAAAAGGAACCTACTATCTTCTAAGAGATCTAGATATTCCTAGGGTTTTATAACTTTTACTAATAGTTTATCTATAACTATTCTAGTATTACTATACCTTTATCTATACTATTAAAAGGCAATATAAAAGGGAAGAAGCTAGATATAGTAGAATTAAGGTATAATAAGAAGTAAGTATTTAACTAGCTATAAGAAGCCTTTGCTAATACTCTTCTACTTTAATACTATAATAGTTAAGCACCTATTATAATTAAAATAGATACCTTTAACTTTACTATAGCAGTAATTTTATTATAACCTGATAAGTTAAGAGTAAAGTATCTTATTATATTCTAATTAAAGAAATTCTTAGACTAAGAATTCTACTAAAAGACCTTAGATAAAGAAATATTTGCTATTATATTAGCTTTTAAGTAATAGTAATATTATATTAAAGGGTTACTATATTAAATAGAGATCCTATTTAATTATAGGAATCTATAAAGCTTTATAAAGTAGCCTAGACCTATTAGTAAGTAAGCTTAGTAGTATCTCTATCTAATACCTTATAATTTTATTATCTAGTATAGAAAAGGTAAGATAAACCTTACTAATATACTATTAAAATAGTTAGACTATCTTAAGAAAGAGAAAGATAATATAGATATCTTTTTAAGATTAAGATCTAAAATAGGATCCTAGGAGCCTATTAGTAAGATACTAGCTAAATAGTATAACTAATTATCTTTATATAATAATAGTTTATAAGCTATTAACTAGCCTAAATATAGTAAGATACCTTTATAAATTAATATAGCTTAAGTTTATTATAAAGAAAGAATTAGTAAAATATTAATAATCACCTTTAAAGATATATCTAGCTAAGGCCTAGAGGATATTAGTTATAAATAATATATCTTATATAAGTCTGTAAGAATAGCAGCTAGGGAAGAGAGAGTATTTCTACTTAATATCTTATATCCTTTACTAGAATAGATTAAGCATCTATAAAAAGAAGACCTTTTAATTAACTAGTAAAAGGCCACTATAGTATAATAAGGCTACTAAAGAGAAAATAGTAACTAGAGTATTAATATTAGTCTTCTAAGATATAAAAGAAGAGTTATTATAAATATAAAGCTAACTTTTACTTAAGAAATTATTAAACTATACTATAATAACCTTTTAATAGGATACTTTAATATAGGCTATATTAAAGAGTTAATATATAGGAAATTCTATTAAGAGAATATATCCTAAGAAATTAAATAATATATTTATTCTTATAATATATACTAAAAGGTAATAGTATAAAAATACCTTCTATATAGTAAACTTTAATCTTTATTAAGATTAATAAAACCTTAGTAAGAAATAACTATAGATTTTATTATAAAACTATTACCTATAAAGAAATAAAATTAATAAGTTAATATAATCTTAGTAATAGTTAATTAATTTACTAAATATTCCTTATTTATTATAATTATTATAAAGATAATAGCTATAGAGCTAGTAAAATACTTCTATATCTATATTAAACTAATATTTAATATCTTATAAGGTATAGTTATAGATTAAGAAAGCCTTTTTACTAGTAAATTTTAGTTAGAACTTTATTATTAAATATAGATTAAATAGTAATTATTAATAGCTTTTTATCTATAAATAGATAGATAAACTAAATATATAAACTAGGTCTTAGAATATTATTTATACTACTATATAGCAGAAGACTAAAAAAATTAGGCAAATCTATTACTAATAGCTTAGTTTACTTCTAATAATATAATTAATATTATAATTAGTATATTGCCTAATTAAATATTTATAGGCTATTCTCTAGAGCTTTAATTAGCTATTAAGGGTAAGGCTATATCTAAAAGGAGTATAGATATAAAAATATATATTAAAAAGCTTAAAAAATAAAAAAAAAGACTAGTAAATTACTAAAAATTAGTAGTAAAATATTAAAAGAAGTATTATAATTAAAAATATATTTTAATTATATTTAAAAGAGGATAATTAATTAGATTATTAATAAAGAATTTAGATCTATAAAAGGAAAAAAAAAAGCTAGCCCTAAAGATAATTAGCCTTTTATAAATACTATAAAAGATTAAAAGATAGATATATAAACTATAGCTTTTTATAAAGTATTTGCAAATATATAATATATTCTATATTAGCCTACTTAAGCTATAGTATATAAAACTTAGTAAAGAGGATAAGGCAATCCTATTAGACCTTAGGGAAAATTATAAGAAAATAGAGATTTAGTATATTATCTATACTATTAGACTAAAGAATATAGGTATAACCTACCTAGTTTAATTTTAAAACCTTAACTATATAAAGGTATAGATAACTAAAGATTAAATTGTCTTATACTCTAATAGAGTAAAAACCTAGCAATAATATAAAAAAGAATAAGGTTATTACTAGTAACCTAAGGCTATTTTAGAATACTATTTACTTAAGTTAAATTAAATCTATTACTCTTATAAAGTATTAAATATCTAGCAACTATCTAACTCTAAAAAGATAAAAATTTAATAAAATAATAATAAATTAATATAGTTTAGGCTAATTAGCCTTAAAAATAGTAAGCTTATTATTATAGCTATTATTATAAAAAGCTGCTAATATTTTAGCAAAATATCTATAAATAGCTATTTATTAAGCAATATATCTATAGTTAAAAAGCCTTAGGTATAGAATCTAAGAGGCAGTAAATATTATTTAAATATTAGTAGGCTAGGTAAAAGTTAATAATAAATAGGTAAAGAGTGAGAAAAGATAGGGATATACTATATTAAAAAAGGGAGGTATAGTTAAATTAGCAATCCTAGTATAATAGAAGTTCTTTATTGCCTTATATATAGTAATAGCTATAGTAGTCTATAGTAATAAGTTAATATAGTCTTTAAAATAGGAGCAGAAATATATACCTAGGCAGATTAGATAATATCTATAAGGTTAAATTGCTAGTAATAAGCTATCTCTATAGTAATAAAAGTATAGGTAAGCTATAATAAAGCCTTATATATCTTCTAGGTTATAGCTATAACTAGAGGATATACTAAAGGTTTATCTCTAATAGGTAAGGTATTTACTAGATAATTAATAAAAAGATTATTATAATTATTAAAAACTATAGAGTCACCTTAGATAAAGATATTAACCTATATAGATAAATTAGTAAGTTATTAATAATTACCTAGTAATTCTACTTATAGGATTATAGATATAGTTATAGTAGATATATTAATAATAATACTCTATATTATCTTCTATAAGATATATAGTCCTTACCTTAATTAACCTTTTACTTTTCTAATAACTAATCTTAAATACTATCTAAAGATAATATATATATTAGCCTATACTAATATAGATATACCTAATAATAAGCCTAGAAGGCATTATAGTAGCAATAGATAGTCTTTAGAGACCTAATTTATATACCTTAGCCTAGGATAGGCTATTATAATATTAGCAAGGATATAATAAAGATATAATAATAACCTTAGTATTACTACTCTGCTCCCCTATACTAGGATTCTTAGGAATAGGAGGGAGAGCACCTTCTGCAAAAAGACTAGAAAGAGCTAGCAAAGCCCTAGCAATACTAAGGTAATATCTAGTAATATACTAAATAATAATATTACCTATACTATTTACTAAAAGACTAGTTAAAAGAGATATTATATCCCTAGTAAAAATACTATAATATAGAAATATAAAGATAGTATTTATAGTCTAATAAGTCTTAGGCAAAGGTTACTATAGGAGGAGCTAAGCTAGTATTAAAATAGTTAAAACTAAAGAGCTCCTAAGTACTACCCTAGGGAGGAGCTGGAGGAGCTAAGCCACTAGGACCTAAGGGGGCTAATTCTTACTTAGTAGGAGGAGTAGTAATATTAGGAACCTAAAGATTAGCTAGGGCCTTGCTTATAGCAAAAGCGGCAAGAGCAGGCAAGACTTCTTGCAAAGGTAGAGGCATTAGGGCTATAATTCCACCCTGCAGATTCGCTATTGTCACAACAGTAAAAAGGTCAGGAAGTAGCAGAGCTAGACCTAAGGGAGCCTAAGAGTATAGGTTCTAGCTAAAATAACCTAGCAGAGGATTATATTAGGCCTAGCAATAACCTAAGGGAGTGCTAATAGGATACTAACTAAAAAAACTAGTATTTAAAATTAGATAATTAAAAAGGCTATACTAAGAAATTAATAGGTTATTACTAATACTAATACTATAATTTCTAAATAAATTCTTAGCTATACTATTAAAAGGTCTAAGAGATAGTAAATATTAACTAAGAGAGAAACTTAGGTAATTACCTATTATAGATAGAGGATAGAATAAGCTAAAAGTGCTAGTTTATAGAGCCTATATTACTAAAGGCAATCAATAAGGTGTACTATAATTACTAGAACTTAGGGTAGGACTAGAGGAAATTAAAAGAGGAGATAATAGTGATCTAGCAATTCTACTATTATAGTTATAACTATAGCTATAGAAGGTACCACAGCTACTATAAGTATAAGAAGAGTCAGCTATAATATAATAAATCACTAGGTAAAAGTAAGATAAAGAAAGAGAAAAGAAAATAGAAATAAGGAAGGAGTAAAGGGAGAGTTGTTACTATCCTATACTTTTACTAGTATAGCACTAAAGCAACACAACCTTGCCAGCTAGCAACAAACAGACTCAATAATAACAATAATATAGCAATAGCAAGGCAATAAGGAATCACTAAATTGACCTAGGCCCTATATAAGAGCAATTAGAATAGAATTGAATATTAATATAGGATTATATTCTGCCTAGAAAGTACTGTTGGCAATGCTGGGGACTAGCATTGTGAGGAGGGGGAATAGTTATAAGAATGCTACTAAGGAGCAGGCTTAGGTAAGCCCACTCTCGAGGGTTGGTGATTACCCCGCTCCTTGAGGTAGAGCTTGAGGCTTAGGCCTTAAGCTTTAGCTACTGTTATGCGGCAGTATAACTGTACAGATAGGCTGAATAATACTGAATTGTGCTTTCCTTGACTGAGACCCCTTGAATCTCTATTTTCCTGCCTGGCTTGGCCTACTGGCAGCTACTGTTGTGACATGCCCTCCGTTCGTCTAGGGTAGCCGAAATGAGGCGCTTAAACTGCGGGATTAGTGGTGGATCACCTCGGCACGAAACTCGGGGTCGACGCCGGCTGCCCCATGACGTCGTCCCACCTCGGTGCCATAAACTGTCTCCGGAGCAAAACTTGCCCCTAGCAAGGCGATACGGACCTTGCAACACCATAGAGGTGAAGTCGAGACGCCTGTAATCCCCCATAGCAAACGAAATCACCACTCGATCGACCATGCGAGGCGGCGCGGCCGCTGCTCGGCGTTTGCGCCGGCTACCAGCCTCGACCCCTCTCCGGCGCAATGGCATTCATTCGTCCCGAGCCTTTCGCGCGGTGACGTGCGGGACTCGATCCCAACCAGTATACGAGACGAGTCTCCGTTTAAATGGTCACAACTCGGTCCGCATCCCGAGGCAGCCGGTGCGCCATTTGGCGACTGTTTTAGACTCGCCGCAAGACACGGGAGGAAGAGGACCCTTGGAAGAGTACGATCGGCGCGTAGGAGAGGGATTGCTGCGCAACGATGAACACCAAAGAGGTAAGATTGAACACCGGCAAGGTTGGCTTAGCGAATGGGGAACACGAGCATGAGGCTAACCGTGAAACTGCGACCACCAGGCATCATCGAGAGCTTGCAACATCTCTACAACGAACTACGCGACTATCATGCGCCACCCGTGGTGCACCCCGACTTTGAATCGCTCAAGCCAGCGAAAAAGTCGGTACTTTCGTCTCTATTTGGCAGCGGCGCCAAGCCGGAAACCGCCATAGGCGACATCCCCGAGAACCTCCCGCGGGGGCTCTACCTGTTTGGCGATGTTGGCAGCGGCAAGACCATGTTGATGGATCTGTTTCACGATACTCTGCCCCCGTCTGTAAAGAGCAAAATGCGAATACACTTTCACAATTTCATGCAGGACGTGCATAGAAGGCTACACAAGATGAAGATGGAGCACGGCAATGATATAGATGCCGTGCCGTTTGTTGCGGCCGATGTTGCGGAGCAAGGGAATGTGCTCTGCTTTGACGAGTTTCAGTGCACAGATGTGGCAGATGCCATGATTCTGCGGCGGTATGTGCTTCTTGCCTCCCACCGCCTTGAGAACGAAGACGCTAACCAGCTCTCTACAGACTGCTCGAGGCACTCATGTCACACGGCGTTGTTCTGGTGACTACGTCAAATCGACATCCCGACGACCTGTACAAGAACGGTATCCAGCGCGAGTCTTTTATTCCCGCAATCAAGCTCCTCAAGACGCGCCTACACGTCATTAACCTGGACTCGCCGACCGACTACCGCAAGATTCCACGACCACCCTCAGGCGTATACCACACGCCACTGGACAAGCACGCCAACTCACATGCCGAGAAGTGGTTTCGCTTCCTAGGCGACTCTGAGCACTTTGCGCCGCATCCCGAGACGCAAAAGGTCTGGGGCCGAGAAATCCACGTGCCGCGGGTGAGCGGACGGTGCGCGTGGTTCACGTTTGACGAGCTGATTCGGCAACCAAAGTCGGCAGCCGACTATCTGGAGCTGGTACGGTGCTACGATGCGTTCATCGTGACTGACGTGCCGGGCATGACGATCCGCGAGCGGGATCTGGCGCGGCGCTTCATCACTTTTATCGATGCCGTGTACGAGGGCAACGCGAAGCTGGTGCTGACGACGGAGAAGCCGCTGTCGGAGCTGTTCGTGTCCCGGGATGAGATTGCCGAGAGCCTGCTCAAGTCGAATCCGCAAACCTCGTCGTCGTCGAATCCAAAGCAAGGCTCGCAGGTGAAGGAGGTCATGGAGAAGATGATGGATGACGTGGACTCCAGTGTAGAGAAGTTGAAACAGTCAAACCTTTTCTCTGGAGAGGAGGAGGCATTTGCATTTGCGAGAGCACTCAGTAGACTTAGCCACATGGAAAGCAAAGAGTGGGTAGAGCGCGGCATGGGTCTGGAGAGCAAAGGCGGCAAGGACGACAAGACGAGCTGGACAAAGACGCGCAGCAGACAGATGGAGGATTCCATGTGAGGTTGGAGGGCGGCCACCGCTGAGGACATTGCATTTTACGCATTACATGAATGAGCGAACAGGACGGGCTGGTAAAGAAGGGAGAGCGACGCGCAGCTGATGTAGAAAGCATCGCAGGGCGAAATAGAAGGCAAATACATCATATACAATCACCATTTTTGTTTTTACAAACATCTGCCGATATCAAAGTGGCATCTGCAAGGACATGGACTCTTCTTGACCAAGCAGTCAGGTCAACTTCTTCGCGTACATACTGCAACTGCCGTAGTATGAGCATACAGTCGCCACAGCCTTCGTGCACACATGGAGCCCTATTTTGTCTGATGCGAAAGACACACGGCAGAGGAACTGTACAGGTAATGCATGGTTCAATTGCAGCCTGATTTAAATGAATCTCCGCGCCGGACATGGCCAAAGCAGAGACACTGCTTCCAAGTATGTACTCCGTGCCGCGGAACGTGGCTGGCGTCTTGTTTCGGCCAGGAAGCGCAAAGAAAACAAAGCAACTACGAAATTACGCGAATTACGCGTGAGGTACGGATTGCTACTACATAGTATATAACAGTCTCGACCTGGTAAGGGTTTGGCCGAATCGTAAGAAATCGCACAGTGAAGTGGAAACTCGATACTTGATTTAAAATCAAGTGCTTTTTCTGGCCTCTTCGCATGAACGACTATGGGGCACTTCATTGACCTGTCGCGCGCGTGGTTCCTCCCGGCCTTACCGCGCGGAGAGTCTCCATAACCTTACCATTGCACCAATTTTGGTACAAACCGACTAGCCCCGTTGTGGCAGGAATCGGCACGCGCCGAAGAAGCCCAGACCAGGGCCCGCGTTTCAAAGCCCTGCTAGCTCAAGAACGGGCTGGAAAAGCCTTACAAGGACCCCTGGCTGGCTGGCCGACGTTTCGACCAGTTCAATGTTGCCTGTTCTACGACGTAGGCGAGTAGAGTGCGAGGCGGACAGAGAGAACGCTGGATCCATGCGAAGAAGCAAAAGGGCGGTCTTCCAGCGCAAGGGGAATATACGTAGCACCGGATGGACCGTTCTCATCTGCTCCCTTTTCTTCTATCCTCGTACGAGTACTCATAGATACGCGGCAGAGGTGATGGAAACAATTTTCACATTGCGGTGTACCGCGTGGCTTTTGGTGAAACGTGGTTCATCGTATGACGGAAACAAGTACCCGCCACAATTCAGCGTTGGCACCATTTTGCCTCGCTGGCTGATACTGTACTGGCTGCCACGAACGCCACTGGCGCGAACCGGTTGCGAGAGCGATGGAACAAACATCATGCCATGTCAGTAGCTGGTGACAGATGTAATTTACGCCTGCATCAGGATGTGGAGGACAGGATCCTTGGCCGTGGGCGCGAGGTTGTCGGATACTCGAGAAAGAAAGGTCTGCTATACTCCCATGGACCGTGTATGTACATACGAGTACGAGTACACTCGTAGCTCAGTTCTGTATTATTACGAAATCGTGCTATTTGTAGTTTCGATGCAGGGCACGCAAGACACTGGCTTTGCCAGCTGCAAGCGCACAGACGGAATCTAGGACATGCATGCTCCGCGTCTCCGCTCCCAAAAGGCAGGAAGGGGGCGATTCTCAATCGGGTTCTCGATTTGGGCGGGAACGGGCAGACTCTTGACGGGTGTTGAGAATGGCCGCGCCAGGCATGCGCACATTGTCACGGCGACAAAGAAGAAGAAGAAACGACTGCGTTTGGAAGGGCTGCTGGAAGCTGGAGAGTACGAGTACCCATCCGACTGGGCAGGCGGGTCCATGGCAACAATGGGAAGGGTGTCGGGCGGGGCCCACCGTCCTCCCTCTATTGGATAGATTCAATATTGCCCCCTGGCTAGCCGCGAGCTCCTGGCCAATGACGTCGTGTTTGTGCCTGGCTCTGTGCAGCTGTGCCTCTGGCAAACGTACCCCTGAGCGTTCCGTTTTGTGCATGCCCAATGAACCTGGCGGCCCCCGTCGATCCTCATCTGGAGGAAGCGCCGGTTGCTTTGTCTTGTGCTATTCTTGTTGCTCTGGAGGCGACTTGGCGTTTGCACAACTGGGCAGATGCATCTGTAATCCCATCATTGCACAACCATCGGGTGCATAACTAGAATTGAGCATAATTATGAGGCCTTAGCAACGCGCTTGTGCCAGCTCGTCCTTTGTCTCACACAGACCTCGAAGTCGGCGCCCAGTGCACACGCTCGAAGCTGTGCACTACCAGCTCCAAGCCCCTGTCCGCTGTCGCACCCTTGTGAATGCACAACTCAATCACGTTCGAGTGCACGCTTGCACACTCGTGCTGGCACACCACACGCATGGTTGGCCGTATCTTGCAGCCCTCCACTGTTCGGGTCGACGCATTCATGCACTTCATTCCCATTTTCGCACAGTCAGCCCTCCTCCCCACCAATTCTTTCCTGGATCCCGGATAGTTCTCCCACCTCTGGGCCCCCCTTCCCTTCTTTCTCTCCAGCATCGTCGCTGTAATTGCTCTTCAACGATCGACTTTGAATAGTCTCGTGCTTGTGAGCCTGCGCGCGCGTGCGTGTGCCAAATCTTTCTCTTTCTCGCGTGTGTGCTGTGCGCCAACTCGTTCATTCTTTTCTCAACCGCCCAGTTCTCAACCGTTCTTTGTCCCCGCGACGTCCAGTGACCTGGTCCAACCGCTCCGACTTGACACTCCTTTACTTCACGCTCACTACGTCTGCGCTATTCTGTTGGCAATCGGCCCAGCAAGAATCCCTTTGCGCTTTCTTTTGCCCTCGAATTCGATATATTCTCCGCCAGTCGCCTGACTCTTTGCCCGTTTCGCCGGCTCCCGTTGCCAATCCAAGACATTGGTGGCCCGCCCTCCCAACACAACGCGGTCCTGGGTCTCGATAGCTCGCTCAGACTATCTGCATTCTTTCTCCCTTGTCCGCCACCTCGAGCATTCCAGTCCACCGCGCAACCCAACCTTGCGCGAACATCCAAAATATCTACCCGCTAGCTTTCCACCTTTCTTTGCATCACGTCCCGAATTACCGCAAATCTTCAACTTTTTGGATCTTCGTCACCGCGTCCTCAAACGTCGATCAAGATGCCGCTGTCGCACAAGCATCATCACCCCAAGAGGGACTTCTTTGGAGACTTCTTTGGAGGTGATTTTGACCCATTCAATCCGTTTGGAAAAGACAGTGACTCGCAGAACAGCGGAGGCGGCAGTGGAAACAGCAACAGCAACGGAAATGGAAATGGAAATGGAAATGGTAACAGCAACAATGACAATTCAAACAGCAATCCAGACAAGAAGAATGAAGGTCGAGGTAAGTTGATTGCTACTGTACCATGATATCCTTTATTTTGGAAACAGACACGCTCGCGTGAAGCTGGGAATAAAGTGGCCGACACTAACGCGTTGGTAGATCAAGCGACAGTTGTCAAAACCATATACAAAACCATGTCACAGACTTTCGATGGCAAACCCGCAGGCTATGCGACCTTAGCCCCCGATAGTGGTTCCGGCGGCGGCAAGTCTCCTGCTCAGGAGACGGGTGCTGTTGGTGTACCGGTTCAGCCCATAGAAAAGGAGTCATCGAGTGACGAGGAATCGGCCACACCTTCGGAGATCCGTGCGCCCACAGACTCGACTTCTCTCGGCAGCGTCCTTGCAAAGGCCACGGGTGAGGCGTCAGTATCGCCAACAGCTGAAATTCAACGTCAACCCTCCACGCCCCTATCCATGCCTTCCACAACCTCTGACTCTGACGCCGCGTCTGCGAACAAGGATGCTAGCTCTGGAACGAGTGCAGGAGCGAAGGCTGGAATTGCCCTTGGTGTTCTTGGTGGTCTCTTCCTCATCGGAATGATCGTCTTTTTGATCTTTAACCGTCGCAAGAAGCAGGCTCAGAGGGAGAAGATTGACGATGAGAAAATGCACGGCGCGCCAGCACCAATGGCCGGTGCCGATCATCTGCAAGCTATGCCAACTTCAGCCCCTCGCATTAGCCTCCGACCTGTCACTCAGTTCCTTCCCAACTGGAATCTCAACGATAAGCGCACGAGCAAAGGCGCGGCCATGGCGCTCGGCCCGACCTCTGCTGCACAGCGTGGCCCGGAAACGAATGCCTGGGACCGTCCTGGAACAAGTCAAAGCAACCATCCCAACAATCCCTTCGGAAACAGCGCCGAGCGCGTCGATGCCGACGAGCGTGGCTTTAACGGCCCCAATGGCCAGGCACCTCGACCTGAGGATCCCTTCACCGCGAATGGCCCTGCTATGGCTGCTGGTGCTGCAGCAGGAGCCGCAGCAGCAGGTGGCGCCGCAGCTCTCACCCGAAAGACTTCCATGCGTAAGAACGGCGACCGTGCCGTGGATCTGACGCTACCTTCCACTCTCGGCGCTGTTCCACCGAGCCCAGCTGGTACAGAGTTCAGCCAATCTTCAGTACCAGCAGGCTCTGTCTCTCCACCCTCCCATGGCGCTGCGGCAATTGCTGCAGCTGGTGGCCCTGCTACCTCTACTGTTCATCGCGTACAGCTCGATTTTAAGCCTACTCTGGACGACGAAATGGAGCTTAAAGCCGGTGACCTGGTTCGACTTCTTCATGAATACGATGATGGCTGGGTAAGTAGTCTCTGCCACGTGAGAACTCATAGCAACACTAACAATGTAATTTTCATAGGCGCTGTGCATCCGCCTGGACAGGTCACAGCAAGGTGTCGTCCCCCGCACATGTCTTTCCGCCCGTCCTGTCAAGCCGCGACCACCTCCAGGTGCCCAGCGTCCTGGACCGCCTGTCAACCCGCAAAACGGCCTCCCGCGTGGGCCCAACCAGCCTCAAGGTCGGCCCATGACTCCCCAGGGTCGTCCCATGATGCCCCAAGGATATGCCGGACCGGGACCTCGACCTCAGTCCCCTGGCCCAAGGTACCAAGGGCCTCCTGGTGCTCCCGGTGCCCCTGGCGGACGTCCTATGAGCCCTGGTCCAAATGGTCCCGGTCCCCGTTCGCAATCACCCGGCCCGCGTTATCAAGGCCCTCCTGGTGGACGTCCGATGAGCCCTGGTCCCAACGGTCCTGGGCCTCGTCCGCAGTCACCGGGACCGCGTTACCAAGGTCCTCCCGGTGGACGCCCGATGAGCCCCGGTCCCAACGGCCCCGGCCCTCGCCCACAGTCTCCCGGTCCGCGCTATCAGGGACCGCCCAACGGCCGTCCCCAAAGCCCGAATGGGATGGACCCGCGCCGCATGAGCCCTCCCGGACCTAGTGCCATGAACCCTCAATCGCCACGCCAAGGACCGCCTGCTAACAAGGCAGTCGAGCGAAAGCCAGTGCCTGGTCAGGCGTACTAAGCCACTAGATGTGGTGTGACTTTCCTCAAAATGCGAGCGATGTATGGGATAGACTGGACTGGCGTTTCTTCACTTTTTTGGACTTTTTTCTACTCGAATATCTGGCGCTAAAAATACAATTGGCACGCCACCGTGCTAAAGCGGCTCGGCTCTCCGCGACAGCGTGAGAGGCACCACGATCATTTCTCTTCTAGTTTTCTCGACTTTCATTCACTTTTTTTGTGGCCATGATCGGCATCTCAGGTTATTGTGTCTGTTCATATTCTCTTCATATACTCGCAAGCGCATGTGCCTGCCAGTCAGACGAACAGCCACTGGTGGCACTTTGCGGCTTGCTGAGTCTGGACGTTTGTTACTTTTGAAACGCTTCTTCTGTATTTACACTTTCTTTCCTTCTCCATCTTTTGATAGCGTCAGCCCCGTGAAAGGTTTGGAGCAGAAATTAAGGTTTTGATTTGGTAGGAATTTGGTGGAGGTTGGGACGGGTGGTGTTGGCAGCTAAGGAATGTCTCATGCCAGCCAGGCTCCTGTCACAGAGCCTCCACACATTGATAGGAATGAGAACAAGATGAGACGCTCCAATGGGCTTCGTGCTTGCCATGTGCTAAAAAAAGACTGAGAAATGTACTTCGCGTAGCCCCCGGCCTTCTCGCTGACAATTTAAGGTCTGCTGATGAATGTCTCCGCGTAAAGTTATTCTGCGACCGATTCATTTCTCGCTTCATTAAACACCGAACGTATCGCCGGTTCGGTTTCGCGCACCTGCAGGTGTATCGCATTCTATCCCAGAGTTGCACGCAACCCTTTATCACGCAGAGTAAGCACAGACAGCACCGACCCAATCCCGGGCGCGGTAACTGCATCGCTCGACTATGCAGACAACTCGGGATGTGTTAACAGGAACCTGCATCCCAAGTCCCTCTGTGAATCACCGAGATGCAAACCTACGCTGACTTGTCATGTCACACAGCGTTCAAGAATTGGACATTGTCTCCATGACCCCGGTATTATAATAATTTAAGGTGCGTGTTTGGATTCCGTTTGGTATTGAGACAGGGACGGTTTGCCGAGGTGAAGGGACGTTGAAGGACCACCAGCTGCGTGTCAGCCCTGACAGCTGGCTGTGGTGAACTGCGTTTGACGAATCGGGTGTCCTCGCTCCTCTGTGCTGGATTATTGTCATTACTTAAAAATGGCTATTGAACTGGACTTTGTATTGCTCAACGCTGACCAGATTGTTATTTAAGAGCGCTGTCAAGCCCATTTACTTCACTACGCTCGGCTGGGGATACGAGGAGCAGCGCTCTCTTATTCTCTTCTTGGCGACTCTACGTACGCTGGAAGCGACGAGTCTCCCTCTTTCTCCTACTTGTTTCTGCCTCTATCGCTCTTTTTAAACTTCGCCAGGACGAAGTTATCCCTGGCGGATTGACAACAGAACCACAGGAGAACACCAAGCTACGAAGTCATCATGTTGATGCAAAGCATCCTCACAACGTTGGTAGTCGCCCTCACCAGGGTTCACGCAGCGCCATCTCGAGGCTACGAAATAAACGTGCCTGGAATCGCATCGGGAAGCAGCAGCAGCCGTGAAATTACGCCAGCAAACGAGCAGCCAGAGTCTCCCATCGCCAAGCTGCCTGGGTATAACCACATGCTGCACAACGACTCGAAGGACCCTGCCTCCGGAGCCGACCCAATGGCAGCGGACGCCGTGTTTGGCGGCCAATGCAGGGGCCTGACACTCGGTGGCCACGGGAAGAAAGGCCAGACCACGCTCGAGGCTAGGTGCATTGATGATGCGGGCCAGTGGTGGTACACGACCCTGAATTTGAATTCGTGTATTGGAAACGGTGAGGGCGGAAATTTGGTCTACGATGACATGTAAGTTACGCCCCTGCAACAATTCGGCTTTGTGACTTTGCGATTAATGACGCTCTTATTTCACAGGGGCAATTTCGACGATACCTGCCGACCTTGCATCCTCGGCAAGGACAGCTCTAGCGGAGAGGCCCTGCTCAAGCGTAACTGCTTGGCGAAACCGGGTGGTGTGCCCAAGTATACCGACTTGTTGCTTGGGATGACAGGTACTGTTTTACACCACCACACCTGCATACTCCTCCATCGATAAGTCTTACTAATGGTGAACAGCAAGCGACGAGTTGTCCGTTCGGCCGGTGGATGGGCGGTTGGTCTGTGGTTCACACGAGGGGACCAAGAGCCCCGGATTTGGCCCTGTCTCAGATGGTGCTAATGGGGAGCAGGCCTCTCCATGAAAGAAATTGCTAGTATGGTGCTTAGGAAGATGGAGATTGGGTTTTTATGCTTCTTTTACGATTAAGGAATACAGTCAAGGAGAAAAAGATGCTCAGCCTTGTTATTATCTGTTTATAGTCTTGATTGCCCTGCCTATATCTTCTGAACCAAACCATTGGCCCGTCGTAAATCGTCTCAACTAAACAAAGTGACAACATGTGCGCTTGCCAGATCATCATACAACAAACTTGCCGCCACACCCTCCACATGTCTCAGCTGCCGAATCAAGCTCGACATCTTCATGCAGATACTGCATGGCAATCTTCTCCAGCTCCGACGCCTTGAGGCAGCGCAGCTCGCACACGGCACACACTCGGGAGATGCCCGGCGCCATGATGGGTACACCAGACGCGGCACATGTAGCTGTTACACGACAAGCGCGTTAGCAAAAGAAATGAAATTAGATGGACCTGGATCTCTGGCCCAAAAGGCATAGAGACCCGCCCAAAAAAGAATTCACTTACCAAAGGCATGCCCGTTCTCACACTCCACCTCGACAGCACCTTTCTGCTGCATCGGCGTGTCACAAAACACGCACTTCATTGCACCAATAGCAGGCTGAAACTGCTTGCGTAGCTGGCTGTGCGTCTCCACGGGCATGATCTCTGGCGCATCTGTCGTGCCAGGCACCTCCGCACCGTTACCGTAGAGCCATTCCCACACCCTCGCTTCGGTGGTGCTCCGTGGCGGCATGGGCCGCACTCGCTTATCCGCTTCGTCCCCTGGAACACACCATCCAAACATGACCTTGACAAAGTCGCGTCGACTCGGGTACTGCGTGTCGTATCTGCTCACTATAACGGCGCTGCTGCCGTCGCCTGGGCTGGATACCAAGCCCCAGACCCTGAAGCGGTTCGGGTGTACCTGTATTTGTGGCCCGGACTGTGCGGCAGAGGTTCCAGTCATTTCTACGTCGTCGGCACCATACAGATCTTCTTCTTCCTCCTCTTCCTCCTCTTCCTCCTCGGGCAATTCAGCGTCAGAGTCAGAGTCTAGATCGATGCCTTGGAGAGCTACGCTGCGAGGCACAGTGCGGCCGACTCGCTGGTCAATATCCTCTGCCCATTGCGGCCACGGCGTTTCATCTTCCTGTAGCGTCGTCTCAAACCAGCCACCAGTAGCTGCTGTTACTGAGAGACGGACAAGGGAATATTGCGGCACCTCTGGCTTGTTTTTGGGGTCGGGATGGTGGATGATGAGACCTGCAGCCCAGTTAGCTTGGCACGGTCTTGAAAGAACCAGATTGTGACAAACCTGTAATTGGGTTCGTGTTGCACTGAGAGATATCTGGGTATGTTGTTCCGCATTCTTCGGTCGAATGCCGAGCTTTTGGCCCAGCTTCATCTGCAGGGCCAAGTAGCGTCACTTCAAAGGGCTGAACGACAAGCGGCGTTGCAATCATACCCCTTCCGGTGACTATTGACTTTTGTTTCCACGTCTGGCCGAATGTTAGCGCTTGCACGACAAGGCTGAAAACTACCAAGGAACTTACCGTATTCTCCCACTCCACAAAGGCATCTGTTGATAGTGAGATGCAGATGCTGCTGAAATCATGGTCTTCTACAATGATGTTGGGCGCTTGGCCGCTTTGCCATAGCCGCTTTATTGTGATTCTGCGGAATCCGACGTGGTTGTGAGATATGTAGGCGAGTGTCGCAGTTTGCGAATCCTTGGATGTGACCCAAGGACTCCATTTGAGGGAGAATGCACTGCCCGACGGGGTGTAATCGGGATCCAGCTTGTCAACGGCCTTGGCGAGAGTTAGCATCCGTCCCAAGTGCCGAGTAGAGTCTTCGAAATAGCTTACCTCGTGGGGTCCTTGCCCACTAAACCGTGCTACTTCTTTGACATCCCACATATGCTCGTCCGAGACACTGCCATTTTGCGTTTTAGAAGCCTTGTAGAATTGGACAGCCATGATCACGACGTCACCAGAGTCCGTCGCATACGCCAGTAAAGCCCTTCCGTGCGACACTTCCTTGGCCCAGGAAAATGAAGTTATTCGATCGTCCACAGGCTCAACGTCGCCTTCCGCCTCCTTTGATGGCAGAGGCAGTTTTGCTCCAACCCCCCAGAGCATCTTCCAATTCTTAAAGGACCTGACCCTCATAGTCGAGGCAGAGCTCGAATTGGCATCAAGGTGCTCTCCCAGCGCGACTACAGCGCCGTGCGTGGTCATTGCCGTCAACACAGGCCGTAAGTTGCAGCCCAGGCCGCTTGGTGACCACTCTACGGTGACAATCTGACCCAAACCAGCGCCGGCCCGGGTGACGAAGCCGGATCCGACGCCAGGGAAGCCAGCGGGCTCATCCGCACTTTGGGGAGGGATTGTCGCCCCCGCAGCGGCGCATAACTGCGCGTTGATGGCAGGATCGGGACGTATGATGCCCGATGTCTGTATGAAGAGCGGAAACTGTGCATTGGCAGTCGTGTTCACCTCGGCACCTGCTCCGTCAGCAGCGTTGCCTGCCGAGCTGGGGTATGCTGGCAAGAGGATGAATATGCCGTCTGCCGTCGCGACGGCGAGCTCAGCGTCGCACGACCATGATATGGCGTGTGGCGCGATGGGCCTGGAGCTCAGAGCCAGAGGTTCTAGAGGTGGTGCCTTTTCCAAACAGTGTTAGTTGAGTGGCTGGTTTCGCGAGTGAGATGAAGGTTGAAGGGCCGTGTTGACAACATACTTTTGCCCGATCCATTGTCTATTGCACCTTGCGCCGACCCTGTTTGGACATGTCGCGTCGCCATTAACATGTATGCATTGAAGCCGAGTGACCGCTGCAGTCTAAAAACACGAGAGGTAAGGGTGTTGTTTATTGATTCTGACGTGACCTTGGGTTGTTGTTCGGCGGAGACGGCTGGTGGAAGATGTCGATAGTGCCGGTGTGGGGCGCTCCGTTCCAGAGTGAGAAAGCACTGGAAAGTAGGCATGTAAGTCGCACTGAGCGTTTGAGCTGTCGACAACACATCAAAATATGGCTACTTTATTCATTTCTTAATCAGTATTTGTCAACTCTCCAGCAAATATCATAATACGGACCCTTTGAAAGATACATTGTATTGCCGCATTGAGGTTGATTCTCTTTCGGCTCATGCCACCGAGTACACGTCCTGTATGGTGTCGTCCAGCAATGAGTGACGGGTTTGAGCAAATCCCGACGAAAGGATTACAAATTTCACTTTTGCCACAGCGCGAAGTGCTTGCCTGATTCGGTAGATCCTTTCATACCAAAGTGGTATCGTGTGGCTTCGCTGCCTAAGGACATGCTGCCGATCGCCATTGCCCAGCTGCCGTGATTCTCGTGCCCCGCGTTGGCAGGTAAAGTTTAACACGCAGCCCCAAAAACGAAAAACTTCCAGCGGGGTGGTAGAGCGGTGCTGAAAAATCGGTGGCTTCGCAACAGGCAGAAACGCGCTACTGGGAACGCTAAGTTGCATTTGCCGACTTGGCACATTGAGACGGTGGCGCGCAGCTGTGGTGGGATTGGTCAATGGGACTTATACGAAAAGATACGATGAAAGCGAGGTATGCTCAGGGTTTAGTGCAAAGGAAAGAGTCCATTGGAGAATTGGGCTCTTGCAAAATCGTGGTTTGAAATGTGCCGCCCATCGCTTCTGCTTACAATGTTAACGGCTTACATTCTCAAATCGTGAAGTTATCCCTCTTTGCCACATTGATTTGCTGCACGCCCGGCACTTGCCTTCCTTGTTGTTAAGCCTGTCTTCAATTACTTTAAGAAGACCTCAAGTAAGTACAAAAGGCGACCCATTCCCACTTCTCATGAGCATCTGAAAATCTTCCTCGCCAAGCTAAACAAAAGCTATACCGATCCAACACAACTCAACTTCATTCGACTCATAGGAGGAATTATTCCTTAACAGATTCAATACACTTGACCTTGCGAAAACATCAACATCGCCAACATGCCCGGAAAAGTAAGTATTCAAAAGCTTCTAATCCCAAATCACGCTGCAACTATATCCCCTCTAACACCTCTTAGGTCGTCGACCGCAACGAATGGCTCAAAGCCCGCAAGGCTTTCCTCATCAAAGAAAAGGAACACACGCGCGCAAGCGACGCCCTCACGACCGAGCGCCACAACCTCCCTATGGTCAAGGTTGACAAGGAGTACACCTTTACCGGCCCGGACAACAAGACCGTCTCGCTCTCAGAGCTCTTTGCCGGCAAGGACCAGCTGCTCGTCTACCACTACATGTTTGGCCCGACCGCCGAGCGCGGCTGCAGCGGCTGCGCGCACGTCGCCGAGGCCATCCCCAAGCTAGGCCATCTGCATGAGCGCAACACGCACCTCGTTTGCGTCTCGCGCGCCCCCGTCGATAAGCTCGAGAAGTTCAAGAAGGCCAGCGGCTGGGAGTTCCCCTGGTACTCGAGCGGCGACGGTGACTTCAACTACGACTTTTACGCCACGGCTGACGACACCAGAGGCACCGGTCTGGTCAACTTTGAGACGAAGGAGGAGCAGGTGGCCAAGGAAGGCAAGCATTACACTGGCGACGTGCCGGGCTTCAGCAGTTTCTGGAAGAAGGATGGCGAGATTTATCACACGTATTCCACCTTTAACCGCGGCGTTGATCACATCATGCCCACCTTTGGCTTGTTGGATATGACCGTCTTGGGCCGCCAGGATACCGAAGATGGCCCTGGCGGCTTTACTCCTCCTGACAAGCTGAACAAGAAGGAGTAGGATGAAAATAGGTGGATTCGTTGGCACAGCGTTGTATCGTCCGTCATTACCGGTTCTGTGTGCTTTCAATATTCAGTCGCTCACTTCATGGATCTCAGTGTGATTATGAATGGATTAACAAACAAAATTATCTAAAAAGTCAATATCCTTCCTGTAATCAACTCCGGCCGTTTCCCATGTTAAGACATGCTGTTTATAATGCTATTGCTGGTGTTCCTATGCTGTCTTTATCAGCCGAACAATACAAGTACTCTTACCACCACCTCTTTACTTTTCGAGCAGAGCGCCCAAGCCCCAAAGAGCCACGCAGCC
This sequence comes from Lecanicillium sp. MT-2017a, assembly GCA_003056585.1. Lineage (NCBI taxonomy): Eukaryota > Fungi > Ascomycota > Sordariomycetes > Hypocreales > Cordycipitaceae > Lecanicillium > Lecanicillium sp. MT-2017a. Next base: position 308,568 of record PXYN01000248.1, read on the forward strand.
CGCCAGGGCAGCCGCACCGGCCGCCTTCTTGGTAAACCAGTTTTCAGTATTGAGCGCCGTAGCTCTTTGGATCTTCTTTACCGCGTCCGTGGGGATGGCAGCAGGCATGGAAGAGGAGGCATTGCGAGATGCAGCGGCCGCCTCTTGAGCCTCCTCTGCCTCCTTGCTGCGCAGCAGAGCAATAGTCTTGCCCAAAGCAGCCATGTCCTCCTCGAGGGCTGCATCACCAGCACGGTCGACCTCGACCTGTTGAATGTTGCCGAAAAAGTCGGTAATGAGGCGGCTGCGGGCGGCATCGGAGCCGCCAGGGAACAAGTCGTATCGGAAGCCCGGGTTGGAGTGAATCTTGTTGAAGTCGTAGCTGTCAAAGAGCTCGCCCAGCGTCTTTTGGCTGTTGAGATCTCGTACTTGCGACTCGAGGAATTCGAGGTTGTAGTATGTATATCGGTCAATGACGGCGACGCCAACGTCGCTGTCGGCGTGGTGCGAGTACGATGACTGGTCGAGCTCGGAGGAGCCGGTGGCAATAATGTTGGGCGAGTACATGCGGGTATACATTGTGTTGGCCTGGCAGGTATCGATCATGAAGAGGATCTCGTTGTATCTAGAATTAGTTAGCATGAGTACAGTTGAAAAATAGATGTATGCAGTATTCACCTTTTCTTCTCCCACATCTGCTCAAAGGCATGGGCCAGGTCAAAGGCGCCAATCTCCTCGGCGTCCTGGAACTTGAGGAACTCGTTGCCGCCGTGGCCGGTCATGTAGACGAGGATGTTGCTTCGGTCGTCGGTCAGCAGGCGCTTGCTGCGGGGCATCTCGTCGCCGACGCGATCGGTCAGCAGGCGGATAAAGTTCTCGACGGTGACCTCGTAGCCGCGGTAGTCGACCTCGATGTTGTCGCCGTACAGGTCGACGGCGCGGTCGGAGTTGCTGTAGACGGTACCGGGGAAGGCGTTGCGAGGGTTGCAGGCCATATCATCGGGCAGCATCAGGATGATTTGCGAGTCGGGGATGCCCAGGCGCTTGACCGTGCGGTACATGGACAAGACGTTGGCGAGGTGGCGGTAGTTGAACCAGAAGCGCGACGTGCAGACCAGGACGGCCCAGTTGCTGGTGTGCTCCGAGAGGGCGAGCGATGCGAACAGCACCGTGGCCAGGACGGCCTGCAGCCGTGAACTGTTGTTCCACTTCATCATGGGTCGTGCGCGGCTTCGGCTTGTTGCTGGCGAGGTGCGCGCATAGAGAGGTCGATTGGCGATGAAGGGTCGTTGTCCTTTGTAAAGGGGACTGTGGCGCGTACCTAGTGCTGGTGGTGCTAGCGTCGACGTATCGAGCAGCTTACAAATCCGGGGATTGGGCGCCACACTGCTGCAGCCTGCTTTTAGTCTCCCATTTATAAGCCAAGGCTCGTCAGATCTCAGCAATAAAAGGCCATAATGAGGAAAGCGTAATAAACACAGAGTAAAGTTATCCATTCACTTCTAAGTCTCATACTAGATAAATCTAGTCGCAGTGCTGAGATGACCTGGTCCATTTCAGCCCTTGTACCTCCCTGCTTAGGTAGGTATGCCGCATAGGCGTGGAACCTTCTCTGCTTATATAACTGGTGACATGCCTTCGTCATGCGCTTTATCCGAGCCATTCGGAAAGCCATTGGCAGCTTCCGTTTTAAAGAAGTTTTATTTTCGTACGAGTACAGATTGCTACAGTGGCTTTTGTGACGGAAATATGGTCACTGGCGGCCCAACGACCCGACGTGGCTTAGCGCGCCGACAAAGGCAGACTTACACGGTTTGGTAGGGCTGGCTGCCTGCATCATTCATCTCCCATGATACATGGCATGGACAGAGTACGCACTCTGCAACCAAAGCGTAATTTTCCATGTCGTACAGCTCAGAGTATTATGACGAGTACGACGCCACGGACACCGAGACGTTAAAGTCTTGCGGAGATGGCGACACGGTCACCGCAGCGGGTAACCAGGCATCTACATCACGTCGGCAAAATGGCCTCTTACAGTCGCTGAAGGGTGCGCTGCGAGGCCACAAGCCGCAAGAAGAGAATTACACCGGTACCTGGCATCTTGAAGAGGGATCACGGAGGTCCACGGATATCGACCGGTACCTGATGGCTGAGTCGACGCGGAAGAGTGTCCAAGCCAAAGTCTTGCTGATGGGCATACGTAACATGACAAGCTTACTTTAGAAACAATTGCATTTACTCTCCCTCTCGCAATCTCACAGTCATGTAGACACTAGTCTACTGCAAACCAAAGTTAGAAAAAGAACTGTCAACCTAGCAAAGCAGTGTATACACACTATGCTAGATATTATAGCATAGAAAGGGATTTAGCATATAACTAGAGCATATAAATGCTAGGAGGAAGTGATAAAAGAATTAATTGATACAGACAATATAGACAATTTTATATAGAGGACTATAGGTATATACAGATATGCAGGATTTTACAAATAAGTGCAAAGCTGTGGCTTGTCCTAGGCGATAGAGGAGTAGCATTTTGCAATATCCTATCTTTCCTCCTCTATTATATTCTTACTTCTATGACCTGAATAGAAGCGTGATAAGTCAGCTTAAACGCGTCTTTGCATCTGACTATATGCCTACGGCGCACAACTACCTCCACTTTGACCAACGGCAACCTATGGGAATCTACCGCGAAGCGCAGTTAGAAAGAGGCGCGCATCCTTTTGTATTTATCGATGTGGGTGTCGGCATGAGCAGCAGTTGCGGACGGAGCAAATGGATGCACTTTTTTACAGAGTGCCAATGCGTCGTCTTTGCGGCCGACCTGACGCTGTACGACCAGTGGCTGGATGGTCAGCACGCATGGTATGATAACATGATGCTGTTTGAGGCGATAGCCTGGTCCAGGTGGTTTCAGGGCATGCCTATGATTCTCGTCCTTACCAACGAGGCTGGTTTTAGGGCTAAGCTGCAGTCTTCACCGATGAGCAGCCCGTGGCGGGACTTTAAGGGCGACACCGAGGAGGAGGCGCTCGAGTTTTTGAAAGCGCAGTATGCCAAGGCCGCAAACGGGAGGGAACTGTTTTACAGCTGTGTTTATGAGCTGACTGACGACAAGGACGTTGAGAGGTTTGTTGCATACGTGGAGCAGACTGTGCTTGGGGAGTCAAGGTGAAGTCACTTGTATTAAAGATATACGTCCCAGGCGAGAGCACGTTTCTCATAAATAGAGAGTGAAATTATTCCTTTCAACTAGTTTTGATCATAATACCTAGTGAGGTAAGGGTCTAAATAATACATTCAGTAGAACCATTCGCCCTGGAACCAAACCCTTGGCAGCACTTATGGAACACCTTTGAATCAATCTTCTTGCCTAGAATGCTGTTTTTGGTGAAGCAGGCAGGCTCATCACGTAAAAACGGGGTATACTCGATGTAGAGATTGGACTTTTCGCCACCACCAGTGGCATCAATCTGTTTTTGGCAGCAAGCTTTAGTCGCGTTTTCATTTGAATTGCCGAAGCCTCCATCTACGAGGTCACAGCGGGCAATGTCGCAGAAAGGCAGCAGTGGGGCAGGGCCACCCTTGGCCTCCCTACTCGTAGACAGATGCGAGTTAGTGATACTCGGTTTGTGACGCTGTTTAATTAGGCGTTTGGCTTACTGATTGGCTGAGCCTCAACTCCTCTCTATAGCTTAGCGCTTACAGACTACCATTGCACATTGCAACCCAGAGACAGAAATTAGCACCAGGCTAAAGTGTTTCTTTGTCTGCTACACGGACGGTGGGCTGCTAGGACGATCAGCGATGTCAGAAGGGACGAGCCGGCCGTGGTGGGACCAGTGCTTGAGACTCCGGCTAGCAAACGTTAGCGGGCGCTGAGCAGGTTGACGGGGAAATCCTACTCTGTATACAACATACAATACTACTCATATGTGATGAATTGGTTATAGCATGAGCACATCGTCTTTACGGGGAGGGAGGCTATCCGGAGTCTTTGAGCTTTGCCACGGCATTGTCCGATGCGCGATGATTTGGACCCTGGTACAACATAGGATGTATAAGCCCGTGGGTGCGAGACAGCCTGCGTGGAAGATGTCAGCATCAATGAAATGATTTTGTTCCTGTGCGCCCGCAAATTGAATATCTCAATGATGCAGTTTGTCTTGCGCCTATTCCAATGTCTTTGGTGGTGGAACGATGCCAAGTCAAGCGAGCGCGCGGTATACCCTGCATCGGACGCTGAATCGCAGCTGAAAGAGCGACACTAGCAGCGGCACGCACCAAATCGCTGGGCTCTGGCCTACTGAGAGATCCCGCGCGGACTGCGCTCCGCAAGGCAATCCCACCTAAAGACCCATAAGGTTAGCGGTTTGGCAGGTGGCCTTGGTGGTGATCCCACGGCGGGATTGACTGGTAGAACGAGCGGAAGTCCCGTACTCCGCACCGGTGGAGGAGCAACCGGAGAAGCACCCGCAAAAAAGCTAGGACGACCTGGGCCTTACAAAAAAAAATATGGAACTGTCACATGCTGCAAAACCTGCAGGTCACCCTAGCCAGGGCCATCGTGGTGGGCTCTCTGCGCGCCCAGAAGGGGGGGCTCAGTCAGTGGCGGAAAACGTGGCCGGCCAAGGTCCGGTCTAAAGTCCGATCCTGCGTGACTCTCATACTCACCTTGCTGGCCTCTTCATGCCTTGCTTCATTGTGCTTTTGGGTATTTTAGAAAAATTAACAACGCCTTCTGCGACCAGCCGGCCGGGCCCCCTTTGCGTTACCAACACCTGAAACGCTGTGCAACTTCAGTTCTGCGTCAGCACGCTACCGCAGCTGTGACGCGTTAAGCGCCTCGTCGCAAACCTGCACCTCGCCTCACCTCCGACGGCCCGCCCGCGCACCCGCCGTCACCTGCCACACCTCCAGCCGCACCCTGGCTTGAGCGCAACCAGCCAGCAGCCTCTCTTGCGACATATCCTTTCAACCCCGCCGCCGCTCGTCTTTGCCTCAGTCAAGACAGCTTTCTACATTTCCTTCATGCTCGTCGACATATAGCAGAGCAAGCCATCTCTCTTCGCCGTCTACGAAGCCGTTTACCGCGTTCTACGCGCCCACTGCCAACGCCCACGCAAAACCTCCAATCACGCCATCGCTGTATAGCCAATCCCGTATATCCGTCGAATCTACGCCGGCTGCTCGGCGCTTGGCTGCCTGGGCGGCAACCAGCGCACGCTCGAGTGATTCTCCGGCTAGATTTCGTCAACCCCTTCAATAATCCGGGCTGAGGAAAGGCAAACCCGAACCCAATCATGGGTTCACCGCCGTCCTACCTCTTTGTCGTCAGGTACGTCCAGCCTCAGGAACCTCTTCCATGATGCAGTCACTAACATTTCCTCGCAGACATGGCAACCGCCTCGACGCAGCCGACAGGAAATGGCACCTCACATCGCCAACCCCATACGACCCTCCCCTGACATACGGCGGCTTTCAGCAGGGCCGCCAGGTCGGCAACCAAATCGCCTCCATCCTCGAACAGGCCAAGCTCGAGCACGATGCCAAAAGCGAAGGCAAACCCAACGCCAAGCGGCGCCGTTTCAAAATCATCATACACACCTCGCCCTTTCTGCGCTGCGTCCAGACCTCTGTCGGCATCAGCTCCGGCCTCGCGCAGATTGCCTCCGACTCCATATACAAACCCTCCGACATCATTGTCCCGCCCCATGCCCCCAAGGGCCAGACCAACCGCCACAAGACGGCCATCCTCCGCATCGACGCCTTCCTCGGCGAGTGGCTGTCCCCCGAATACTTTGAAATGATTACTCCTCCTCCCGGCCCCGCCCTCATGCTCGGCGGCGCAAAGGCCGAGCTTCTGCGCAGGGAAGACTACAGCGGCTACAGCACTGAGCCGCCGCCGCCTACGCCCACCACGTCCACAAACAAGCTCTGGCAGGCTTCGCCAACCGTGCGGCCAGCTGATTTGCCGCAGTCTCCTGCCTCCGACGTCGAATCGCCGCTCAACCTCAATTCGCTGGCCGTTTCTCTACCCGGCCGGCAAGATCAGAAGAAGGGTTATGCGCCGCCTCTGCCCGCCTATTCAGTGTCCAGTGCCGGTAATATTCCCGAGGGCATAGTGGCCCATGCGCGAGATGCCTGCGTCACGGTAGACTATCAGTGGGACTCCATGAGAGAGCCCCTCGACTTTGGCGACAGCGGCCAACTCGGCGAGGAGTGGACCTCGATGCACAAGCGCTTCCGCAAGGGCTTGCGCAGACTCGTCAACTGGTACGCCGCCGAGGATGACGCCGCGGAAATGGTAACCCATATCAACACCCAAGGCGACGACCACAGCCTGGACGCCACAGCCGACGACGACGTGCAGGAGGTGGTGATATTGGTGTCGCACGGCGCCGGCTGCAACGCCCTCATGGGCGCCATCACCCACCAGCCCGTGCTAATGGATGTCGGCATCGCGTCCCTCACCATGGCCGTTCGCCGCCCTAACATAGATTATAAGCAACTCCTCGCAGCCCACCAGCAGAGCTCCTCAGACGGCAAGCCTCTGGTAGCCGTCGACGACATGTACGAGATTCGAATGTCGGCCAGCACCGAACACTTGCAGTCGACATCGTCCACCCCAGTATCTTCGCGATCTTCGTCGGCGGCCAACGCCTGGAACCCGCACGCTCGCGGTCGGACAGCCACCTTTAGCACCGGTGGCCCGGTCATGAGCCCGTTTACATACACCGACCCGTTTTCCTCTGGCGGAAGCCGCAGCACCTCGGCCAATGCGTCGATGGGCACCCTGATGCGCCGCGAGTCATCACATCGCGCGACGCGGGTTTCGTCTCTCGGCACAAGCTCCATGGTGAATGGATCTTCCAACGTCGATTCCAACGGCGCGAGCAACGGCTCAAACGGGAAAAGCGATGTCAGTGCCAGCAGTAACGGCAACAGCAACGGTAACGGCGCCAGGAGCAGCTCGCCATCCACCACGACATCCTTTGGTCTGTGGGCGCCAGCACCATCCACGCTACGCCTCATGGACGACGGCTCCGACGACTCGGAAAGCTTCGACAGCGCGCTGCCCTCGTTTGACGGGTTCCAGCCCGCCAAGCCCACCGTCAAGGAAAAGACGAAGCCGCGGCTCACGAAGCTGCCCGCATTCGGTTCCGCCGCCGGCCAGCCCCTCGACAGCGTCACGATGCTCGGTGGGCGAGAGCGCGCCTCCCCGGGAAGCCCCATGTTTGCGGCGCCCATCAAGCTGCAGACGAACCTGGCCAACGATAGCGTGCCGCTGGCAGAGGAAGTCAGCGTCACGCCGCTGGGAGGCGGTCTCGGCGGGCTATGGGGTCAGCCGCCGGCGCCTGGCGAGGCCGAGAGGTTTCGCGACATGAGCCATACCAAGAGGCGATGGACAGTCAATGAGCGTGCCAAATAGGCTGCATCGACTCTTTGTCGCTTTTTCTCGTTTCTTTTTGCATCTCAAAAACTATAATACCCCCGCTTTATTTTGAACTTGTTTTTAGTCCTTATTTGCCAGGACTTTTGTGTGTTTTAAGCGTAGCAGCATGGAATCGGAAAATGGGGACTTTTTTGCAACAGCAAGCTCGGCGTTTTGAGGTGGTTTGCCTTGCACTCTACCCTCTGATAGCCCAAATATTTTAATAGCGTACTTTATTAATGAAAAGAAGTAACGCTTTACTTTCCTGGCCAGACTCTGACGGTCTCTCACTACGGATAGCTTTGCAAATTTTGATTCAATAATGCCCCAGAACGCTGGCCATATGCAGTATAATGCCGATGATCACGGAATCGGTATTCTCATCAGGGCATTTACATACACTATAGAAGTAGAAATTTAACGCCTTACGTTCTGCCAAATATAAAGATACTTATTCACCTGCGTAAGGCTCACTTTTGTTGTGCCAGTCTGTTTTTCTTTCCCTTTGGCAGTTACGCCTTTGATTTTGCGCCATTCATGCATTTCCAAGTCAAACCAGCTCACATGTGACACTTCCTTATACCATACCTGAATGGAAAGGGGATTTCAGAACTAAGCATGCTAAAACGGCCGTAATGTCAGTGAGTAGCGCCACTTCTGCCGCATTGTCCTGACACATTTAGGTGCCGGCTGGGGAATCTAGGGCACCCCACACCCACTCCGGCGCTAACGAATGCCGCCCACATGCATCTCCGATCCGAACTACACAACCGAACGTGGGGTGTGGACTTGCGGACGAACTAGACAGTGTAGTCGTAGCGATAGTTGCGTCACCAAGTCACGGCTTGGCTTCGGCACTGGAGACGGCAATCATGGCCAACCTAGACTATGTGGTTGAAGCCCTTAACAGAAGCAAGTTGGAACACTGTGAAATGCGTCCCATGCCCGATGCTGGTGACATGCAACCCACAAGCTATTCCGCTCCGTGCTCATCCTGTCGGATAGAATTGTCAAGGCAGCGAGATAAAGTCTATGCGGGCGGGTTCAACTTTGAAAACCGAGTTGTTTCACTAAATATTGGCTTGTTTAAACTGTACTCAAAATGCCACGCAGCACAACAGCGCTAGTTATCCCGGTAGTCGGCGGACCGTTTGAGCTCCGTCGCATCGAACTAAACACCCTACAGCCAGACGAAGCACTGGTTGAAATACAGTACACAGGAATATGCCACACTGACATTGCTTGCGCGAGCGGTAAGCTCCCTTGCAAAGATGGCGCTGTGCTTGGTCATGAAGGTGTGTGCGTCCAGTAGGCAGCTCTTGGAGATGCGACTAAGAATTTGCTAGGTGCCGGCATTGTTCTCGAGGTAGGTGACGACGTCACGTCCACGGCAGCGGGAGACAAGGTTCTTCTCTCATTTTCTCACTGCGAAACATGCCCTCCGTGTAAAGGCGGCCATCCGGCGTACTGCCATAGCTTCAACGAGCGCAATTTTGGCGGCACGCGGCCGGATGGAACGAGTGCGCTGGCTGGCGACGAGCCACAGTCTGCTAGATTCAGCTCCTTTTTCGGCCAAAGCTCGTTTGCGAGACATGCCATCGTGCACAAGTCCTCTCTTGTCAGAGTACCACAAGATGTGGACCTCGGCCTCCTTGCACCCCTTGGTTGCGGCATACAAACTGGCATGGGCGCCATCCTCAACACGCTGGATGTAACGCCGGGCAGCTCAGTCGCCGTGTTTGGTGTTGGGTCAGTCGGGATCGCTTCGTTGCTCGCCGCGAAGCTTTGTGGAGCAGAGAAAATCATTGCTATAGATGTTCAGGAGAGCCGTCTACGCTTAGCCATGCAGATGGGTGCGACGCACGGCATCCTCAATTCGCCCAACATTGTGCGGGACGTTCGCGCCGTATGCCCTCCAGTTGGGGTGGATTTTGCCGTAGAGTGTACAGGGGTGAAATCCGTCATTCGAGACATGATGGACGTCCTTGGGACCAGAGGAAAAGGGGCAACAGTTGGTGCACCAGGGTTTGGCACCTGTGTGGATGTGGACGTCATGGATCACTTGACGTACGGCAAGACGTATGTCGGATGTTGCGAAGGTGACAGCCTTCCGGCTAAGGTATGGTTTCTCTGAAAACAAAACGAAACTTGCTGGCTTTCACAAGATTCTAACTTGGCCAAGTTCATTCCGTATCTAATCGAGCTGCAAAAGAGTGGGAAGCTAAGGCTTGAGGATTTTGTTACCGTATACAGCATTCGCGACTACGCAAGGGCCGTCTCTGATAGCAGTAGCGGCGCGACTGTAAAGGCCGTACTGAAATGGGAGGATCTGGAGCTAGAATAGGCAAGATAAATGCTGCTAGAGTTACAACCGTGTCTATACATACAAGACTCTGTACAGTCAACTTTGCAATTGCGCCACTCCATCAGATCTCTGCCACCACTTACAGTACTGTGATTTGCATTGCCCCGCCGATATTATGCGCTATTCAGACGGCCAGCTAGCTGTGACTGGCGCGACCCTTGTCCCGTCTCCACTGGACCGAAGTTTGGCGGGGTGGTTTGCGGGGAAGCCTAGACTACTCGTAGCTCACAGTCCGCCAGTGGCAATGCGGCCGGTGGCTGACAAGCTAAAGTCTGCCAACGTCCTCCTAAATACTGAACCGCCGTGGTAGAAATACACTCCTACACAGTAGGGAATATGCACTTCTTAGCAGTGCAAAATGGGAACGACCGAGCAGCACGAACTGTCTCCAAAATATCAGTGTCCGCGGTGCTTAAAACACTACAAACGACGTGAACACCTGCAGCGACACTGCGCAGCTCACAGCGACGCAAAGCCTCACCGATGCACGTCCTGTCCACGAAGTTTCCAGCGGCTGGATGTACTACGACGGCATCAACGTACGTGCGAAGCGCGTGCCAGCGGAGTTATCGCGGCGACGACGAAAAGATGGGCCTGCGATCTGTGCGTGCGCCATAAGAAGGCGTGCTCGGCCGGCCAGCCTTGCCAAAACTGCAAGATCAGAAACCAGACGTGTCAATACTCTTTCGGTGCTGAGCACGAACGTTCCGGCACAGAAGACATATCCAGCAGTGCCAATGACGGCGTCTGGCATGATGAGAGTAACGACGTTGGCATCTCACTCGCGGACCTCGACAGTACCGCTTCAGCGAAGCCTGACGATGCATTCTCGCTTGGGTCTGATGACTGGTGGATGGACTTTTCGACGGTTCTTTATCCACAGACTCAAAGCTTCGTAGAGGAAAACGATGCTAGCTGGACAAGCTTCTTAAACCTCATGACGGACAACTCCGTGTCGGAAACTGTCACAACAACAGGGAAGAATTCTGAAACTGGCTACGGCTCCAAGAACAAGCCTTATACTTTCAGGTTTCTCGACAATTTCACAAGTCAGACAGGGTTAATTGCATCGTTTGATTGCGGATCACCAGAATTGCGAGAGCAGACCATCGCGCAATTTGTCAACGACAACATGCGTCCATTTGAATCATCGGAACAGCCTGTCTTCTTGGACCGTTGTGGAGGAAGCTCAAATGACCAAGTTGACGACAATCTAGCCGCAGGCAGACGCCAATCTCGCCTTCTTTCTCTTTCTGACCAGCTCATGGTTCAGACTCACCAAATTGTGCGTCGGATAAGCGAGGTGGCACAGGTCAAGACACGAAGCAGCACGCCGATGCGCGATTGGACCCCTTTGCGAGAACAACAATGCTTCGAGTTTTTTTCTCCGCTCAATATTCAGCGGTGCGTGGCTCTCTACTGGGCCATATGGCATCCAAACGTAAACATTGTCCATCGGCCAACTTTTGATCCGTGCGAAGCAAAGCCGAGTCTTCTAGCCGCCATGGTTGTGATTGGTAAGTAGAGCTCCATTGAGAGTGACTTTAGGAGCAGTACCACTAACATATCGCAGGAGCCTGTGTTTCTCCAGACCACTCGGATAGGCAGCAGGCCCGCGAGTGGTTCAACTCTGTTGAAGAAGTCGTCTTTACAGACGCGGATTTATGTTCGGAGCCGCTGTACACTTTGGATAACGGCAAGCCCGTCCCCGCGATCCAATTGTGCAAGGTTGAATCAATGCAGGCGGCGTATATTGTCTGCCTCTACCAGAACTGGGAAGGAGATGATGCCTCGAAACGGCGCATACGACGTTTCAGATTCAGCACGATAGTGTCGGTGAGTACTAATGTAAATAGGGCCCCATCCTTCACATCATATTAACCGGCAGTTCCAAGGTCATACGGGACATTGGCATTCGCCATGTACGACATAAAGACAGCGATACATGTACCACCGGGGAGTTTGACTGGCATGGATTCGCTATGCGAGAACAGTTAGTACGGTAAGATCCGGTCCTTGGTTGCTACGTTTCTTGAAGCTAGATGGCTGTGTGCTAATTTTCCCATAAGCGTTGTTATCTGGGTGTTTTTGCTAGACCATGCCTTTGGCATCTTCAACAATCTTCCTCCACGCATCGTTATTCGTGAGATGAAGGCGCATTTTGCGTTTCCTGAGTCGTGCTTCCAAGCGCCAACAGCGGAATCTTGCCAGGACGCCATTCGAAAATGGAGACTGGAGTCATCCGATTTGGCCTACCTCACCATTCACGAGGCAACTGTCTTGATTTGTGAAGGCGGTATGAAAGCAGATACACAACAGAGGTTGGCGAACCTTGGTCCGCTCAACCTTTTCGTAATCGTCTCGGGTGAGTGGCCTTTCTTTTGAAGGAAGCGTCTGTTTTAGGCTACTAATCGATCCGCCAGCATTTCATGGTCTAATATTTCAACATCAGAACGCCATGATTGGAGGAGGGCATTTTGGTCCCATCAACAATGGACTGTGTAACTGGTACGCCGCTTGGGACTACTACTCGGACCAGCTGTCATCAGCGCCACACGTTATGGTATCGAGTGAAGAAGTAACAGCAAGCAATGCTTGGAAAAGAATTGGCTTTATGCGATACTCTCCGGAATACTGGCTGCTTGCCCGCCTAATGATTGACAGGCTTCAGCGGTCAGAAGACGGGACAGATGCGACTGCATGCAGCTACAAGGACGAGTCGGAACATGAGCCTGTTGACGCGGCCGCGCATACACTGGCAAAATTTGACCAGACAAGCATGCAGCAGGTAAACTCACTCATATCAGAACTGCAAGACGTGCGCATAAGTACAGATTAGCGACGAAGGACAGGCACAGCGTGGCAGAGTAAAATGTTATTTCTGTCGAGGTTCATAAAAGGCCCCGTGCCCTTGCAAATTTGGTATATACTATTTAGCAATCTCAGATCGGATTGACCTTCCACTGTAACGTGCTCGGGTCCAGACAGCGAAGCTTTTCCTCTTCCCACTCCTTGACAACGCGCTCAGCCCTATCGGAATCCCTGGGGAGGATGCTACACTCAAACTCCTCCGGCATGCACACGAACCCCTGGGTAAGTCTCTCCGGATCAGGCATCATCGGGGTTCCATCCGCGGCCAGCTTGGGCTCGACCTTGAACGCCCACAAGAATCGCGAAATGGCCAAGAACAAGCTCCTTTCCGCCACGTGCATCCCCGGACAGATGCGACGGCCGGCGCCAAAGGTAAACTGGTCTCGGCCTTTAGGGTCCGGGTTTGCCGCAGCGTCTGCGAGGCTCTGGTTGTCATCTATGTAACGCTCCGGTCGGTACTGGCGAGGATTCGGGTGGCGTTCGGGATCCATGTTGATAGACCAGACGTTGTTCATAACGCCTGCGCCTTTGGGGATGCGATATCCCTCATACCAGTCATCTTTGGTGACGGCATGGGGCACGGCGCCGAGAAGGGTCGTTGGCATCCAGCGGAGGGTTTCCTTCATGCAGGCGCGGATAAACGGCAGGCACTTGTCATCCTCAATGGTGGGCAATCTCTCTGCCCCAATAACTCTGTCAAGCTCATCTTGTGCCCTTTTCTGAGCCTCTGGAAACAAGAGCATGGCCTGGATAAAGGCGCAGAGCGTGCTTGAAGTCGTGTCGGAGCCCGCCTCGAGAAGCGTTCCGCTAATGTACGCCGCCTGGTCATCGCTCAGGTCTTCTGCCTTCTGCACCGAGGCCAGCGACTCGCAAAAGCACGGATTAATCGTCCCCCGCTCGATTTCCTTCTTGGCCTGGAGCCAGTGGCTGAGGTAGAGGGCCTTTTCCTTTTCGTGAAGCTCCTTGGCGATTTTTTGCGTCTTCACTATCCGATCTGGCAGGCGGCGAATCACGGGAAAGAAATCTATCAGGGCAGCGGTTCCAGTCTGGTTGAGCTCGGCAAACTGGCTAAAGCCGTCAAAGAGCTGCTGCATCTTGTCGTCCTCGTAGGTGGCTGTTCGCCAGCCAAATACCATTGTTGTGGTGAGTGCGTTTGAGTACCGTCGGATGTTTTGCAGGAAATTGTCCGGTTGCTTGAGCATCTCATACAGCATTTGCCTGTTTTCAAGCATCTGATATGGAATGTATGATTTGGCGATGGAGATGTTCAAAAGGCCGTGGATTAGTTTTCGAGACTGGATGAGGCTGTGTTAGTGCATTGAACGGTTTTGGCTTCAAACCGGCAGCTTAATGCGCGGACTCACAGTACGCCACTCTTTTGTATACCCCTACAATCACAACTTATTAGCAAACGGCTCTATATTTCTAACATGACAGGGTTGCATGATATGCACTAGGAGCAGCAACGAGAAGGCCTACGAGGGATCCAGTTAAACGTACCATCATCAAGACTCGCAGATTCCCACTGCATAGAGTTTGACCGATATACATGTCCGGCCTATGGGAGTATATGTTGCTTCGTTTATCAAGGAGGTCTTTAATGGCCTTATCGCTGGAGAGCACAACAAGCGTTTTCGTGCCGAGGATGAGAGAGTACACCGGGCCGTATTCCATAGCCCACTTTTGAAACTGCAGATGTGCATCACGGACGGGCATCTGCTGGGGTTAGCGAATAACTCCACACGACAGGGCCTCTTCTAGCCTTACCTGGTGGAGATTGCCAATGATGGGTAATGTTGGGGGCCCTGGGGGGTAATCCTTGGGCCTGTGCCCGATGCTTAGAAGCTTCCAAACCACAAAGGTTGCAATTGCAACAGCAGCCACTGTGGCAGCAAGAGTTGCCATGTTTCTGGTAGTAGCTTGTATAAAACAAATTGTATTTGATAAATCAATACAAGTCAAATTTTGGCAGGACATATATACACGCACACACACACATATATATATGACGACTTGCAACATACTAAATGACCAGTTATAGACAACGCCACACTGGTTCCGCCGCCCACGTTGTAAGCGTCGGAGGTACATGTGGGGGAGCAGTTCGCCGCTCCAAGGATACCAGCCCGTGGTGGGCTTCTACCATGACGAAGCCACCCTTGCTGTAGTGACTTGTTTGAGATGCCCAGAATAACGAGAAGGCCCGGAAAATTGTCACGGATGAGTTATACAACATGAAGCAGTGGGTTGGCGAGTTCTACAAGGAAAACGGCCAAAGATGGCCAGATATGCCCGACAACACGGCCAGGTGATGATGAGAATACGTTGGAGCACAGATGTGAAACTTGGAACTTTTTAAAAATAATTTTATAATTTTTTTCCCTCCCTTGATTGCATTTTGTGTTGCTTCTTTTTGGGGGTATAAGCCTTTCCATCCTCGAGCTGAGCCGAATAAAGTCAGCCGTTCTATATGCGCGCGTAAAAATACGAAAACAAAAAAAAAATCAGACCCGTAATCCTCAAATGAAATCTCCTCCTCAAATATCCTCCTCTTCCTTTTTGTAGCTCTATAATCGGATGACTTTGCTGGTCAAGTCTATAACGACATGCTCGCCCCGAATGAATCACCCGCGTCTCTTCTTTGTGTTTTTCTCCCGCTCTGTGCGTCCAAATAAAGTTCCTTTACATGGTCATCTCGCCAAACATCTTGTTCATGGCATTCTGCGCCATCTCGTAACCCAAGAAAGTAGCAGCATTGGCAGGCACAGCACGCGCCAGAGCCGGGCCAAAGCCAGGGAAGAAGGCCTTGTAGCCGCCGCGGGCGTACAGGCCGCGGATGACGCCGCCAATGGTGACGTTGCCCTCTGCGGTCTGCAGGCGCGACTTGACCGTGTCGACGGGGAAGACGGGGATCCACATGGCGATACCGGCACCACCGCCGGCGGCGAGGATGGCGCCGATGCTGAGCTCGCCCTTGGGCTTGCCCGTCTCCGGGTCCTTGGGGGTCAGGCGGCGCTTGAGGTACTCGTAGGCGGCAAAGTAGGCGGCGGAACCGGGGCCGTCACGAGCGAGGGTGGCGGCGCTGCCGCGGAAAACAGAGCGCAGGCCGCCCTCGCGGTAGAGCTGGCGGACGACGTCGACGCCGCCGCTGTACTTGGGCTTCTCGCCGGGGGCGAGGGGTTTCTGGCCCTGGACCTGCAGGATGACCTTGACGCGCTCAAAGGGGGCGGTGATGGCGGTCATAGGGATGGCGGAGAGGAAGCCGGCGGCCGAGGTCTGGGCGATGGAGAGGCCGTCGGGGCCGACTTTCGAGGTGGCCTGGACGATCTGCTGGCCTACGCCGTAGCCCCAGAAGGAGACGGCGACTGGAGAAAAGGGCAGCGTTAGCGATAGGGGCGCAAGATTGCGGGAGACAAGGACTTGAACTTACACATGGGCGTGACACCGACAAGAGGCGCGCTGACACCGGCGTAGAGACCCTGGCGCAGACCATCGCGGGCAATGCTCTTGCGGACAACGTCGACGGCGGACGAGTAGACGCCGGCCTCGGCGGTCTGCAATCGTACCTTGACGAGGTCAAAGGGGTGGCCGACGACGACGGCGCAGACACCGCCGACACCGCCGGCGACGAAGCCGCGGGCCTGGTTGATGAGGCTCGAGGCGGCGGCGGCCTTGACCTCTTCCTGCTTATCGGCCGAGGGGAGCTTGTTCTCGAGGCCCTGGACGACGGCCTCGGTGGCGGGGGCGCTGGAGCTTGACGTCGGCATGGCTGCGTGTCTTTGGTTTTGTGTGTGGTGCTAAAACAAAAAGACTCAATTGAACCCTGAGAAAGTAGGGTTTGTAACTAGGAAGAAAAATGCGCGTCCTTGCTTTCTTCCCCAGACGTATTATTCTCCGTGTTGTGTCGCGGGTCGGCGGCTAAACGCTTGGTGGTTCCCAAAAAAGTCCGGAGAACCGAGGCAAAGGAAACAGGTACCCTCTGTGGATCTGCGCTTTGCGGGTGTGCGGGTTGTGTGGGAAAGTGTCACAAGAAAAAACGCGGGATCTAGGCTCAAACGGTCTTTTGCGCGATTCCCCGGTTTACCGATGTCGGTGGTTGAGGGTTTGTCGAAGAGGAATTGCTTCGTGCAAAAAGGGCGAACGGAGGGGAGGAGAAGAGAAAGAGAGAGAGTGTTTGAGGATGTCCCGAAATTTCGGAAAATGGTTTTGGTGGGCGGGTAAGGTAACTTGTTGTCTCTCTCTTGCGGCAGCAGCGCGCTCGTTGTCAGTGAAACCGTGACGGTTGGCCTTTTTTTTTTTTTGCCCCGATGACGTGCCTGGCGTGGCTGGTCGGTGAGTGTGATGACCCGTTGTGCTCGGGCTGGTTCGGTCGGTCGAGGGGAGATGCAACCACTAGGAACGCAGTGGTTTACTTGGCGCGGGTTCGGCAAAGGGCGACGCGGGTGGGTGGGCGTTGATGTGCCTGGGGGCTATGCAATAGTGAAGCGGTTGTATAGGTTCGACACCTAAACGGTTGCTACTCGTATGTGGAATTCGCGATGGACGTATCTTGTAAGTCGTCGCTGTTTGTCCTGTCCAATGGAGAATCTGTCTGTGCTCACGCAAATCCGGTCAGCGCTCGTTTTCTTCTCGCCAGTCGTTCTGTTTGCTTGACACGTGCTTCCGGCCCGTCCGACCACGGGGGGGGGCAGGCATCCAGGCGGGCTGACATATCTCTCATCGACAAACTATATTCACAAATAGCCGTCCGAGATGAAGCGCAGTAGAGTTGAGCCGGCAGCTCCGACTCTGCTACTCCTCGCTTCCCCTGCGCAATAACTCCAACGCCCACAGTCTGCCCATGCCCAAGCCCGTGCCGTCGACAACGTTGCATGCATGTCCCATGATACGTACCGTAAACCAAACGCACAGTAGTACTGTACTCGTCTCGCGTCAAATGGAACTGTCTGTCGTGACAGGGAAAGGAAAAAAAAACAAAGACAAGTGTGTGCTTTCCACTGAAAAGGTCTACTATTTTTTTAATACATACAATCATTACATTGCCTAATAGCCCCCGGACCCCATTTGCCCTCCGGCCGCCCGGCACACTACCGAGGATGCGCACCACACCATCCCACACCCGCCCGCCGGCCGCTACCACTCGGCACACGGCGGGCTCCACCGGCCGTTGCGGCCTGCAGTGGTCGGTCGCGACAGACGTCACCGTGCCCGCCAACTGGACCGTTGCGTGTAGCCAGTGCAAGAGCGGCTTGACACCGGTGTATTATCCTCCAGTGGCTTGGCTTTTGTTTGTGTAGTACGGAGTACACTGTAGCCAATGAGGCAGAACGTATACGCTTATTCGCGGTTCTGTTCGGTTGAAACCATCCAACTTCCACAAAGCGCCCCGGCTCAGCCCTGTCAGTTTCCTGCCTGGGTGAGGCTCTCAATACTCCGTGAAATTGGAGCATTGCGACAAACCGATGCAGCAGCCTATTTCCCCCCTGCAGCTGCCCTTTCCCATCTGCGTGCTCCATACACCGAGACCTTGCTGGCTGTCCCGTCTCTCTCCCTTGAACCGACCTCGATGGGACGTCACTGTTGTTGATGACCCACAGCCGCCTCGCATGTGACAGCACTGCCCGCGATTGAACTCTGATGAAGCAACTATTGTGTACCAAATTTGTGCCGTATTTTTATAAATTTGTCGTGTATATGCAAACGATTCTAGACTAAAATAACAAAAGCCGTTGCGCACTACTATACATGCTGTGGTTCCCGTACGCCAGTGTATCGTTATGTACCAAAAATGCTAAACAGAATGTGTCGTGCTCCAGGCCCCTGTTGTGCGTCTTCACCAGGGCTGATATCAAAAAAATAGTAGTTTCGTTTTTCCAGGGTATACGCCACTCCTCGCCCATTATCCAACTCGGCCGACATGTTCCAGATACGGTGCATCCACGCTCTTGCGTTCCCACTGGCCTCGCCCCCTTCTATAGCATCTTGGGCGTCGGCGGTGGCGCCATGCCCGATGTTCGTCCTCGCGAGCACCAGCACGAGTTGTCTCCCTCCCTCTCCACTTGAACCACGGCATCAATGCCCTCCTTCAGCAGGTATGTGCGGACACGGTCGCGCACCTCTTCCAGTGCAAACCCCCGCGCCACGCTGACATGGACAACACCGACCAGCTTGTCGCCGGCATCGCCCCATGAACGGTCGTCTTTCCAGAACTTGGGGGCCGTGTAGCTTGCGACACCGCGCTGCTGCAGGATTCCGCCGAGGGAGTTGCGCAAGTTGTATTCCGTGTCCTCCGATACGGTCAGAAGCAGACGTCTCCCCGACGATGCCACCAGCGGCACCGACGACAGGAAGATAAGCACCGCAATGAAGCACGAGGCCAACGGGTCCCAGCCGGACCATCCCCAGATGCTCGTCAGGACCGTCGAGACAATAACGGAGACACTGCCCAGCGTATCAGCCATGACGTGCAGGTAGATGCCGTACATGTTTTCGTTTTCGTGGGGGTCGCATCCACCGCTCGACGTCTTGGGGGTTTCCGCGTGGTCGTGTGAGTGATCGTGGCCGTGCGAGTGATCATCGTGGCCATGGTCGTGCGATTGTTCATGGCTGTGTGAGTGTGAGTGCGAGTGCGAGTGGCTGTGGCTGTGACCGTGGTCATGGCCGTGGTGGTGGTGATGTCCAAATGCCATCATGCCCACGAGGTTGACGACCAAGCCCATGGAGCTCACAACAAACAGTTCGCCCAGTCGCTTCGTTTGTGTTCCTTCCCATAGTCGCTCAAACGCCTCAAAGGCAATTTCTAAACTCAAGAGCCTGCAAAATTCGTCGTTAGCAAGACGAAACCGCGTACCACGTACAGGTAGAGCTACTCACATGAGCAAGATGCCGTTGGCAAAGCCGCTCAGCGTCTCTATCTTGCCGAATCCATAGGGGAATCGCTGGCTCGGGGGCCATTTGCTCATTACGGCGGCCAGCAGGCCGACCATGAGAGCCACGCAGTCGAAAAACATGTGTATACTATCGCTCAACAAACCGAGGGAGTCGGTCAGGTAGCCGTAAAAAGCCTGGATCGTCATAAAGCCGAAATTGAGCCTAATTGGAACATGGTTAGCGTCAATGGGCGGCGCAAAACAAGAAATCAGCTCAGGGGGAGGAAACATACGTCATAAAGTAAAAGATGCGCCTCGAATCCTTTTCCGTCATGATGGCATGCAGGATAGGGTACTTGGCCGTGTACGGCAGCAGCGTACGCGTAAACAGGGATCTCTCGGCACTCTGGTCGTGCGATTGGAGGTCGTGCATGCGCTTGTGAACTTGTCTCGGGGGCGAGTAGGGCGTGGCAGACGTGTCGGGGCCGGGAGCGATGACGCTCTTGCCGCTTTGCGTCTTCTCCAGCGTCCAGCCGTCCATCATGTCGAGAGACTGGGGCGGCGGACGCTCTCTGGAGATGGCGACGCTGCGATTGGATGCATACGAGCCGGTTCGTTCGTGCTGAGCATGGCTGTGCGAGTGGCTGTGGGCATGGTCATGAGAATGGGTGCTCGCGTGCGAGTTTTGGCGCGCATGGGTGTAGCTCTGGCCGTGATGGGCGTCGTCGTAGACTGCCTCCTCGGCAGAGGTTGTCGACAGCGTCTCGCTCGACATGGAGGCTCGCCAGGCGTGAAGAGAGGTGGTGGACGACGACTGGGAGTTTGAGTGCGGGTGCGATGCCGAGTGTGGGTGAAGATGATGTTGGTGCGCGTGAGGTAGCGCGGAGGATGGCAGGGCATACGGCGCAGCCATGATATGAAGAAGGCGTCGTCGAGAGAAGAATCGAAGCAGAGCAGAGCCAGAGCCAGAGCAGAGCACGGCACAGCTTGGGATGGTCGTCCTTTTGCCGAAAGCGGGTCGACGCTGGGCGCTGGCGGCGGGTCAACGCAGGCAGTACGAGAGAGGAGTTGCGTAAAGTCTAATCTAACTGGTGAGGCGTGCGGCTGCGATGGGCGATCGATGCTTGGTGGCAATGATGATGAAAGGAGAGGTCCCAAGGAAAAATAGAGAGAGAGGCACTCGCCCAAAAAAAAGTTGCACAGCGGCCAAAAAGGAATTCTTTTTTTAGGAGCGCGAACCTGTTGGACTAGTAATGTGAGACCTCCTTACGAGTTACTGCTGGGAGGACGAGTAGGTTGGGAGCCTCCAGCCAGCCAGCCAGCCAAGAGAGAGGGATATGGAATAGGAATAGGGGCGGGGGGGAGGACCACTCTGTTTGTGTGTGTGTGTGTGGGAGGGGCGGCGACGACGCGGGACGGGCGGGTGAGGTGCAGCGCGGTGCACGTGGGGGACGGCGTTGCTGGTGAGCCAAACAAACGCCCGCGGGAGAGCTTTTTTCGAGACGACCCGAGTCAGGTCCAGTCCGTCCGATGATATGGTCACTTTCCAAGAGGATAAGCAGGATGGGATGGTGAAGGGAAAAGCTGCTACGAGCACGGAGTACTCGTACATGTAATAATAAACCGGAAAACTGGCCTCTTTCAAATACGACGAGTACAACGCACCCATTGTGCAAGTCCCCGGCCCCCAGTCCCAGTGAGGAAGCTGTGAGACTCGTGTGTCTTGGTGCCGGCACACATCTCCACTACCAGTGCTACGACCTATGGCCAAAGATAGCGGCCTGCCAATTGGAGAGGGGACTGCTACGCCGCCGTTCTGCCAGGGAAGTTGTTGACGGAACTATGTACCGGGACCTTGTCTACCGTGCAATTGCGCCTTGGCCGCTTGCACGCGGTCATCTAGCGCCCGAGGTGTTGACGATGACTGGGGGGTTGCCCCGGACACTTGCCAGGCGCGGTGACATCAGATGGCCTTGACCCCTGTCACTCCAGTATTTGTCGTGGCAATATCCCCTCGTAGTGTAATTAGCCGCAAGAGCTGCCAAGAAGACTCGTAATCCTCATTGTAAGCATTAATCAGATATCATTGTTCATATTATTACAGAGTACATAGTAGGACAGGCATAGCTAGCCTTTTGCACTGCTGAGACACGACATTGTCTAGTATCTGTGCACGCGCGTTCCTGGCGGATATCTGAACCACACCACCCACCCGCAAGCTTGGTGCCTTGCATCTTGCATACGAGATCTGGGAACCCCGATGGCCGCAATCTTATTCAACGGCGTCGGGACTGGGTGGCATTCCCCTGTGTCAAAGTACGAGTACGGTTGGCAGGAAAAGCCTAATTTCACCCAGCCGTCATTTAGCGCAAAGCTGGCCTTCACACAAACGACACCATCCCACAAATAATAAGCCCAGAGAGGCCGAGCAGCCAGTTCGCCGGTCTCGCCATGGACGACGCCCCCGAGTCTGGTGCGTCGCTCGGCTCTTCGCCATCAGCTCCTGGGCTCGTCGTCTCTGGTGTAGACGTGCCTGTTGTCGTGGTTGCGTCATCGGCCGCCGTCGTCTCTGCCGTCAACGTGGTTGTCGTTGCCGTTGAACCGCTTCTATGAGCCACGTCCGCCACCTCGTCCTCTCCGATTATCCGACAACGGAAATCTAGAAAATCGGCCAGGTAGTTTACCCGATTCTCTGGCGACATGACCTTCTCCAGCGGCTTGCAGTCAAAATCCTGCACGGTTGTTGCCACATCCAGCTTTATGAACGCCAATGTGGCCTGATATGAGTTCAGCTCTGCGAAGCCGGAAATCATAGATTTGCTGCAGGTAAGACTATGATTAGCAAAGGAACAAAGAGCCCCGCGTGTTCCCGATCACGCATGTTGAACGCCTCGGAGTCAACTTACAAAAAGGCATTATCGAAATGCCCCACCAGTGTCACGTCCCTGCCATAGGTGAAGGCCCAGTTCCAGGCTTCTGGGTGGCGGGCGTAGATGTCAAAGTAGCTTGTCAGGCGCAGCTTTGGGTTGTTGACAATGTTGATGGTCCTCAGAATATTGTGTCGGCGGTGAGGGTCGTCAAACTCGGCGGCGTACGTGTCCTCGTCTCGTTCAAGGGCGAAGTGTAGCGTCTCGAGCTGGTCGTTGTCTTTCATCTCAAAAAAATACCAATGGTTTCGTTGGCTGGCATCGAACGGTAGCACCACGGAGCTGAATGTGTTGTTCGAAAAGGACACTTCCCTGCAGAACACCGTCTTGTAGCCGGAGCCGTCGGCCGGCTGGGCAAAGGAAACGTTGCTGAGCCCCGAGAGTTGGAGACGCCCGTCGCATCTGTCCGCCGGGTCGTAATGAAGCGAGGCACTCCCGCCGCCCACAAAAGTCTCGTTGCCGTCGGCTAGCTTCAACATCCGGATGCCTCCAGGGTCTTCCATGCTGATCGTGGGGAGATGTACACCGACTATCCTCTCCAACCGCACAGTCCGCAGCCCGACATCAAAAAATTCAATAGGGGATATATCCTCCAGAGATACTATGGTAGAGGTGTAGTCGGAAGACCCAAATGTCGTGAGCTTCGGCACGCTACCAATGTAAAGCTCCCGCTTCAGGGTATGCAAAGTGCCATACCCGAAGCGTCGCGGAAGCTCAATGGTCTCTAGACCCTTCAGTCCCTCGATGTGTATCTGCGAAATGTTTTTCAGGTTAGGCATCGAGATGTGAGTCAAGGCCTTGAAGTTGGCGCGGGCAATAATGCCAGCCACCTCACGCGCTCCGATATAAAGGCTCGTCAGGTTCCCATTGAGGTCTGGGCAAGACTGAAGAGGGCAGTTCACTGCTTCTTCGAAGATGATTGGCCCCATCCCCAGCGTTGAGTCCTCAATTCGGATTTCTCCTGCGGCCGCGGTGCTGATGGTGATGTTGCCAAGAATGTTCGTGCAATTTCCAATCTTTTCGTCTGCGTCCTCCTGACTATTCAAGACTACGTCACCGTAGCAATCTCTCGGGCGTAGCCAAGCTTGTCTAGCCTGTATAGCATCGCCACCTTCTCGGTTGTCTCGTTTTGCATGACTGCTTTGTACTCCGAAGAGTAGCGCAATCGAGGGCAGAAGTCTCATTGTCCGGACCGGGGTTGGCAGGGCCGTCTTAGCCCGGAAACTTCTTCTGCTTTCGCTGTAAAGGGACAACACGTCAACCGATGTGGAAAGAATAATTTACTCAGAGCCATGGGACCAGCGAAGTTATAAACATCAAATCACGCTATCTGTAGTCCTGTTCAAGCCGTCATATCCAACAAAAAATGTCACTATCCAGCCTTGTTGGGCGGAATAACCGGGGCTTGGTGCGACGGCGCAGCCAAAAGTTGGAAGCGCTCCACCTGTTGACGCCCAGCAAGAGAGCTTTGCCCGCCTGGCTGGCTTCCTAATTTGGCTCCTACCGAGCGCTTCAATAGTTTTCAATACACTAGTGTAGCGTAGTTACGAGTAGTAGGCATACTAGTGTCTATACCGGTTACTAGCCCTCCATGGTTTTTGGGTATGTCGCAGCATGACGACACCGATCCTTCGGCGTCGCCCTACGAGCAGTTCCGGGCGCTCCTATCGTGCTCACTTAGCCGGGTACTAGTGACGGCGTTGTGACGGCGTTCTGGTAGGGAACCTTGAGCTTCCGAGGGCACATTAGGCCTCAGAGGCTCACGGCGTTGGTCGTGCTACTCTAATGTTGGACTGAATAGCAAGTCACCCCCGCTGTATGGTGTATCGATGCGGAAGCGTCGCGGGCCAAGACCGTAAAGGGTCTGCGAATAGAGGCCCTATACAGTGTATAATCTTCCGGGCGAGGCTCATACAGGAGTGACATTAGCCATTGATATCGTGGAGCAGAAAGAGTTGCTGTTTGCCACTGCTCGAATGCACAGTCTGCAACCTGGGCCAACAACGCCCCCTCCATCGTCTTGGCCTCGCCTTACGAGTACCTCGAGTCAGCAAGGAACCCCAGCCCGATCCTCCCAGGGTCTAGGCTCTCCACCCGCATGGCGCTACTCCGGGCCAAGGCGGCGGATCAATCAGCTGCAAGTCGAACCATCTTGTCCCGCTGCGCGTAAGGAGCTGCACTACTCGTCGCGGGTGGGCAGACAAAGTACTCGTAGAGTAGCGGGCGCCCCCCGCACAAAAGGCCTTTGCCACAGCGGCTCCACGACGCCACTAGCAACCCCTATCTGGCTACCGCCCAGCACCTATTCTCTGCGTGAGCTGCGCTACGGCTCCGCACAGCCTCGTGCTTATTTTCGTTGGCGCGTTGCCAGTGCGGAGTCTGGTGCGTCTCCAAGAGCTGCTGTGCGGTAAAAGGCCCTCTGATCCTCCGCCGCCTCGTCCCAACAGGGAAGGCGGAAAGCCAGCCGACAGCGTTTGGTCGTTGGTGGCGCCGCCGCTGGGTGTCCGCTACTGGGCGCTACTGTGGGTGGCTCATAGTAATAAACCGTGCTAAATGGCCGCTGGTGGCAGCCGCCGAACCAATGCCAAGGGATTCTCCAAGGAACTTTTTTTGGCTGCTGCGCTTTTGCAACGTCTCTCGTTTCGGGAAAGGCGAAAGTCCAATATAGTTACCACTTGGCCTCTTCTTCGCCCTCTGTCTCTCTCTCTCTCCTCATTCTTCTTTGTCCTTCCCGTCCTCGTCTGCGTACTCTCGCTGCGCAAGGTACGAGTCGTTGTCCTTCTCCGCACGCAGCCAGCAGCCAGCAGTGAAGGCCCCTCCTCGAGCTCCCCCCTCCTCCTCCAAGCGGGGACAGCTCCCAGCTCGTGTGCTTCTCACCTCTCAATCCAGCCACCTTACCGACAAGCTACCTTTCGGGAGGTCAACTCGACAAGAATACAGCAAGAAACAGCAGCCTGCGTGTGCCTCATCCGCCCACAATGCTGCTCCCCTTCCTCTTGTCCGTCGCCGCTGGCGCCATCTTCGTCTTCCTCGTCACCTACGGCGCCAAGGCGTTTGTCTGGGTTGGCGGCGCGCTCTACTCCTGGATTCCCAGCCGCCGTCGCCCGGCGCAGAACCCGGCCGACGAACACGTCCAGATCCTCGTCTTGGGCGACATTGGCCGGAGCCCGCGCATGCAGTATCATGCTCTGAGCATTGCGAGGCATGGAAGAAAAGTTGACCTCGTCGGCTACAAAGGTAAGATGAGCCGCGACCGCGCCGTCCTCTTCTCACTCCAATCACCAGCGCCAGTGATCAGACTCAAACAAGCATGTGCTGACGCCCAAGTATTTAGAAACCGCACGACACCCTGACCTCATTGGCAACCCCAATGTTGCCCTTTACCCTCTCACGGCCGTTCCTGAATGGCTGGCCTGGGGCACTCTGCCCTTTTTCATCCAGATCCCCTGCAAGGTCATCCAGCAGTTCTGGACCCTTTTCATCACCATCATGTACTCGGCTCCCGCTGCCGAATGGGTCATTATTCAGGTATGCTCACCCAACTTCCCTTTTACCGCCTTCACTGCGACAGTTTCCGTCATTTTCAGCTGCTAATCTCGAAAACGAATAGAACCCCCCTTCTATCCCGACCTTTCACGTTGCCCTCTTCGTCTACTGGATCCGCGGTAGCAGGGTGCTCATCGACTGGCACAACTACGGCCACACCATCCTCGGTCAGACCGCCCTCTACAAGCCGCTGGTCCCCTTGTACAAGTGGTACGAAAAGTTCTTTGGCCGCCTGCTCGGCAACGCCAACCTCGCCGTCACCGATGCCATGGCCCGCGAGCTGCAGGGCAAGTTTGGCCTCAAGACGCCCGTCTACGCCATGCACGACCGCCCGGCCGACATCTTCCAGCCCATCACCTCGGCCAAGGAGCGCATGGCCGTCCTCTCCCGGATCCCCGAAACCAAGCCGCAGGCCCAGGACATCCTGGACGGCAACGTGCGTCTGATTGTCAGCAGCACCTCCTGGACGGCCGACGAGGACTTTAGCATCTTGCTTGAGGGTCTCATTGCCTATGCTGCCCCCCGCGAGGTGGAGGATGAAGGGGAGCCCGCCTCGCCCATCCTCGCCATCATCACTGGCAAGGGCCCGCAGAAGGAGGCCTACCAGAAGAAGATCAAGGAGCTGCAGGACGGTGGCCTGCTGCCCGGCATGAAGGTTCTTACCGCCTGGCTGTCCAACCGCGACTACGCCGCCCTGCTCGCCGTCGCGGACCTGGGCATCTCACTTCACAAGTCGTCCTCGGGCGTCGATCTGCCCATGAAGGTTGTCGACATGTTTGGCGCAGGCCTGCCGGTCGCTGCCTACTCCAAGTTTGAGAGCTTTGGCGAGCTCGTCAAGGAGGGCGTCAACGGCTGTGGCTTTGTGACGGTGTCGGACCTGGCAGCCATCTTCCGCCGCCTGCTCTCTAGCGACGGTGCCCAGGAACTGGCCACGCTGAAAAAGGGTGCCATCAAGGAAGGCGAGAAGCGGTGGGATGAGGAGTGGGACAGCGTCGTTCCCAGTGTTCTTGGAATTGGAGCTAAGGAGTAGATTTGCGTGCACCATAATTGATACCATTTCATAATCACATTCTGATCAGCTCTGCCTCATGAATCTTCATAACTAAATTCATTTCTGCTTTGCTATAACCAAGAGTAAAAAGCAGGAAACAGCTGTCATTTTGCCTCCATCGTACTCCCGTTGCCATCAGTGCTATTCGCGTGACGCCATGTCCCATGCAAGTTGAAAGAGCGCCTAGCACTCGTCACCAGCCAAAGCCAGCCCAACTGTTCTGCGCTCTCTATGCGGAATAATGAAAAAAATAAAGGGAAAGCAAACAAACTCCATTTCCCTCGCCCAGTCTAAAGTCACGTCTTGTATTTTTAGAAATAGTTTTTTTTTTCCCTCTCTCGTCCTTGGTTCCCTCTTCCCAAAGAACTGTCGTACCTCGTTTCTTCGCGTTTAGTCCTCGCCCAAGCTCTCCCGCACGCACTTTCGACAGCGCCGACGAAACTCCTTGTGGCTGCCCTCCTTCTCCTCGCGCAGCAGCCTCGCGGCCTCAACGTTGGCCGGGCTGTCCTCGTTGGGGCTGTGGAAGAGACTGATGGTGCTGAGCAGGATGGTCTCGGGCGACTGCACGGGGCTCCAGCGCTCCGAGGCCGCCTCGTAGCCGTACTCGTCCTCCTCGGGCGGGTGCAGGATCGATATGCACAGCTGGCCGCTGGCGTAGATGTTGGGGTGGAACGGGATCGGGTCTTGGAAGGTCAGCGACGGTGGCATGTGCGGGTAGTTTGGCGGGAAGACGAGACGCGCGCGAAAGTTTCCTCCTGAAGCGGTCGAGATTGTTAGCTAGATGGTTCGTCAAGGTGGTGGGCGTGTCGGATTGCTCTGGGGGGTTTGGGAAGGGGGTGCTCGCGTGACGGAGGATCTCGAGCAAAGTCGTGGTGTTGCTCTTGGGGGTATCTGGACATACCGCCGTAGTATTTGCAATCGTCGCTGATCATGAGCATCACCTCCCACTCAAACATGTTGCTCTCGTTGACGAGACCGCACGAGATGCCGGGAATGTCCTTGCCCACCTGCATCTCCTTGAGCTGCCGGCGGAGGAGGGAGGCCGCTGCCGAAGTCGGTGTCGCCATTTCCTGCTTGCGAGCTCTTTGCTGCTGCCTCTTGCCGCTTTTTCTTGGTCTTGTTCTTTTGCCCCGCCACGAACGCGAATTGCGTTCTCGTGGGGAGAAGTATACGGCTGTATCTGAATTCGGAAAGGATGGAGGTGTCTCGGTTTGGTGCCAGGCAGGCTCCGGGCGAGGAAGAGAGAGGCGGAATCTGTTTCTGGAGGTTTGGATGGTGTGGTTTTGGGCACGGACTCGGGGTGAGGGATGGGTACCGAGGGGAGCTGGTGTGGGTGGGTGGTGGCGCGCTCCTGTGTGACGTACAGGCCGGCACTTGATTCGACCCGGGCATCACCCATCCCGTGGAATGAAGGCATTGGCATACCTACTTTACCTAAATAGGAAACTAGTTTACTGTATCCAATGGCCCATCAAGTAGATAATTCTTGCCTAGAATGAACTGGATAAGCTATTCGATTCATATTGACCCCACTAGTACTGGTATTATAGTACTAGTGTACTCTAAAAGGCGTAATAAGTGTCCCTCTTTTATGAAAAAAGGACAATAGTGATGGCTGATTTTGGCAGGACTAGGGTGTGGCTCGTGTGACTGGTAGGATGCTGGTATTGTACCACACTAGTACCATAGGGGAATACCAGAAGCAGCGCATCGACAAAGAATGCGCAGTATAATGAGCAGCACAATATGCCCTTTAAACAGGCCCTCCCCATTATATCATCTACCTCCTTTGTCTCTTGCTCTTCTATTACTGTAGTAGCCAAATTAGATGCTTATATGAATGTGGACATAGCGCTATTTACACCATAAAACTCATACACTTGTCCTAGCACTCTTAGAGCAGGGCTTCTCCCACACAGTTATAGCCGCGCAAGCTCGCTATAGCGCCCGTAGTATACACTAGCTACGCTAGCTACTAGGTTGCAAAGCAATACCAGTCCCTATGCTAAAAGATTACATTATCACCATTAATATAGGTAATCTCAATTTAAAGAATAGAAGGGCATTCTGTTAAGCTTAGCTCTAATATCCTTTATCTATGTATATTTACAATAATATTATATACTGACTATGGCTCCTTATAGACGGAGTCAAAGCCTATTCTCTAGCAAGAAGAGCATTATAGATATACCTAATTACACTATAACAAAAGCCTTGTTAAACTATTATAGTTATTTCTACTAATATAGAGAAAGCCTGCGAAATATACTCTGGATTTGCAGGTATGGCAGGTCGTGCAGGCTAGTGCGGTATATCGCCGACTTAAACATCATCCTTACTTTATTAATCATTGCTAACAGACATTTTACGACAATAAATTTCGCCAGTTCAAATCAGTACAGTAGAATACAAGCGAGGAGAGCTGAAGAGAGGTTGAATTGGGGCATGGCGGTGCATACCTCATACCAGTGTTCGAGTGTCCATAGTACCACGCGGCATACAGAGTACTTTTAAAACGAGAACGCTCCACTTTCCGAAATTCCAAAGCCATACTTAGGTTTTATTAAACAGCTAGCAGTCTAATTAGTAGGTTGAAAATAAACAAGGCGGCCGAATAGGGTATAGAGGCCGCAAAGGTTATAGAGGCTACAGAGGGGTACGAGGCTAACCCCACCGACGGTGTCGTCCAGTCGTGCTCTCTCAGCCGTGTTCGCCCAGTCGCGATAAACTTAATAATCTACTTCGTATACTTGTCGTCACAACGAATACATCTCATGCTTCTTGCCAAACCCGCGCTCCAACATCATACTCCGCTAGACAACGTCGAGAGCCCATGTTGAAATGCTGACATCCCCACAACTGTATCTTCTCTACAGGATTACCAGAGAGTTTTACTTCAACCGCCCCTATTCTTTGGCTCTCCGATATATCAGGTACGTCTTTGGTCTCGCAACCACCGCTGCCTTTGCAGCTATGTTGGGTCTCTGATTCGCCGTCATGGTAAACCTGCCCCTCTTCGAGCTCCACGACTTTCCGTGCAACCAACGCAGTAATCCGTGAGTCCCAAAGTCCTTCGCGGTGGAATACCGTATCAAGCAGAGCGACAGCTCGGTGTCTGAGGGACCTAAAACGACACTTGGTCGCCACGTAGTATAGCGGTACTAAACAGCCAATGTCCATGATTGTACTGGCCATGTTCACATTACTGACGAGTACGGTCTGCGACGTGTGAGTTTCATAACCCACTCGGGAAACGTTAAACAGGCTCTCGAGGTGGTTGACCATGTGGGAAAACCTCTTCACTTGGGAATCAAAGGCCATCTCGTCGCCAGAACAAAGACATAGCTCTGCCATAATTGTGGCCATGGTATGATACGTTTCCAGTATAGCAACAACCTTGCCGCCATTGACGCAACTTACGCCTTGTAATATGTCCGCGATTGAGCATCCGTTCGCTTTATGCCACCGCCTCAAGTTTGCCAGTGCCTGTTGTCGGAGCTTGAGGAGATGGGGATGGACGAGTAATTGCGGTTTGGCGCGTTTGTGCTCATTACAACTCTGCATCAACCACAAGATTCTGTTGATTAAATTATCCAGGGAATTCCATGACGCCTTTAACGAGCAAAATCTGCGTGGAATGGTGCTGCAAGTTTGCGTCTGGAAGAAGAACCCGGACCAGGACGGTCGCATTAGTGTGTTCTGCAGATTGAGTCGAGACAAGGTTTCAAAGATCCAGTCATCAACCACAGAAGATCGACGAATAATTCCCTCAGTCATACCGGAGTATTTATCCGTCTCGCTGTCGTCCTGCGACTCCCTTAGGATGTTCAGTCCGTTCTGAACATGCATCTGCGCCGATACGAAATGGCCTCGAAGGCATTCCAGCGATGCAAAGACAATACACGCGATAAGGATGACTTGGACTGAGCGGTCCTTGTTAAGAAAACATGGTTGCAGACATTTGATTGCCTTGGCATAATTATGCAAGGCTAATTGCTCAATCTGTGCTCTACCTTGCGCGTCGTGATGGACGATGTTCGCTTTGTGATAGGCAGCCAGGGCGACGCTAGCGTGCAGAATTGCCGGCTCATCTAGCGTAACTTGCAAAAGTAGTTTTGACCAGAACCCGGAATTAAAAGTCCCCGGAAGTTTTGTCACAGTCCGGACTTTGAACCACTCGAGACACTGCTCCTCTAATGCGGTGGTGGCAAGGATCGGTCCGAGGATGGACTTCGGAATGGCATTACCGGCGTTAAGTTTCATTAATGGCCGAGGCCGCATTTGTTGGCTATTCCTGGTCCAGATTCCATAGCCGTCGCAAGTCCGGCCAGTTGAGAGACACCGGCGACAGGCGGGATACGCCTCGTCGCACTTCACTTTGCGTATCCTGAACCAAGTTAGCAAGAGTCCCTCGTTAGTAACTGTATAGTGCATGCAACTCACTTGCAAGTACGGCACCCTGACTTTGAGTACATAGTGACATGCTCTGATGCTTGATTCTGCAAGAGACGCTTCCTGAAGCTCACTGTCGCGGATGTCGTCTGCTTACATGGACCGAGCTGTGGTTGGGGCGCCACTTTTTGCCGTTTGGTCTATTCGCCCGCTCGGCATTTAGACGATTTTATTGGACAATTGAGACGATCACAACGTCCCGACCCTCCGGACCCTCCGGACCCTCCGCCGAGGTTATTTTTGCTCCATCTTGTTAGGGCCGCTATTTATCGATTCATCTGGCCGATTTGTCATCTGAGTCACGTCGTCAGCGGATGCACGGTTCCGCATCAAACACCATTGGGTTGTTCGGAAAATAACCGACAGATCGACGGATATCCTTAATTTTATCCCTCTTTTGGAGATTCCACGGCACTGACGGCTGCTAATGGATTGGCAGTGATTTGAACAGCTTGCCATCAATAGAACAACTGCAGTCATGTCGTTTGAATATAAAAAACCCGGCGTAGTCCTGCAGAATAGCTCATTGACCAGTTTCAAATAAATCAAATCAAATCAAATCAAGCAACCACTATTCCGATCAGGTACAAAATCACTATAATGGCTTCCAAATTTACCAATCCGCGCCGCCTCGGCAAAGACGGGCCATTTGCTCCTGCGCTAGGTTTCGGCCTCATGATGATGACGACTCCTCACTACGGACCTTTGCCCCAGGATGACGAGCGTTTTGCCCTTCTCGACAAAGCAGTTGAGCTTGGTGCTACATTTTGGGATGGTTCTGAGTAAGCGTTTTCCCGACGATCACCGTTACTGCAATGCCAAGTCCTGATCCAAAGTGAACAGTTTGTACGGTGACAACGAGGAACTCCTCGCTCAATGGTTCAAGAGAACCGGCAAGCGCGACCAGATCTTCCTCGCATCAAAGTTTGGATATGGTCTGGGCGGAAATCCAATGGAAGTTAACTCGTCGGCGGAGTATTGCAAGCAAGCCTGCAACCGAACTTTGGACAAGCTCGGTGTTGACTTCATAGATCTTTGTGCGTACTTGCTTTCTCACAACGGCCTGTCAATTTGTCCTTGTCTTTTAGTTTATTTTTCCTTCTGCTTTACTAACAAGCTTCATGTCTGAACAGACTATGCACATAATGTTGACAAGGTCACCCCGATCGAGGAGACGATGAAAGCACTTGTGGAATTGCAAAGGTAAGCGAGTTCGACGTACAACTTGGTGTTGGGGTCAATGCCAATAATACTTTCTATGTATGCAGTGATGGCAAAATCAAGCACATTGGACTATCCATGGTATCCGGTGATACGCTTCGACGCGCCGTGAAGGTTGCACCCGTCGCCGCCTACCAGCCGGGGTACTCCCTCTTCGAGCGCGCAATCGAAGGACCCGAAGGGACCAACGCCCTCGCCGTCTGCCGCGAACTTGGCATTGCCGTCGTCTGCGCATCCCCTCTAGGACGCGGCGTGCTCACGCACGCGTTTGTCCGGGGCGAAGCCATTAGCAGTGGCGATGATGTGCGCACGGCGATGATGCCGCACTTCCAAGATGGCGCACGGCAGCATAACGCCGCATTGGCCGGTAAGGTCAAGACGATTGCTGATCGCAAGGGCTGCACCTTGCCTCAGCTGGCACTCGCATGGCTCTTGAAGCAAGGAGACGACGTGTTCCCTATTCCCAGCACCAGACGCATCGCGTACCTGGAGGACAACATGGGCGCTTTAGAGGTGCGTCTTACTGACGATGAAGAGGCCGAGTTGCGTCGTATCGTCGACGAAACACCGGTTTCTGGGGCCAGCGTCCCGGATGCTTTTGCTCCACTCATCTTTCGTGACACCAAGGAGCTCTGACATGGTTAAAGGACGAGGGGTCCGCAAGTACGTTTACCACTCCAACAACAACATGCAGCATTTTCTATGGTGGGCTGCTCGTATTAGCTGTTAATGTCGGCGAGTTTATCATGAAGAATACATTTACTTTTAGTTGCTTTCTTTATGGTTGCAACGCATTTCCTGACTTTCTTGACGATGTTTATTCCTTAATCCAGTGCCATAGCCTAAAACTCTGCTGATTCCAGGAGTGCTCTTGCACCCAATGCTACTTTCGAGGCCGGTCTTAGCACGTCTCTGGCTGCCAACTCGCGGCACATAAGAGGCCGACAATGATCATACTTACAAACTAAGCTTCTATGCTCTGGGACTTGGCATGTATACATTCGTATTCCTGATCTGCCCTAGTATTGTATAGATATGGCCTATATTACGCATTTCATTGAAGAGCCAGTATGAAGCTCGTTCTTGGCCTAATTGACGCCGTCTTGTTCACTTCGAACACTATAAGACCAGATTGGTGGTGTAAATGTGGCCCACAGCATTGGCTATCAATAGTAGCAAGGAGCTGGCAGGCTCTTGTGTGGGCGGTTACCACCGTAGAGTGGCACTATATACTACGCGAAGACGAATAGGCGAGAACAGCCTGGGCGAAAGGCGAATGGGCGAAGCCATTCTCGCCTAGCCGTGTTCGCCCAGTCTGTCTTGTCCGTGCCGCTTCACCGTGCTGCCCTTATAATAAAAACATAATAAAATACAATAGAATAAATAAATAAATAAAAGGCCTAATTAAAAGCCTTAAAAAGAATATTATCTTTAAATATATAAATAAATACTAATATTATTAATAATAGATATACTTAAGGAGATTAAAGTAGACAAATCCTAGAACTTAGATAGTAGTAAACTAAAATAATATGAATATATTACCTATCTACTTATAGGTAGAGGCAGCTTTCTGCCCTCTGTAGGTATGTCAGCCTAGGTACTGTATACCTTACCTGCCACCTGGCTCCTCTCTGACGAACCCGCCAAAGGCGGCGGCGGACCTCGCCGGATCTGGTGGCTTTAACAGCGCTTTCCTGACTTAATCTGTAAGATTGAAGCCTCGCTCTGCCACATGCTAGTCTCGTTTGCAGGACCCCGAAGTTGCTAATCAATATACCTTGCGTCTTCAAATTCAGAGTCTATTTGGAATGAACGTTGACATTCTCAAAAACAACCCCAGCTGGTACTGGTACCTGCTGCTTGCTGCAGCCTCTCTGATTGCAACTGCTAGCGGATGGCTCACTGTTCGTTTGGATCTCGTATGTACAAGAAGCATTATCTGAGGCTACCTACTGGGCGTCAGGGTCTCATCAGACAAGGAAGCTGCTAACAAAAAAAGCTTGGAAGAGCATATGCGAAATTATAGCAGATATTACCATGGGGAATGTTATTGAAGGTGACGCGACCCCAGAAGGTTCACTGTGGGCGGAGTCTTGGCACACTCTGCCCACACTCACGACAAGGGCCAGCAGTGGATCTTGCAGACCGATGAGCACGCGAACTGCACTGTCAAGTAATACAACCACAGAATCTATGGAATCAATGCGCTCAACCCAGACTGGCGTGACTCGTTAGCGGTCATGGCCTACGGCCCCGCCAACGGCACCAGGGCCGGCTCACTTAGCATAGACAGAGTCAGTGCACAATGGAACAGCATCGGTTTACACCACACGAGCGAACCGCGATTGCCATTGGAGACGACGCTTTGCTGGCTCCCATGACCTGAATATAGATCACTTGTGTCGACGTGCTGTGGTGCTGAGGTTGTGTGTCGTGCTGGGTGCTGCGGCTTAAGTTTGATGGCGCAGTGCTTTTCCTTGATATATCGGGGCGAATAGGGAGGCTGGTATTATAATATCACACGAACGTCGGCAGTAATTTGCGCCATCTTCTTAGAGAAGTGGAAAGAGGCGTTGTCCACGAAGACTACCTGATTTTGGTGGCGGATACCTACCTGAAAGCCGATTGTGAGTGCCATGCCAGTACGGGTAAGAGGGGAACTTAATTCTGAAAGTCATTGCCTACTGTGCATAATACCTTTAAGGGTAATTGAGACTGTATGGCCGGGCTCTTAAGATAGTGATTGGTTTACTTTTCGGAAGGCTGTTTTGTACTTGACCGTAATATGGGGGTGAAAACCGACTTGAGGCTGTAACGGTGGTGATGTGTTAGTATGGACTTGGCTATAATGGTGGATGTGCAAAAGCAATGAAAAATAATAGCCGGAATTGGCTCTTTAGACTTTGGTAGATGTCGAATGGTCCTTGGTACCTGGTACTATACTTGTGAGGTACCTGTCTACCGTGGTGTATAGCCACATGCCTTGCTAGGACTGGCCGTCCCCTATTATCCTTGTTTACAAAAGAGGGACACTTATGAAGCCTCTCAGTATATGCTTCTCTCCCAGTCATAGCATTGTTAGTGTTTTCAAGCACCCTGGCCTATTCATACTACCAAGTGCCTACTTCCCTGTATCCCTATGTAATTCGCTGTCCCAAAAAATGCTCATGTTTGATTTATAATGGCGCCATTGCGGACTCGTGATTTGCATGTAAAGTCGTGCCCATCAACTTCATAGCGTGAAACAAACGTCGACTCACGAATGGTTATCATGGAGATGGCACGGCGATGTAAGATAAGAGAGCTCTTAAAGTTGCTCATTAGGGTATCATGTTATCGTTTACCTCGCAATGCAACGCCTATTAACCCAATGCCTGCCACTTAAACCAAAGGTAAAGTAGTCCTACTTCTTTGATGTTCCAAAGCCAGTAAAGCCCATTTGCGCCATCATATCATCCTCTTCATGCTCGCCTTCTATGCGTACGTCGTCGCCGTATTCCGTCTTGACCTTGGCCGCCTCCTCCCTCTCCAGCCTCTTCTTCTCGGCATCGTCCCGGCGCTTTTGCCGCTTCTCCTCCGCCTCCTTCTCGTTCTCTTCTTCTCGTATTTGCAGCCTCTCTTCTAGGCTTGTGACTCTTTCTCTTTCCAGTTCTTCCTTCTTTTGAATATAAAACGAGATGCGCTCGTGCACCTGCTCTGCTGTAGCTCGTTTGACTTCGGTTGTTTGGCCGCTGTTGAGCAGATGCTGCGTCGTGTTCAAATGCTCCACGTACTAGAGTGAACGAGAGTGTCAGTGGCTGCTATGGAGTTTCTTTTTTCTTGGCTATTTAAATTCATTCCATACAACATACCTGTAAGTTATCCTTAAACGTGAGGTCACAAGCCTCACAGTAGAATCCTGCGCTTCGACCGCGCTTGCCCACGCCAGCGCCCGCGCCGACCAGCTGCGTCTTGCCAACTTGGCCCGTAAAGTCCATGACATCTCGCCGGGCGGATGTATATGTCTCGTTGCCTGTAAGCGGCTTGTGGTATTTCTTGCCGGCAAGTTTCGCCTCGTAACGCGCCTTGCCCTCCTCGCGCTCCTTCGCTTCACGCTCTTTCGCCTTCGCAGCATACTCGTCTAGATCCCAATTCTTTCGAAAGTCGGTGTCGCCAGCGGGCGCACCATACGCGCCTCCCTTTTTCGAGTCCGCCATGATGCGCTATGCCTGTATAAACCGTGGCGGCGGTTTCGGTGGTGATGGTATGTCAAGTTGTAACATCAAAGTATGCGGTGTCGAGCTGCGCGGCCGAGCCAAGTGGAGGAGAGAAATATCAGTGCTAGGTAGCCGTCGCTGGCGCTAGCAGGGGCCAACCCGATGGGTGGACGGGCAGCACTGTCAAAGCCATGCTGCCCCGCCGCGGGGCATTTTCAACTCGTCAAGAAATTTCAACCGCCAGCCAAAATGCTGTACCTCGTTGGTCTGGGTCTCTCTGACGAGACTGACATCACTGTCAAGGGTCTGGAGGTTGTCAAAAAGGCTTCTAGGGTGTATTTGGAAGCGTATACAAGCATCCTTCTGGTGGACCAGGCCGTGCTCGTATGTTCTGTCAAGGCCTTTGCGGTTCCCAGCGCTAATGCGACAATACAGGAAAGCTACTATGGGCGCTCAATAACCATTGCCGACCGTGAAATGGTCGAGTCTAACAGTGACGAAATTCTCCGCAATGCCCAGGAGGAAGATGTTGCCTTTTGTGTCGTCGGCGATCCATTTGGGTAAGGCCGCCGTGATCTACGATCTACTTGCATTGTCGCAAGTCACTGACCTCCTTCGCAGAGCGACAACACACACCGACCTGGTGCTGCGCGCGCGAGAACTCTCTATTCCCGTCCGAACCGTCCCGAACGCTTCCATCATGTCAGGCATTGGGGCCTGTGGCCTCCAGCTATACAGCTTTGGCCAGACCGTCTCCATGGTGTTCTTCACCGACAACTGGAAGCCGTCGTCCTTCTACGATAGAATAAAGGAAAACCGTCAGGTTGGTCTGCATACCCTGGTTCTCGTCGATATCAAGGTCAAGGAGCAGAGCCTCGAGAACATGGCGCGCGGCCGCCTGATTTACGAGCCCCCGCGCTACATGACGGTCGGCCAATGCGCCCAGCAGATGATTGAGATTGAAGATGAGCGCAAGGAGGGCGTTTATACGCGCGATTCGCTTGCCATTGGAGCGGCGCGCGTCGGTGGAAAGACGGAAAAGTTTGTCGCGGGTACACTGGAGGAGCTGTGCTCTGCCGACGACGAGCTGGGCCCTCCCCTTCACAGCTTGGTGTTGCTGGGCAGGAGAGCACACGAGCTGGAGAATGACTTTGTCAGGCACTTTGCTGTGGACAAGGAAAAGTGGGATAGAGTCTGGAAGGAAGAGTACGGAAAGCAGAACTAGGATGGGCAGTACACCGTTTCGGCCCAGTCCAGCCTGAGGCTGACCCGGCACAATTTTCGGCTTTTGTTTCGGATGGGCCAAGGTGTGAAGGGAACAAAGATACAATCATATAAACAAATAGAAAATTAGCGAATAATTTGGTGCGCCATCATTGCGGTTGGACAAGCGCATCCGTGCAAAAGGTATGGTGTGGCAACTTAGCCTTAGTAGCGCGAGAAAGGGTCCTACTCGTACAAACGGAGCTAAGAAGTTGCTATTCCTGCGCAAGGCAGTTGCCGTCGGCAGTGCGGCGCCGCTCGCACTGTCCCGCCGGGTGCTCTCTCGTGCGGCCCCGGCAAAAGGAAGGAGCCCAGAGCCCATCCATGACCCATAAGGTGATGCCACCATGCCGTCCATCCATCAAGCCGCCCAACTTCCGAACCGCAACACCGAACTGCCACATCTCATCTCGGCGGCGCCATCGTGGAGTTTGCATGCGGCCCCTGTCTGTATCTGCAAAAAAGCATTGCCGCAAAATCCTGGCCAGGCAAACATCGTCCATCCGACGGCGATAGTAACTGCTCTCGCGTAGCCTACAGCCTACAGCGAAGCCCGTCACTATTAGGCCGCCAACGAACCGGTCTAGTCACCGCCAGCACCGCTTCAACGCCATATTCAACTCTGATCCACGGCCGCCTGTAAAGCTGCGCAAAGAACGAAACCTGCTCGGACAGTCTGCACGCTGTAGCTGTCCCTTGTCCCTGTCCCTTTTTTTTTTTCCATTGTCTCTTATTAACAAACTACGGCTTGCTTCTTCCCACACCCAAGTCGGCGGAAGCCGATATTCGTTTGCACAAGCCGATGAGATATTTTGTCCGCCACACCAATCTACTTTTTCCAGAGGGCATTTCACCGACCGCTTCCAACGTTTAGACTCTCGTTTATAGCGTCTAAAGGCTGCGGTCTCGATTCGCGGCTCCGGAATTGTCTTTCTCGGCCAAACCCGGCCCAATTACGCCAGGGTCATTTATCCACACAATCCGTCACACTTCATGCCCACGCTCTTACCATAAATCGACATGTCTAGACCTGTGAGTCGGTCCCATTCTCGTATTGCAACAAATCACCAGCTGATACAACTAATAGGCTGTCGTGCCGTGGGAGTGCCGCGACAAGGAGGATCAAGCCCGCGCGGCATATCACCATCCTCTTCGCCGCTCGAATCATGCTCTCGCACAGGAGAATTTACGGCTCAAGAGGCTCCTAAGGCAGCATGGCATCGCCTGGTCTGCCGCTTCAAAGGCTCACCTAGACCGTCTGGAACCTGGAAGAAGGAAGACGAGAGCAACTATACGAAGGATTGAGCCTACCCGACCATCACTCCCCACAGAGGTTCTACTTCGCATCTTGAAGTTTGCCATGACAAGTCCATACCCTATTATAGACCCTTTATCGTCACTGACTCCAGAAAATATCTCGGATGTTGAAAAGTCAAGGGGCAACCAAATTGCTATACACTGCCTCGCAACGTGTCGAGCCCTGCACGCCGAAGGCACTCGTTACTTATGGGAGCTCAACGACTTTGTATTTACTACTCCGCAAGCATTTCAGGCCTTTTGTGGCGTGGACCTCCATTATCGGAAACAGATCACACACGTTACATTGCGCATAATTGCCCGATACTATGACGATCAACGCCGACGACATAAGCTTGAGTCAGGGTATCACGAAGATTTGGAAAAAGACCAACCTTTGATAGTCCATCTCCGGCCACGCGAGTCCCCTTTAGTTCGAGGTGGCTTTCGATGTTATACATGGAGCCAAGTGATTGACTTTCTCATATGCCTCCGACCGCCATATGATCCGTCGCACCGGAGCAAGGATGTCGCACGACCGAAGCTTCTGCCGGGACTGAGCTCGATACGCCTAGACTTGGTCAACTTTTCGGACGTACTGGTTCCATTTTCCGGCTCCGAGCTACACAATATCACATCACACGAGTTGGGCTGTTCTTTGAATGAGCTACAGGTTACAGGAATGCCCTTTGATGACGCGGGGATGAAGGCAGCTGCAGAGCTAAGTGGCATGCTCAAGGATGAAGGATTATATTTGGATGGACCAGCGTCGTTTGTGGCGCAGAAGAAGAATCTGCGCGAGCTTTCAGGAAGCAAATGGTGCGCCAGAGTGATCCGAGCGTGGAAGGCCGAGGATGGAGAGCAATCGGACTTTGATGAGCTCGAGGACGATCACAACGGGTCGCTGAGCGGCTGGCACCGACCAAAGCTAGGGATCCTTCCGCCGGTTCCCGAGGAAGAGGGGCACCCGACATCGAAGCGGCCAGCCAATGCCGCTATTTGGAAACGCGTGCCCCTATCACGGGATAGTACTGAGCGTCAGTGGGGAGAATTTTCAAGATACAGCGGCTACGAGTTGGATTCGGTTGATGGCTCAGACGTGGAAGGCAGTGACATATGTCCATGCTGCGGGGAGTCGCATGCAGACGCGTCTTATTTAAACTTACTCATGAGTGAGGATGACGAATATCTGTCCAGCGAGTGAGTGTGAAGAGTGGGCGTCACCGGCGAAGCGGCGTTTGGACGTTTGCGTTGACGCCTATGCCATCGCGTTGAAGTGGAGGATCATGTATAGCTTTTGCTGTTTGTACTCGGTTTGGGGCGTTGCGAATTTGATACCCTATGGGGACGAAGAGGTGGCGGCAGGCTTAATGGGAAGTTGCTCATTGCTTTTAGTTTAACGATGTAGAGAGTAGGGGCTAGAGTACCTTAGACAAATGCGAATGCCAAGAAACTATGATGTTTACAGTACATACAGGCCCTGCTGGAGCGCCAGGATCTCGATATAAGGATGGGTTGCCTTGAAGGCGCGAGTGAAGGCGCGAGTGAAGGCCCGTAGCGCCCGATGATGCATTCATTACTCTGTACTCCGTAGTCCGTACCAAAGGAAGAGCTAATAAGCAAGGTGAGCTACTGTGTGCCATGGTATGTCGCGGGTGCTTCGGATGGGAACCAAAAGAGCAATGATTGTCGGGCGCGGCGCCCAGCAAACGCCACTTTAGGCAAGCGGCCAGCGGAGTCGAGCTCTCCAGGCTGGGGAGCAGTGGGAGCAGTGGGCAGTCCGGAGCAGTTGGGGCGGTTGATGACCCCACGGGCCCACCTGTTTAGGGAGAAGGCCAGGGCGATGACAACATGACTGCAACGCACAGCAGTGCACGAACAGAGTACCTAGGGGAGGTATGGAGGACTGGAGCTCCCCAAGGTACCTACAGCACGGCAGGCTATTACCGTACTGGGTAGGTACCTAGATGCCTCGGAGCATGGGTTTGGTTCCTGGCGCGAGAACTGTGAGATGAGGCCCGGCCAACCAGGATTAATTTATTGACCAAGGTAGTCCCTACTAAGAATCGAGTGAGCCTGGAGGGGACAAGTCTATTTTCCGCCATTTGCTTTGTTTACTCGTGCTGCTCTCAATGGGAGATGATTCCTCTTTTTTTTTTTTTTTTAGGAATCGATCGCATGAGACGAGAAGGCTTGCACGCTGGAATTGAAACACGGCTGCCAGAGGCTGTTACTGGTACAACACAACACGGAGCACACGGGGCGTCTGCGCTGGCGCACCCTCAATCACAGACGCACAGAGAGGGACATACAGACACACGGCCGCCGCTCATTGACGATTTGGGACAGTACTGAGCGTTGGTGGCACAGAAGAGAGGACACCCTTGTCTGGGGAAAAACCAAATCGAGTCGACAACAAGGGAAGGTGACGGAATCTTGCAGCACGTTGCCGTTTGTTGCCTCCTGCTTTTTCTTTTCTCGCTCTTTTCTCATTCTTCTTTTTTTTTTGCCGCCTTGTACCGTCTTTCTACGCCTACCTAGACAACGCCATCAAGCAGTGTCCCAAGCCTC
Organism: Lecanicillium sp. MT-2017a; assembly: GCA_003056585.1. NCBI lineage: Eukaryota > Fungi > Ascomycota > Sordariomycetes > Hypocreales > Cordycipitaceae > Lecanicillium > Lecanicillium sp. MT-2017a. The sequence continues at coordinate 350,619 of PXYN01000248.1, forward strand.
GCATATCGACACTGGGGTATGCAGCTCTACTACTGCTACGACTACAACCGCCAAAACAACGCAGAGCCAGCAGCCCGGCTGCGCAGGCTTCGACGCCAGGCGAGAATATGATGGAGACGCAGAGTCCGAGCCACAGCCACGGCCACGGCCATCATACTCTGGATAAGCTGTTGCCCAAGTCGCTCTCGAAAAGGCGCAGGCACAGGTCCAAGAGCAAGAAGCACGCCGACGACGAACAAGAGGCTGGTGGCAATGGCGCCTCGGAGGGCAAACGCCACGGTCACGACCACACGGACGACGACGATGAGCACCGCGACCGGCATGAACGTGAACTTGAACACCGCGGCCGCCGTCTTTCCGCCCGGGAGCAGTCTACTGATAGCGACGATGCACATTCGGCCGTCTTTGACAACGATGGGTCCGGTGCGGATGCGAGGAGTTTCGTCTCCAATGGCTCTAGTACCGATATTGACCTGAAACTGGTTGACTCGTAAGTTTTTTTTTTCTTGTCCTTTATCCGTGTTTTCGTTTTCGTTTTTATCTTCTTCTTCTAAGGGCTTCACGCTTATTCCCCTGAATCTCTTCTGATTATGCCCGCTTCTATCGATTATTTATCCCCAGATCAGCAATTGCCTACACACAGACTCCTCCCCTTCAGCCCAGTACTGCGGGCTAGTCGCAGAATGCAATGCCGCGCCGTTGAAGTGAAAGAGTGGGTGGGTTTCGCCCGGGTTGGGTGGCCCCAGTGACGTCCGCTGCGTTGCGCAGGCCCCCACATTGGAAACAAGCTTCAAGCCTGTTTGGCCGACGGCGCCGCATTCCTGCCTAGCCGCCTCTCTGGCCATCAGCTCGCATCGCATTGTATTCCCTGACCTCTCCTCCATTTTGCGCCTTGACATTTCCTCAGCCGCTCTCGATACCCTTATTAGAATCAACAACACTGTTCACCGAGGCTCCTCCAGCCCTGCACAGCTACAACAAAACCCCCTACCGCTCGCTTACCCCTTCTTCTCTCCCACCTCTCCCCTCTCTCCTCCAATCGACCCTGAACCAGCAGCCCGCCGCTGCTGCGTAAGACATGCCGTCCATCCCGACCACTGTTTAACCTTGTTCCTAGACAGCATTCATCGTCAGCCTCCGCCGCCAGGCCCGTTCGTCCAGCTCCATCACAACATCCTTCCCTCATAGGATACCTCACCACCTCTTCGCCTGCCGTCCAGGCTACCCACCTGGGTTCACCGCCCAAGATTCGCCAGGGTTTCCGCAGCAAGAGTCGGACGAGGAGTACAAGCCGGAGCAGGAGTAGGAACAGAAACAGACCCGAGGACCGCCCTTCCCACGACATCTCCGACGAGGCCATGGCCCGCCCCAGCAGCGGTGGCATTCCCGAGCCTCCGCCGCGCGCACGAGTGGCTTCATCTGCCGAGCGGCCCCCCAAGTCGAAAACACCAAAGATCGAAACCACAGCTCCTCCTCCACCTCGCACGCCGCCCTCAGCCGATAGCAATGCGCCCTCCATTGTAAACACACCTCCAACCCCGACCGACACTAGCAATTCCAGAGCCTTTACCGCTTCGCCCGATAAGCGATCGCCCGTCGTCCCCGTCCGAGGCCCGGCTGAAAGTGGCTCTCCTACGCGAAGCCCAAACGCTGGCACCCATAGACGAAGCAAGTCGGGCGGTGCTGCGATTGGGCCGAGCAAGCTCTCGAACATTACCGTTGCACCTCCAAGCCCATCGCCAGATGGCACCGCCGTCGCCGGCGGCGACCTCACCCCCAGCGCTACAGGCTTCTTCTCCTCCGTTATATCTGCCGCTCAGAGTGCGGCCAACACTCTGAGCAGTAACATGCCGGGCGGTGGGATGGGCATTGGTGGCCCTAAAAAGTCGCCGTCCTGGAAGGCGCAAAACTCAGCAGCCTCGAGCCAGGTCGAGATCCCAGATGCTAGCCCCGAAGTATCAAGAGAAGATCTGACGGCGCAAAAGGGCTCGGCTGTTCACACGCTCGGGTCTGGCGAGTTGAGCCTGGACCAGCTGGGGCTGGCAGAGTCTCCTAACCCCGTTCTGTCTCCCATCAGTGCCAAGTTTCCAGACGTTGTTGACACGCGTGTGCGTTCCGAATCCGCGCCAGTCGAACACAAAACCAACGAGATGGCCGTCGATGAGCCGGGAAGCAGACCCCGCTCGCTTGCTGAGTCGGTTAGCGGCGATGATCAATCTCGCCACCAAGGAGACCTCGCAGAGAGCAAGGGATCCTTGAATAGAAGTTCGAGCGCGCGGAGCGCCTTGAAAGCCCATAGGAAACGAGGCAGCTCCGTGACTACCGGGGGCGTCGGTCCCCCCAACAGCACTCCGCTGCAATCTGCTCCCACATTCGGCGCACCGAAGCTCACTGGCTTTGCCATTGCCAGCAAGAAGAGGAATCGGGACTTTCATTCCTTCTTCAAAAGCGTACCAGACGATGACTACCTCATTGAGGACTATAGCTGTGCCCTGCAAAGAGAGATTCTGGCTCACGGCAGGCTTTACGTCTCTGAGGGTCACCTCTGCTTCAGCAGCAACATTCTCGGCTGGACAACGACGCTTGTGATGAGCTTTGATGAGATTGTCTCCGTTGAAAAGCGCAGCACCGCGCTAGTCTTCAAGAATGGCCTGATGATATCTACCCTGCATGCCAAGCACATTTTTGCCAGCTTTACGAGCAGAGATGCTACATACGACCTGATCATCAACATCTGGAAGCTCGGACACCCCACATTGAAGAGCACGCTGAACGGTGTCCAGTTGGAAGGCACCGGCGGCGATAAGACAGAAAAGATTGATATGGAGCCGGTGGGACTAGGGCTGGAAAACGAGAACGAGACGCCCATGGGATCCGAGTCTGAAGAGGACAGCAGTGACGAGGACGAAGAAGAATTTTACGACGAGGAGGACGACGAAGACCCTGTTGAGACCCAGCCAACAGACTTGAGCGGCATGGATGTTGAGGCGGACAAGGCTGTCTCACGAAAGGTGTCAACGGCGACGGTTTTGAACGGTGGTTCGACAGATGGGCCAAAGGACGCATCCTCTTCGCCCACTGGTGCCGCGGACTTTCCCGGGCCGCAGACTCACGCCCCAACAGAGTGTACGGATACCGCAGAGCACTATGACAAGACGGTTGGCGACGATATTATTCCAGCGCCACTCGGCAAGGTGTACAGCCTGATGTTCGGGTCAGCGTCGCCTGCCTGGATGAGCAAGTGGCTCTCGGGTGATCAAAAATGCTTGGATGTTCAAGTGGACGATAAGAAGGGACTTTCCATGGACAACAAATCGCGAACATTTACTTATATCAAACCTCTATACGGGCCGATCGGGCCAAAGCAAACGAAATGTCTCGTGACGGAAAACCTCGAGACGTTGGATTTCGAAAAGGGTGCAACGATGCTACTTGCAACGCGAACTCCGGAAGTGCCGAATGGCACAATGTTCACGGTCCGAACTCGGTACTGCCTCACATGGGCAGAGAGTAACTCCACAAGAATCCAAGTCAACCACACGACGGAGTGGTCAGGCAAGAGCTGGATTAAAGGTCAGTAGAAAGCGGCAGCGCGGGCTCGGATGGGCTGGCAAAGCTAACAATAATGCAGGCACCATTGAGAAGAATGTAAACGACGGTCAAGCTCAGTACTGCAAGGACCTGTTTGCGTCGCTCAAGACGGCCGTGGCCGCAAGAGGACGGTCGGGAACGTTGACGAATGGCGGCACTTCCAAGTCGAAGAAGAAGAGCAAGAAGAGTAAGGCCAACTTTGCTTCCAACGAAGACTTGAACGATGTGCGCAAGAAGAAGGAAGCGGAGAAGCAGCACTGGGGAATCTTGGAACCGGTGCGGGTTCTCGTGGAACCGCTGTTGGATGTGGTCAAGCCGGTCATTACGGGCAACGTCATGTATGGCCTGCTGGTTGGGCTGCTGGTGGCGTCCTGGTTCGGCTTCGGCTTCAGTCCCAACAAGACGGCGAACGGATACAACCGAGCCATGGACATGTATAGCCCGTACAGGTTGGCTGCATATGAGGAAATGTGGCGGCGTGAAGACAGCGAGCTCTGGGAGTGGCTGGAAGAGCGGGCTGGCCTGGAACGGCTCGGCGACCACGAGCGCAACACGAACAAGCGCGCCGTTGAACCGCGTACCCTTGAAGAGAGGCTGCGAGAGGAGTCATTGAGTGAACGAGAGGTGCAGGAAGCCATTCGCGTCACGGAGGAGAAGCTCAAGGTTCTCAGGCAAGTTGTGGGCAAGCCGAAGCCTCCGAAGCACGGTGCGTCGCGTGCGGCGTGATGGAGCGGAAGGAGACGAGCATGACGCTGGACAGTCATTGGGGGAAAATCCTACTACACATTCGACGGACTCTGTGTATTGCTATTGATCTTGCCCTATTACTTTGTTTTCTTATGTCCTCTTTTTGGGTTCAGGTGTTTTTCTTATAGAGCATACTTATTTACATAGCCAAACGGGGCGGCAGTTTCTTTGTCTGTATAGTATAAAACAACGAAGGTCTATTCATTGTACATTGTATTCCACTGTATGACAAGGCGCTGTGCCGTGTTTCTCGCTTTTGCAGAGGCGTGCGACGGCCACCGCAACCGATCGACAGCTCCATCTAGACGAGATGAGACGACTTGCATGGGCAGCAAGATCCAGGCTCGCACGTGATGCAAAGCTGCGATGCGGAGGCGTGTGAGCGGCGGGATCTGCGAGAAGCTTACGGAGTCGATGGCTACGAGTACGGAGTAGAAGGGTGAGGTGTTTGTGGGCGGCGGCTAGGGGGGCGTGTCGGGCTGAGAAGAGGACCCCACTTTGTGATTTTGGGAAAACGCGGGGGGGATGGGATGTACAGCTGCGAGCGAGGTGCAACTGAGTCGCGCAGAAGAGGGTATCTCTGGGCGAAACTGCACGCCCTTTGTTGGTGCTGGATTGATGGGTATGTTACGCTTGGTTCTGATGAGATTATTCCTCTGAGCTGTTGCCTAAATTCAGGCATAGCAGAGAAGGCTGCTGGCGACTCGGATGTCGCTGTCGGTGGAACATGTGTTGTTGCTTACATATGTGTGTGCGTGTGTGTGTGTGTGCTATCTCTTTTAAGGTTTGTGGTCGCAGAAGGTTCTAGGAGGTATATCTGCGTGGCAAACATGATGTATTGCGTGGATTAAGCGGGAGAAATACACCGTGCCCATGGTAAATTATCGGTCTCGCATGTCATTAATTTATTTTACGCCTGCACCTGGCGTTTTTTGGACTGCTTTGCTGGTTGGCAAGTGACATGCCCGGGCTACCCGGTACTGAGCTCGGACGAAGAGACATGATGTGCTTTTTGTCTGCATATTGGCAAGAAGATGGAATAGTATCACAACTGAAGAAAGGAAACGCTCACATTGCTTTTTGTGACATTGCTAATTTTGCAATTTTATATTTGTCATTTGTGTATTCCAGATGGCATGAAGCGAACTTCCGCCTAACGGTTCCGCCAGCATGTCAGCAAGGCTGCCACCAGGCGCAACACAGTGAGGCAGGGTGACATGTACAGTACAGAGGCGTTACGATTTGGCACTGTGCACGCGCGAGATTCGAGAGGGGGATGAGAGGATCCTAGATTGCAGAACCTTGAGGTGTTGTGACTTGGGGAGCGTGTATTCTGGCGCAGATGCGGTATAATAAAATCGACAAAAATACAAGGGTAAATAAGAAAGACTCTGCAAATAGTATCAATGCCCAAAAAGGAACCAGCCTATGCAGAGAAGAGCTGCCTTCAACGTAGCATCCTCGGCGTGGTGCAATGCGCGCGCAGCAGGTGGTATTATCGTGGCGCACCAGAACCCAAGCAGGGGGGCCCCCCCCCCTCTCAGTGGCGGCGCTAAACTTAATCAGACGCTACGCGTGGTCCAGAATAACACTACAAACAGCTAGCCTTTCACTGAGCAGGAGGCGGGTGCTCGTTCCGGGCGTTGAGAGGGGTCCCCCTCCCTCTTCCTAGAGAGCCAGTTACGGTGCGCTTGGGTGACTGATCTGCACAGTGCGCGCCTGTTATTAGTGCTCCGCCACAAGGACACAGCTACTACGTGAGTACTGACTGTGCTACTGTATGAGGACCAGCGCGAGGAACGCCCCAGTATAAAAAAAAACCTGTCAACCCCCCCACCCCCTCCTCTGCTCTGCCTTGCCTTGCCTTACCTTGCGTCCTGCCCTCTCCCTCGTCTCTTTTTTTTTTACGCTACCTTGCCCACGCCTCCCTCCTCCTCTTTGACACGCCGCACCACACTTCCCTCCTCTCCACGCCTCCCTCCAGCCCATTTCCAATTTATCGACACCCCCAAACTCCAACTCCCAGCGGTCGGCCCAGGGTTTTTCTGCTTCCACTATCTCATCTGCCTTGAGCTTTCTTCCGCTCAGCAACGAGCAAGACTCCGTCTGCACACACACGCCCCTTTTCTTTACTTTTATCCTTTGCTTTCGCCCGCCCGCGAAGCGTCACCGCACCAGACACGAGGTCGTGGGGGCGTGTGTTCGTGAGATAGCTTCGTCTCGCTCGTTCCGCCACGATCCTCGTTGTTTTGTGTGGTCTTCTCTTGTTCCTCGTCGTGCTCCTTTTTGGCGTCGCATCGCCTTGTCCTTGGCTGCCAGTCCTGCCTGTCGCGGACGGTTACTTCGCCCCCGTCGACGCCGACACCGTTTCCCTTTCGACGTCGAGCCCGTCGGCGCCGCTTGCTTACGAATCTCGTTCTGGCGAGGCACGGAGTCGTGCAGTTCCATGTAACTTTGTCCCTGCCCGGCCTTGCTATCGAGCTTCGCCCGCGCCGCAATCGCGACCGAAAACACCAAGGGGAAATAACACGACTTTTCCTCGTCGACTTGGTTTGTTTGCCTCCCGCGCCGAGAATCGCCCAGCACAACCACCGGGGGCGCCGGATCGAAGCACCAGCCACGGTGTTCCCTCTCCGTACACGACGATTAAAACGCGACACAACGTAATAAAAAAAAGGCGATTAACCACGAATATACAAGGCCACCCTTCCCCCGACCGCGCTCCGCCATGTCGACCCTCGGGCCTTCTGGCTCCAACGCGCACGCCGCCTTGAACTTTTCACCGGCTGGCCTTCGTCGAGGCGCTGGCGGCTTCCAGCCTGGCGGCCACCCGAACCAGCAAAACAAGCAGTCGCCCGCTCCGCACGCCGCGTCGCCATATCAGCCCCAGGCTTACCCGCCTCAGCAACCGCAGGGCGCCTATCCTCAACATCTCTTTACCACGCCAAACCCCGTAAACGGAAATGTCCCCAATGGCCCTTCGCGTACGCCAAACTCCCACGTCCCCAATGCGCTCGGCGTCCAGCGCCAGCGCGGCGCGCCGCCTCGTCAGCAGATGCAGCCGCAGCAGAACCCGCCGCCCATGATGTTTCCCGGATCTATGAGCCAGTCTGTCCAGCATGATCCTATTCTGTCTCATGCTCAGCACCAGCAGCATCCTTCCCACCAGCAGCACCCGGGCCACCAGGCGCATCAGCAGCAGCAACACCAGCAGCATCAGACTCATCCCGGTCACCCTTCACATCAGCAGCCTCACCAGGCGCATCAGGCTCATCAAACCCACCAGGGCCATCAGCCTCCGCAGCAGCACCAGAGTCACCAGCAGCATGCTCAACAGCAGCAGCATCAGCAGCACCAGGCGCAGCAAGGGCATCCTGGACACCAGGGCCATCCGGGGCACCAGAGCCACCAACAACATCCTTCGCATCAGGGTCACCCGCTGCACCAGCCCCATCAGTCGCTTCAGCAGCAACAGCAGCAGCAGCAACAACAACAACAACAGCAGCAGCAACAGCAACAGCAGCACCAGCATCAGCACCAACAGCACCAGCATCAGCACCAACAGCACCAGCAGCACCAACAATCGCAACAGCAGCCGCCGCCACCGCCAAATCAGGTGCAGACGCCGCAGCAGCAGCAGGCGCAAGTGCCTCCGCCAAAGCAGCAGCGTACTCCCCAGCCTCACAGTGGACGGCAGTCTTCGGCGCCGAAAGTCCAGTCCACGCCGCAACAAACTGCGGCGGCGCTTCCGCAGCAGCAGAGCGATCATGGAAACGAATCCATGGACATCGATGGCCAGCAGGACGGGGACGATGCTTCAACCCTCGAGGCCAAGCTTCGAAACGATCCTTCCTTCATCCCCACCCAGCCTATGGGTGAGATGATGTCTCCTCCTCCCGAGGGTGGCAGCTACCCGACTCTCGAAGCTGTGCAAAAGGCTGTCTTGCGGTACTGCACCTCGGTCGGTTATGCTATTGTGATTGGCCGCTCCAAGAAGACTGTTCCAGGTCTGAAAAAGGTCCTCTTCGTGTGTGACCGCGCTGGAAAGCCACCTAGCCGTGTCAGCCCAGAGTTCCGCAAACGCAAGACGTCGTCCCGCAAGTGCGACTGCCCGTTTGGCTTCTTCGCCATTGAGCAGCGAACCCAGTGGACCATTCGTTATCGACCCAACCCCCAGCACCTTACGCATAATCATGGGCCGAGCGAAGGCCCCTCGGAGCATCCCGCCGCGCGGAAGTTGGACAGCAAGATGGTGGCCGCTGTCAAGGAACTCAAGGAAAATGGTACGTTGCACAACTTTTGCTTTTACACTTTGCGCTTAAATTTCATTCTTTTGTTGACCGTTGCGGCTCACGTTTTGCCTCAGGTGCAGGTGTCTCGGAAACTCTGCAGATTCTCCAAAATGAGAATCCAGAGTGTCATCTCCTGCCGCGTGATATATATAACGCCAGAGCAGCGATAAACAGAAATCCGCCAAAAACCACGCCGGGCGTGCCGGAACCCCGGCCGACGATTTATAACAAGACGGCCCAGTCGCCAGAAGACCGCATCCGCTCAGACCTACGCCGCGAACTTGCAAAGGCACGCGAAGACATGAAGAAGGTGGAGGATGAAAAGCAAAAGGAAATCGACGCCCTCAAGGCCAAGCTGGAAGAAAAGGATAAGCTGATTGAGAGATTTGAGATGTTTATTGACATTTGCAACGGACGGGTTATGATGCAGAGGCAGCGCCTCGCTGGTGACGAAGGCGGACCTGGAGGAGGCGGAGGAGGACCTGGCGGTCCCCCCATTTAAGCTTGACGCTCGAGAGAGCTGAGAGGGCTACCAGTGTGGATGGGCGCAACGGTGTTGGATGGACTCCACGGGGACTATGATTTATTTTTGACGACATGGTGTATTTTTTTCTTTTGGGTCCAGGAGGACTGTATGTTTTTTGGGCGTTTTCTGGAGGGTCGCGGCTGAGGGTTGCGCATTTGTCTCCTTTGGGGGATACTTATTACAAAATCAAAACCACGCAGTTGGGAAATATTGTTAAGGACAAGGGGGTTGATCTAATTGTTCCTTGTCAAGTGGTTTATAGCGGCGAGATGGCTGGCATATTCGTTTATAAGCGAGACTTTGGGAGATGGGTATTGCCTTGTCTTGTTGCCAGAGAAGAGGGGGGAAAGATAACCGGAGTTGGCTTTAGTATTGAACATGTAAATACAGAGTTTTTTGATCTTTGACGCGTCTTTCAATTAAATGCTGCCATCACATATAATTATCGTCCGAGCTCCCCATTTTGCTTGTATGTCGTTGACGTTGGGCGGCTAGAGTGCAGCGTATTACCTAAGCTTCTGTGCCTAGGTTGGTGCCAGATTGCACCTCAAGGCGTCTGCGTACGCCATACTGTGCCCCCAAGCCGCCTATGCCCACGCCTCCTGAACCCACATGCCGTCGCGCGACGAACCAGGGCGCCCCACCAGAGGTCGCGTACCTCTCCCAGCCTATTACCCGGAGTAGCAACTCTATGTACAAAGACCACACCTCCATATTGTAGCCCATTGCTCGTCTCGTTTGATGACGCACTTTTTGCCCTTTGCCCATTCCATTTTTCGATACACCAAGCTGCGAAAGCACTAGACGGCTTTGTTTCTTTTGCATGTGCAGTTAGAGAAACCAACTGCTTTCTCATCTTACTTTAATCTTTTCTCCTTTCCTCTTCTTTTTACTCCTTTTTCTGCTCCCCCCTCGTGGCCGATACCCTCGCCTTCCCGCCGCGGCCCCTGAAACATTATTTCGAGCCTCTCTCGACAACGACGTGCGATACGCACCTCCTCTTTACCGACGACTTCTGCCCGGAACCGAGTTCACCTCGTTGGCGATGAGCGGCCTTTTGTAAATACTTTCCGAAAAAAACACGCCCCAACACGACAAGAGGACGCAGATAGCACAAGACGAACACGCGCCTTTTGTGATCTCGTCCTCGTCACACATCAGCCATGGAGGTCTCGTCACCACTGCCTCAGGGCGTGGCGGCAAACGGCCTCTCGCCGCCGCCATTCCCGACCATCGAGCCCGAACGCGTGCTGGAGCATCTGACGTCTGTCTGCCAGATTGCCCTAGGCGCCTCGAAAGATGACCTGGAGCAGCCGGGGAACCTGCTCCACGGCGCGCGCTACTCGGAGACGATATCGCGGTGCACGCGGTTTGCAAATGATAGCCAGAACGTCTTGTACATTCAAAAGGATATTGCGGCTTCCTCGGCCGTTGATAACGGGGGAGATACTGCCGGTGAGTCTTTGCGAAGCTAAAGCTTTGGACATCAAAGTGTGTGTGGTTGGGCTTTCGTTTGTACTAACGGGAGAGGCGTTGCAGTCCCCTCATCCTTCCACTACTCCCTCACGACCGAAATCTCCTCGTCACCAGCAACAGTGGCTTCCCTCGTCCTGCTGAAATCGCCCCAGCCCATCGACCCGACTCGACCGCTCACTTCCCAAATATTCATCACTAATCTGCCCGGCCCTGCTGCTCTGAACGCCGTCGTTGGCGAGCAAGGGGCCGCCATTTCGCCATGGGAGGTCCTCCATTCGCAGGTTCACCACGCCCTCGTCCCCTACTTTGATGCCAGCACCAAGAGCCAGCAGACAGTCAACGGGCCACGCGGCCGTGCCGACGTCGACGCGAAAACGGGCATCCCCGTCACGAAAAAGAGGCTCAACGACCTGGAGCTCAGCCTGCTCCATCTTCAGCAGAATGTCGATATTCCCGAAATCTCCCTCACGTTCCACTCCATTGTACAGAATGTTCTCGACGAGGCCGAAGCGAAGCACGGCAGACCCTCCATCGACGGTATACCACAGACCCTCCTACAGGACAGCTCGTTCCTCAACCGTCTGCAAGCCAATGTCAACACCTGGATCAAGTCTATTCAGGGCGTTACCAAGATGACAAAGGACCCTGCGTCGAACAGCAACCAGGAGTTTAGCACTGCCAGTCAGGAAGTCAACTTTTGGCTGTCCATGGAGTCTGCCCTCGAGGGTATTGAGGGCCAGCTTCGCAGCGAGGGCGTCCTGCTGACACTGGAGATTCTCAAGCATGCCAAGCGTTTCCAGGCAACTGTGAGCTTTACTGCCGACACGGGCTTGAAGGAGGCAATGGAAAAGGTGCAGAAGTACAACCAGCTCATGCGAGACTTTCCTCTGGATGAGCTGCTGTCTGCGACCTCCCTCCCCAAAGTCCAGGAAGCCATCTCTCAAATCTTTACCCACTTGAACAAGAAGCTGAGGATCTGCCCGTACCCGATCCGACGGGCGCTCCCACTTGTGGAAGCCATTTCGGCAGACCTGGATGATGTGCTCCATAGACTGCTCCCCGGCACGGAGCTTGTCAACCTCGACTACCAGCAGTTTCAGAACATTATGCGCACTTGCGACGGCATCTTCCGCACTTGGGAAGAAAACATCAAAGAGTTCACCAATGTTGCCCGTGAGGTTACTCGCCGCAGAAACGAAAAGTTCATCCCCATCAAGATCAACAAGAAGCACTCCGAGCTCGAGTCACGCATCAAATACGTCAGCACCTTTCGCGACAACCACGAACAGCTCCAGCGCACCATTGTCAATGTTTTGGGACCCAAGGCTACCATCTCCAGCGCCACAGAGTCGGGCGCCAACGGCGTGGTAATGGAGGAGATGGGTGATGTCGATGCTGTCGAAGAGGTTCAGCAAGCCTGGGAAGCGCTGCAGAATGTCGATCTCCTTGATGTCACCGAGCAAGGCAAAGAGCGCTGGGTTCAAGCGGAGAACCTTTACAACGAACGCACGACGCGAGTCGAGAACTCCATCATTGCTAGACTTCGAGACCGTCTGGCTACCGCCAAGACCGCCAACGAGATGTTCCGCGTGTTTTCCAAATTCAACGCGCTCTTTGTCCGCCCAAAGATTCGCGGCGCCATTCAAGAGTACCAGAATCAGCTGATGGACAATGTCAAGCAAGCCATCAACGGCCTCCACGAGAGATTCAAGCAGCAGTATGGTCACTCTGAGGCCCACGCCATGGCACAGCTGCGTGATCTGCCCCCCGTCTCTGGCGCCATTATCTGGGCACGCCAAATTGAGTTCCAGCTTGACGGTTACATGAGAAAGGTCGAGGCCGTGCTGGGTCCCGACTGGACTTTGCACGCTGAAGGCCACAAGCTGCAAGAAGAGAGCGAGCTTTTCAAGCAGAAGCTCGACACGGGGCGTATATATGAAGCTTGGCTCGCTGATGTTAGCCGTCGCAAGATTTCCATCTCTGGACAACTCTTTGATATTGCTCGGGTCAGATCCGCTGGCGGCATCCTCGAGCTTGCAGTGAACTTTGACCCCCAAATCATCACCCTCTTCAAGGAAACTCGCAACCTCACGTGGCAATCCTATTCCGTACCACACGCCATCACTACAGTTTCCAAAGATGCCAAGCGCGTATATCCCTACGCTGTGAGTCTCATGGAAAGCGTCAGGACTCTGTCGCAAACATTGCGACAAATATCGTCCATGGGCGGGGAGTCCGTTCTATTGAATGGATACCGTAATGAAGTTTACAAGCTCATCGGCGACGGTGTACCGTTACGATGGGAGTCATTTATCAACTCTCACGAGCTTTTCTACACGGATCAAAGACAAAACAGGTCGCTGATGCCTGGGAGCAATGATTACGGTATCGGCAAGAACACGGAGAGCAAGCATGGAATGTTCATTCGCGGGTTTGCTGCCGCCGTTTCCGTGCTCCAGTCAAAGGCTGTTGCTCTCGGTTACATCCATGCCACAGTTGAACAAGCTTTGAAGGAGTTGATTTCTTGCCCCTATGACACGTCTGCTTTCCAGTCAAGATTAGATACCATCCAGTCGGCTGTTGACCAACTGAGTCTGGAGCAGTATGTCAACCTGGACTTCTGGGTCGGCGGATTGAACCAGAAGATCCAGGCGGTGCTTCTTGATCGCCTCCACGGTGCTATCCAAGCTTGGATCGCTGCATTCCAAGATGAGACGCCAGAGGGCGGCCGCCGTAAGCAGAACGCGGAAGATGAGGCGAAGCCTGATGGGCCAACGATGAAGCGACTCGTGCTAGAAATTGCCATGCGCAATCAGGTCATCTACTTGGATCCTCCCATGGAATATGCCAGGGCCAGCTGGTTCCTTCACCTGCATCAATGGCTTGGCATTGTTTGTGACCTCCGAAAGATCAAGGCCGCGCGATACCAGATGAGCCTGACGACGACCGTTCAGGATGAACCACGCTTCTCCGACCTGCCTTCGGAATGTGCAAGCATGCTTCACAAAGTATATGCCTCTGTTGAGAAGAAACTTCAAGAAATCAGCGCCTACGTCGACAAGTGGTTACAGTTCCAGTCCCTCTGGGATCTGCAGTCTGAGCAGGTGTATGATATGCTTGGCGACCACTTGCCTCGCTGGCTTGAGTGTCTGCAGGATATTCGAAAAGTACGCACGACCTTTGACACGCAAGAGGTCAGCCGATCATTCGGACATATTACCATCGACTACGACCAGGTGCAGACAAAGGTGAATGCCAAGTATGACCAGTGGCAGCAAGAGATTCTCGTCAAGTTTGCAGGACGCCTTGGCACCCGCATGAGAGAGGTCAACGCGGATATTGAAAAGGCTCGCAAGAACCTCGAGGGCCAGAGCTCCGACACTTCATCTACCGCCCAAGCCGTCCAGTTCATCACGGCTGTCCAGAGCTGCAAGCGAAGTGTTAAGCTTTGGGCGCCCGAGATTGACATGTTCCGTCAGGGTCAGTCGACCTTGGTTCGTCAACGGTATCATTTCCCCAACGACTGGCTTCACATTGAGCAGATTGACAGCCAATGGGAGGCGCTCAAGGAGATTCTCGAGAAGAAGTCCAGGATCATGGAAGAGCAGTCTGACGCTATGCGTGCAAACATCATTGCCCAGGATAAGCTGGTGAATGACCGCATTGCGGAAGTCGTTGCCCAATGGAACCAGGAGAAGCCTGTCTCTGGCACTATCCAGCCAGATGTTGCGTCTGCTACTCTGACCACATTTGAGACTAAAATCTCTGGCCTCCAGGATGATCTGCAGCAAGTTATCAAGGCCAAGGAAGCCCTCGACCTTCCTGGATCATCGGACGCTTCCCTGGATGCGACACTGGAGGAAGTTCGGGACTTCCAGTCAGTCTGGTCCAATCTGTCCACTATCTGGGGCAGCCTGAACGAAACCAGAGATATCCTGTGGACTGCAGTCCAGCCCCGCAAGATTCGCGCCAAGGTTGATGATCTCATCAAGAGCACCAAGGAGATGCCTAGCAGAATGCGGCAGTACGCTGCATTTGAACACGTCCAAGGCATTTTGCGTGGTTTCCTCAAGGTCAACCCAATTCTATCTGACCTCAAGTCCGATGCCATCCGAGAGCGCCATTGGCACAAGATTTACAAGCAGATCAAGCCACAAAAGCGATTCTCGCCCAGCTCCATGACTCTAGGCGACGTCTGGGATCTGAATCTTGTTGCTACAGAGGCTATCGTCAAGGATATTATTGCCCAGGCCCAGGGCGAGATGGCGTTGGAGGAATTCTTGAAGCAGGTGCGCGAGACATGGCAAAACTATGCTTTGGAAATGGTCAATTATCAGAACAAGTGCCGCCTTATCCGTGGATGGGACGATCTTTTTGCCAAGTGCAGTGAGAACCTCAACTCGCTCCAAGCCATGAAGCACTCGCCATACTACAAGGAGTTTGAGGAAGAGGCCGTTTCGTGGGAAGACAAGCTCAACCGAGTTCACGTTCTGTTTGATGTCTGGATTGATGTCCAGCGACAGTGGGTGTACCTCGAAGGTGTTTTTACCGGCAATGCGGATATCAAGCACCTCCTACCCATCGAATCCGGTCGTTTCCAAAACATCAATAGCGAATTCCTCGCCGTGATGAAGAAGGCCAACAAGGCACCATATGTGCTCGACGTCTTGAATATTCCGAATGCCCAAAAGTCGCTGGAGCGCCTGGCAGAAATGCTCAACAAGATCCAAAAGGCTCTTGGTGAATACCTTGAGAAGGAGCGAGTATCGTTCCCTCGCTTCTACTTTGTTGGAGACGAAGATCTGCTTGAAATGATTGGTAACAGCAACGATACCATGCGCATTGCCAAACACTTCAAGAAGATGTTTGCTGGTTTATGTGGCCTTGTCATGGACGATGAGACTGTCATTTCTGGCTTCACCTCCAAAGAAGGCGAAACCGTCACGCTTAAGAAAGACATCTCATTGGCACAGACGCCTCGAATTAATGATTGGCTTGCTCTGCTCGAGAGTGGCATGAAGAACACTCTTGCAGAGCTTCTTGCCGAGGCAATAGAACAGTACACGCTGCTATTCGAGTCTGAAACAATTGACGCAGCTGCACTTCGAGAGTTCATGGAGGTCTTTCCCAGCCAGATTGTCGTTCTGGCCACACAGGCTGTGTGGACTACTGCTGCTGAAGAGTCTCTTGGCAACAGTGGCCAGGGCCTCCAGAAGTTGTATGAGCGCGAAGTCGAGATTCTTCGCATTCTTGCCGACACTGTCCTCGAAGACCTGCCTGTCATCCTTCGCAAGAAGTGCGAACAGCTCATCACCGAGTGCGTTCACCAGCGCGACGTAATTGAGAAGCTGGTCAAGGCTAATGCCGATTCTCCCACATACTACCTTTGGCAGCTGCAGATGCGCTACGTCTATACTCCGCAGGGTCCTTTCCTGGCCCGCCTACACGTCCGCATGGCCAATGCCAAGCTCAACTATGGCTTTGAGTACCTCGGTGTTCCCGACCGCCTGGTCCGCACTCCGCTTACGGATAGATGTTTCCTGACACTTACCCAGGCTCTATGCCAGCGCCTGGGAGGTTCGCCGTACGGTCCCGCGGGTACTGGTAAAACAGAATCCGTCAAGGCACTGGGTGTCCAACTCGGCCGGTTCACCCTGGTGTTCTGCTGTGACGACACGTTCGATTTCCAGGCAATGGGCCGTATTTTCTTGGGTATCTGCCAAGTGGGCGCTTGGGGCTGTTTCGATGAGTTCAATCGTCTTGAGGAGAGAATTCTGTCTGCCGTGTCCCAGCAGATTCAGAACATTCAGCTGGGTCTGAAGCGAGGGGGCGAGGAAAACGACTCCCAAATCGAACTGATTGGTCGCCAGTTGCGTGTGAACGAGAATACTGGTATCTTTATTACCATGAATCCTGGCTATGCCGGCCGTTCCAACTTGCCAGACAACTTGAAGAAGTTGTTCCGCAGCGTTGCCATGTCCAAGCCAGACAAGGAGTTGATTGCCGAAGTCATGCTGTACTCTCAAGGTTTCAACCAAGCCAAGGGTCTTTCCAAGCAAGCTGTGCCGTTCTTTGACCACTGCGCGAAGCAGCTTTCCAAACAAGCGCATTACGATTTCGGTCTTCGTGCCCTCAAAAGTGTGCTAGTGAGCTCTGGTGGACTCAAGCGTGCCCGACTGGTTGACGGCAACCTCGGTTCGGAGGAGGTTGTCGAGCCTGAAATCATTGTGCAGAGCATTCGCGAGACAATCGCACCAAAGCTGATCAAGGCCGATGTCGACATTATGACAAACATCGAGGGCGACTGTTTCCCTGGTGTGGAATACGTGCCAGCCAACTTGCACAAGCTTGAAGAAGCCATTCGAGCGATTGCGGCAGAGAGACACCTTGTTGTTACTGATATTTGGATGACAAAGGTTCTGCAGCTGTACCAGATTCAAAATATTCACCACGGTGTTATGATGGTTGGAAACTCTGGTAGCGGAAAGTCTGCAGGCTGGAAGCTTTTGATTGATGCTCTTCAGCGCGTCGAAGGCGTGGAGGGCGTCTCTCATGTCATTGATTCCAAGGTCATGTCCAAGGAAGCCCTTTACGGTAACCTTGACTCGACGACGCGTGAATGGACGGACGGTCTATTCACAAGCATCCTTCGCAAGATTGTGGACAACCTTCGTGGCGAAGATTCAAAGAGACACTGGATCGTCTTTGACGGCGATGTTGACCCGGAATGGGTTGAAAACTTGAACAGTGTCCTGGACGACAACAAGTTGCTTACGCTGCCTAATGGTGAGCGCTTGAACCTGCCGCCTAACGTTCGCATCATGTTTGAAGTCGAGACTCTCAAGTACGCCACACTCGCCACTGTCAGTCGATGCGGTATGGTTTGGTTCAGCGAGGAGACAGTCACGCCAAGCATGATTGTTACCAACTACCTTGAGTCGCTCAAAAACGTGCCCTTTGAGGATTTGGACGAAGACAGCGTTGCTACCGGCCAGAGTGCAGCCAAGACTTTGGCTGTGCAAGGCCAGGCAGCTGTTCTTTTGGAGGCGTATCTCAACGGCGACGACTTTGTTTTGCAGGCGCTTCAGAAGGCTGAACAGTACAACCACATTATGGACTTTACTGTCGCTCGCGTCCTCACCACGCTCTTCTCTTTGTTAAACAAGGCAGTCCGCGACATGATCGAGTACAACGCCCAACATTCTGATTTCCCCCTCGAGCTGGAACAGATTGAGACTTTCCTTCCAAAGAGACTTCTCCTCGCTCTTGTTTGGGCGTTTACGGGTGACTGCCCGCTTGCGGACAGAAAGTCATTCGGAGATGACATTTGCGCCTTTGCTACCTTTGGCTCGCCGCCGCTTGACGGCACCAGCTCTCTGATTGACTTTGACGTCAGCTTGCCCAAGGCAGAGTGGGTTTCATGGCAGACCCAGGTGCCTACAATCGAGGTCAACACGCATTCCATCATTCAAACGGATGTCGTCATTCCCACGCTTGATACGGTGCGCCATGAGGATGTTTTGTATTCGTGGTTGGCTGAACACAAGCCGCTACTGCTCTGCGGCCCGCCTGGTTCCGGTAAAACAATGACTTTGTTCAGTGCACTTCGTAAGCTGCCAAACATGGAAGTTGTCGGTCTCAATTTCTCGAGCGCTACGACGCCCGACCTTCTCATCAAGACGTTTGAGCAGTACTGCGAGTACAAGAAGACTCTGAATGGAGTCATGCTGTCTCCGACTCAGATTGGGCGCTGGTTGGTCATTTTCTGTGACGAAATCAACTTGCCTGCGCCAGACAAGTATGGAACGCAGCGAGCCATATCCTTTTTGCGTCAATTGGTCGAACACAACGGTTTCTGGCGCACTTCTGACAAGTCCTGGGTCACGCTCGATCGTATCCAGTTCGTCGGAGCCTGTAATCCGCCAACGGATGCTGGTCGTACGCCCATGGGCGCCCGATTTCTCCGTCATGCTCCGCTCATCATGGTTGACTACCCTGGCGAGACATCTCTTAACCAGATTTATGGAACTTTCAACACAGCCGTGCTCAAGATCATTCCTGCTCTCCGCGGATACGCTGAACCACTTACCCAGGCCATGGTCCGCTTCTACCTTGACTCTCAGCAGCGCTTCACGCCAAAGATTCAGCCTCACTACGTATACAGTCCTCGTGAACTTACTCGCTGGGTTCGCGGTGTGTATGAAGCCATTAAGCCGCTGGAGACGCTGTCTATTGAAGGACTTGTCCGAATCTGGGCACACGAGGCTCTTCGCTTGTTTCAGGACCGTCTTGTAGCCGAGGACGAACGCAAGTGGACCGACGAGGCAGTCCGCAAGACTGCACTGCAGTTCTTCCCCACGATTGATGAGGAGAAGGCCCTTGGAGGACCGATTCTGTTCTCCAACTGGCTCTCCCGAAACTACGTCCCTGTTGATCGTGAGCAGCTTCGAGACTTTGTCAAGGCCAGACTCAAGACCTTCTGCGAAGAAGAGGTCGATGTGCCGCTCATTTTGTTTAACGATGTGTTGGAGCATGTATTGCGTATTGATCGTGTTTTCCGACAGCCCCAAGGACACCTGATTCTTATTGGTGTCAGTGGAAGTGGCAAGACTACGCTCTCACGTTTTGTTGCTTGGATGAATGGTCTCAAGGTCTTCCAGATCAAGGTTCATGGCAAGTACTCTGCGGAGGACTTTGATGACGACTTGCGTGAAGTTTTGCGACGCTGTGGCTGCAAGGGAGAGAAGATCTGCTTCATCATGGACGAGTCCAATGTCTTGGATTCCGGCTTCCTGGAACGCATGAATACTCTTCTGGCCAACGCTGAGGTTCCTGGCTTGTTTGAGGGTGACGAATATGCTGCTCTCATGACGGCTTGCAAGGAAGGCGCGCAGCGACAAAATGTTCACTTGGACTCTCCCGAGGAACTTTACAAGTGGTTCACTCAGCAAATTGTCAACAACCTTCACGTCGTCTTCACGATGAACCCGCCCGAGGACGGCCTTTCGTCCAAGGCTGCCACCAGTCCCGCCTTGTTCAACCGTTGCGTTCTCAACTGGTTTGGTGACTGGTCCGATCAAGCTCTCTTCCAAGTCGGACACGAACTTACACAATCGATCGACTTGGACAAGAGCCAGTGGCAAGCTCCGGATACGGTTCCTGTCGCTTACAGAGGCCTTTCCTTGCCTCCCTCTCATCGCGAGACGATTGTCAACTCTATGGTGTATATTCACTATTCGGTCGCGCGATACAACGAGAAGCTGTTCAAGCAACAGAAGAAGCTTACATTCTTGACCCCGAGACACTTCCTGGACTTTGTCGGCCAGTATGTCCAGCTGTACACTGAGAAACGCGAGGACCTAGAAGAGCAGCAGCGCCATCTGAATGTTGGTCTAGAGAAATTGAGGGATACTGTGGACAAGGTGCGCGATCTTCGCGTTAGCCTTGCGGAGAAGAAGTCTCAGCTGGAGCAGAAGGATGCAGAGGCAAATGAGAAGCTGCAGCGCATGGTTGCTGATCAGCGCGAGGCAGAGCAGAGGAAGAACACGTCGCTGGAGATTCAAGCGGCGTTGGAGAAGCAAGAGGCGGAAGTGGCGACGCGCAAGAAGGTTGTGTTGGAGGATTTGGCCAAGGCTGAACCTGCTGTCGAGGAGGCCAAGGCAAGTGTCAGCAACATTAAACGACAGCATTTGACTGAAGTACGATCCATGGGTAACCCACCCTCTGGTGTCAGGCTGGCGCTTGACGCCGTTTGCACGCTGCTTGGGCATAGAATCAATGACTGGAAGGCTGTCCAGGCCGTGGTGCGCAAGGACGACTTTATTGCCAGCATTCTGATGTTCGACAATGGCAAGCAAATGACCAAGGCACTGCGTACAAGAATGCGCAACGACTTCATCTCGAACCCCGAGTTCACGTTCGAGAAGGTCAACAGAGCATCGAAGGCCTGTGGTCCTCTCGTCCAGTGGGTGGCCGCCCAAGTAAACTACTCGGATATCCTTGACCGAGTTGGGCCGCTCAAGGAAGAAGTCTCGAAACTCGAGGAGCAAGCACTGGAGACCAAGGCCAATGCAAAGGCTGTTGAGAACAACATTGCAGAGCTAGAGTCCAGCATCAACACGTACAAGACCGAGTACGCCGCTCTGATCAGTGAGACCCAGGCTATCAAGTCAGAGATGTCCAAGGTCCAGTTCAAGGTCGACCGAAGTGTGCGACTCCTCGACAGCTTGTCGTCGGAGCGTACTCGTTGGGAGGAGGGAAGCAAGTCGTTTGAGACTCAGATTAGCACCTTGGTTGGTGACGTGCTTGTTGCCGCTGCCTTTTTGGCGTACAGCGGCTTGTACGACCAGACGTTCCGCAAGTCTATGATGGATGACTGGCTGCACCAGCTTCATCTTTCTGGCGTACAGTACAAGTCGCCCAACCCCGTCACCGAGTACCTCTCTAGCGCCGATGAACGACTTGGCTGGCAGGAGAACTCTCTACCGGTGGACGATTTGTGCACAGAGAATGCGATTATTCTCAAGCGCTTCAACCGCTACCCGCTCATCATCGACCCGTCTGGCCGAGTCACCGAGTTCCTCCAGAAGGAGTGCAAGGACCGCCGCCTGACTGTGACGAGCTTCCTGGATGACACCTTCACAAAGCAGCTAGAAAGCTCTTTGCGATTTGGCAACCCAATCCTCATCCAGGACGCAGAGCATCTCGACCCCATCCTCAATCACGTCCTCAACAAGGAATACCAGCGAACTGGTGGCCGTGTTCTCATCCAGCTGGGCAAGCAGGAGATTGACTTTTCGCCGGCATTCAAGCTGTACCTGTCTACAAGAGATCCTTCGGCAACATTTGCTCCTGACATCTGCAGTCGCACCACCTTTGTCAACTTTACTGTTACCCAAAGCAGTTTGCAGACGCAGTCGCTCAACGACGTGCTCAAATCCGAACGACCAGATGTCGATGAGCGGCGATCCAACCTCATCAAATTGCAGGGCGAGTTCAAGGTGCATCTCCGACAATTGGAGAAACAGCTATTGCAGGCTCTCAACGAATCCCGCGGCAATATTCTCGATGATGACAATGTCATTGAAACGCTTGAGAAGCTGAAGACGGAGGCTGCCGAGATCTCGGCCAAGATGAGCAACACCGAGGGTGTCATGGCTGAAGTCGAAGAGATTACGCAACAATACAGTGTCATTGCCAGAGCGTGCAGTGCCGTCTTTTCGGTGCTTGAGAACTTGCACTACCTCAATCACTTTTACCAGTTCTCGCTACAGTACTTTTTGGATATCTTCCAGGAAGTCTTGCATGGCAACGAGAAGCTTCGCAACGAGACGAACCACAATGTGCGCCGCGACATTATTGTCCGAGATCTCTTTGTCAGCACATTCAAGCGGACTGCTCTTGGATTGCTTCAGAAGGACCGCATCACACTCGCCATGCTTCTCGCGCAGGCAACACCGTTTACCATGGACAGGTCACTGATTGACATGATTCTGGATAAACGCTTCGAAGGCAAGGACCTGTCATCGAAGCCCGAGGCGCGAGATGACGCCTTTATCGAAGCCAAGAAGATAAGCGTGCTCAAGGAACGTGTGGACGGCGTATCGTCCAAAGATTGGGACAAGTTCTTTACCGAGGAGCTTGCAGAGAGTGTCGTGCCCGCCATTTGGGACGACAAGGCCAACTCTATGGACCAATCGCTCCTGTCGCTTCTCCTTGTCAAGTGCTTCAGAATGGACCGATTTGTGCCTGCCGCCGAACGCTTCGTCGCACAGGTATTCGGAGCCGACATGTTTGACATTGTTGAAGACTTGAAGGAAACAGTCACGCAAGTTTCGGCGGCGCTACCAATTGCGCTTGTGTCCAGCCCTGGCTTTGACGCCAGTTACAAGGTGGACAACTTGGTTGAGAGGATGAAGGTCAACTGCACCAACATTGCCATGGGTTCCAACGAAGGCTTGGCCAGCGCAGACAAGGCGATTACTGGCGCGGCAGAGACTGGTTCATGGGTCCTGGTCAAGAATGTCCATCTCGCGCCCACATGGCTCCAGAGCCTGGAGAAGCGCATGGAGTCGCTGAATCCTCACAAGGACTTCCGCCTGTTCCTGTCGATGGAGTCGAGCCCCAAGATTCCAGTCAATCTCATCCGCGCCTCACGCGTGCTCATGTACGAGCAGCCTGCAGGTGTCCGCGCCAACATGAAGGACTCGATGTCCTCGCTTTCCACGCGCGCCACCAAGAGCCCTGTGGAGAGAGCGCGTCTCTATCTGCTCGTGTGCTTCCTCCACGCCGTTGTGCAAGAGAGGCTACGCTATGCTCCTACTCTGGGATGGAAGGGATTCTGGGAGTTTAATGACAGCGATGTAAGTGCCACCTTGGAAAGTGCTTGATGATTTTGAAGAATACGGATGCTAACAACAATGTAGTATGAATGCTCGGCTTTCATCATTGACACATGGGTCGATTCGGTGGCTGGTAACCGAACCAACATTGCGCCGCAGAATCTGCCCTGGGATATGATATGCTACCTTGTAACGGAGACGTATGGCGGCAAGGTAGACGACGAAGGCGACTTCAACCTGCTCCGACAGCTAGTGGAGCAGTTCTTGACACCCGCAGCCTACGATGTGGACCACAAACTGGTGGACGGCCCCGACGGAGGGCTGGTGGTTCCATCGGGCACGAACCTGCAGGACTTTGTTGGCTGGGTGCACAACCTGCCTGAGCGTGAGCCGCCTACGTACCTGGGACTGCCTGCCAATGCAGAGAAGCTGCTCCTTGGCGGCCTTGGACGCAACCTTATTGAG
Organism: Lecanicillium sp. MT-2017a; assembly: GCA_003056585.1. Taxonomy (NCBI): domain Eukaryota; kingdom Fungi; phylum Ascomycota; class Sordariomycetes; order Hypocreales; family Cordycipitaceae; genus Lecanicillium; species Lecanicillium sp. MT-2017a. Next base: position 374,057 of record PXYN01000248.1, read on the forward strand.
AATGTACGGAGTGTTACAGAGATTCTTGACGAGGGCGAACAGCTTATGGCTGAGTCGTGAAGGGAGGAAAAGAGAAGAGAAGATGTCGGAAGAGATGGGTGAGGGTGGTTTATTATACTTTACACTGATACCCAGGAGTGATTGTTTTTTTTACACCATTGTTTTTACTTTATTTTCCTTTGTCGGGGAGGAGCCTTTTTAGTTTTGAATTAAATGAATATGAGAAACATTGTATTCAAAGTGAGCCGTTATTGCCGTCGTAGAGCCCGGGAAGATGGAACGCCAAAGGTGGGGATGTCGGCGCCGAGGCGGACCGTTACGATCTCCACAGCTCCGAACTGGACAAGAACCGTCGGAGGATAACAGCAATAGTGGTGGGACGTGTAGGATAGTGTGGTGTGTCGAGCGGTGAGCAAACCATCGGGAAAAAAGTAGTTCACAGAGTAGGATTGAGGGAAGGCTTGAAGGGGGCCAGGGTAAGGGGATGGATGATGCATGCCAGGCGGTGGTTACGGTGGTGGCGCGGCCCCGGGAAGCTACAAGGGTCTGTGAGGTATGGGTGTGGATGGAAGTTTTGTCGTATCGGAAGTACGAGCGAAATCCTCGGGATAGTTGGGACAGAACGCATACCCGCCAGTTAGTCGTAAAAGGTGCGGTAGGGCATATGGGGTGGTAACTGGGTGAAGGGGGGGCGAATGGGAGGTAGGCTGGGACATACATGAGCTGTGGCTTGCATGCTAACGCACTTTATGTGGCAGTCGGCGATGTGTTTTTTTGTGGTGAAAGCATCGAGACTAACTAGGTATCGCGGAAGGCCATGTACATGGCGCGGGGTCGGGGCGGCGGCGGCGGGGGGATCACGTACCCGCGAGGCAAAATGATGAGCCAAAAAGAGAGGCAGAAGGGGCCGGGAATATACTACGGCTTACATGATGCAGTGGCTTTTGTGAAAGGAATACGACGGCTTAGCGGGACTGTAATTTTGCAGCGGTCTAAGACGGATGAGCGTGTTCGCTTTGTCGAGTATGGAGACGATTATGAGTGAATGTGACCTCTGGTGTGAGACAGGATTGGCAGACGAAGAAGTATTATGTAGCTGGCTATCGGATACGTCTCAGCGTCGGAAGCGGGTGTGGTCTGCATTCTGGTACAGTATGTATAGGTTTTGTCTGTTGTACGAGTTTGAGCAGGTACTGTATCTCATACATGCATATATACAAACCACAAGACGTGGTACTTGGCTGGAGCAACATGTCCGAAGGGGTACTCATTAGGTACCTTTCAAGGCCTAAACGGGTAATGTACGCAAGGAATAAAAAAAGTTGTCGAGGTCACCTGGCCATTTTTGTCGCGTCCACCCCCTGCTGCGGTTGGCTGGTTCATTGGACGGATTGGGGTAGCTGGCGAAGAAGCTTGGGAGGCGTGCTTTGAGGTGAGTAGGTGAGGGGAGGGGGGTACCCCGCTTCCGCTGGGCGGCTGCTGGTGTGCTATGACGAGCGCTGTGGTGTGTACTTGTAGGTGTGTGCAAGTGCTATTTTCATGAATTTGTAGTTGAGGATGAGCTAGATGAGAGCTAAATGAGAGGCAGTTATTGTCTCCTTTATTTACTCTTGAGGTGATATGTTTTGATGCCGTCGAGGCAGTGATGCCGTTGCTGGTTGAATGCACTGTCAAGTCATGTCGTCATCACTCCCAGCTTGTACCTCTTAACACAGAGAGCAAGAAAGCTCAGTACAAACTACCACCTGGGGACACGCCTGGAGCTCTTTGCCCCTTCTGGAACTTGATCAAATAAATATCCCATAAATCCACCTGTATTACATTCTCTGCTTTGCGCTTTCTTCAACGCAGCACCCTTTTTCTGCCGACGTCATGGTTGTGCCATAGCTTCCTAACCGCCCACCTTTTGTAAGGGGCCTCGTAAGCTTTTCCCGCCTTAAAACGGTCTGGATCCAGGCATGATGGGCAAGCTACCTTGCCTAATTGTACAAATGTGTGTATCAGTGTGGTGCCGGAGGTGTGTGTACATGTGGTGTGTGCTGTACCTTGTTTTTTTTCTGGCCTTGGTCTTACCACGCCGCCGGTGGAATGACGAGTAACAAATAAATAGTCTTTTGGTGGCCCGCGTCTGTCACTTTTACCCCTCTCCTCCAACTCTTTTATTTTGCCTTTGGCAGCCACACACCTCTTTACGTCTTTGTCTTGATTTTGCCCTTGCCTCTTTTATTGTTAAAAAAGCTTTCTGCTACTCGCCTTTGAAATCGCAGCTCCGTCCAGTAGGCGTCATCGAGTAGTTGTTTTTGATCCGAAACGCGGGGAGGAAGTACAGCATAGTATACAACAAACGTGAAAGCCGCTGCGTCTTAGCAACGCAAGAAATCCGTCAAAATGACCAACTGGAACAAGTGTATGCACGCTGCTCGTCTTCTCGCATCTCGTCTTGTAGCTCTGCTAACTCGCCATTTGCAGTCAACCCCTTCTCCAAGCGCGAGTCTCACTCGGCCGGCCATCTCACCACCTACAAGATCCTCACCACCATCACCTGGCTTCTCGCCGTCGTCACCTCGGTCTACTACACCATTCACGCTCCTCATGATGGCTTCACCATCCGCAAGCGCATCTGGGATCAGAACTATCTGTACCCGAGCGCCTTTACCATGAATCATATCATTGCTTCCATCTTCTGGTATGAACTCCAAAATTCCTACCTCGATCCGCCTTTTCCCCCCCAAAGCTTGGCCGTCTGCTAACACACAAACCAGGATCTTCCTCTTTGTCCTCCAGTTTGGCTACATCCTCCACCTCTTCTCCAAGAACACGGACATTAGCCACGCCGCCGCCAGCGTCGGAAGCCACTTTATCCTCAATAACCTGTTCCACTTTGCGTTCGTCATGCTCTTTGTCCGCAGCCACTTTGCCTGGGCCGAACTCATCACCATTCTCAACTTTATCAACCTCTCGTCGCTCTACTTCCGCCACAATACCTACCCGCGCTTCATCCACACTTCCGTCGTCTCCGGCCCGCTGGCCTGGACCTTTGTCGCCATCTTCTGGAACGGTGCCATTATGGTCCCGCACCAGCACTCGCTCGTTGCTCGCATTTTTGGCAACATTTTCATCTGGTCGCTGCTTGGCTACGGTCTCTTCTTCCTCGGCGTCTACAATGTAAGTGGCGGAAAGAATCTCGCTCGCCCCACGAAAATTCACGATGAATGCTATGGCTCAATGAAATGGACACGGTGCTAACCTGAATTTCCTTTGTAGGACTACACCATGGGCCTGTCTCTCAGCGTCCTCGCCGCCGCCATCGGTGTCGCCCAGTTTACCCGCCAGATCGTTGCCCTCCAGTGGATCTTTGCCTTTGTCATCATGGGCCTGCTCTTCCTCGGAACCCTGGGCGTTGCCGTGCCCGTCTGGACCGGAAGAGACATCCGCTGGAGACGCCGTGACGAGGCGGCTGCCCCTGCCGACGCCGAGCGTGCTCCTCTCCTCAACGAGTAAGCGGACGCCGCGTCAATGCCGTCACCACTTAGTCGAAGTCAAGTGACTGGACCACATCTCCCCTCTCACCAAATATCTATGTCGGGGACTATACAGAAAAACCATACGCGAGATTTTCAAAAAAGAGACATAAACAAGAAAAAAAAAAAATCTGGACTATCGTTGGAAAGGAGGAGGAAATTGTGCCGTTTTTGACTTATATGTGTGCTCTGCTGCCGTTTCACTTGGCCAACATTCTGCGCTCGTAATTGGCGTTCTATTTCTGGTTATTTTTAATTTATGGGTTAGTTTATGATAGTTATGGAAGACCTCTAAATCTAGTGCTCAATTTCTTTTATTTTAATATGAACTGCTGGACGTCCTGTCTGTGCCTCGTCGAGCGGCCCCGGAGCTACGGTATTGAATATTGGTGCCGCCGGCCCGTTGGACCCACAATCGCGGGTAGCTGGCCGCAAAACATAATCGCACCATCGCACGCTTCACACGCAACCGCATCTCATATCACCATCACAAAACCTCGCCGGCGAGGGCTATGGTTCCTTGAAAGCCAGCTAAACTACATATTCTTTTACTCTTCCAGCCCAAATGATACGCCAATAAGCCAAAAGACTCCCGCGCAGAGCATGAAGCCCCTGCGCGCGTTCCCTCTGCCGCTCAACATCGGCACGGACATCTGCCGCATATCGCGCATCTACACCATCCTCCAGAGCCCGCGGGCCCGGCGCTTTGCAGAGAGGGTGCTGGCGCCAGAGGAACACGGACAGCTCGCCAAGTTTACACCGCTGGATACACCAAGCGCGAAGAATGGCGGCTTGAAGACGGCGGAGGATGGGGAAGGGAGAGACTCAGAGTTGTGGAAGCGGGCTGCATTTGTTGCTGGCAGGTGAGTTTGCAAGGAATCCATCGTCTGATGTGCAAGGGTAAGAACATGGAACTAAACAGTGCGGAAATATGCTGCAGATTCGCCGCGAAAGAGGCCGCCATCAAGGCTCACTCGCATCGGCGGTTGACGTTTCATGACATTGTCATTGAGAAGAGAGCGCAGGCGGCTGGGACGAGTTTTCTGGGCAGCGGCCCGCCGGTGGCGAGGATAAAGGGTTTGACGGAAGCCGATGAGGATGTGAGCGCTATGATTTCCATTAGCCATGATGGTGACTATGCTACGGCGGTTTGTTTGGCTCATGACCCAAGTGTTGCGGCATGAGGAGTTGTGCTGGCGTGTATGATTAGACTGTGTAATACCCTTTACGGCTCACGAATATACAATAATAATCACTGAATCTATGCGTATTCCTTGAGGAAAGGCCGCTGCAATTGTGCAGCAAGAAGACCGATCACAGTAATTACCGGCAACCCCCGACTCGAGCCATAATGTATGCGCCTTGTCTTGCGCGGCTCTCGCGCTACCAGCGCGGTTCCGCCGCCTGTCCTGAAAGACAGCGTCGACTCAGCCAAGGCAAAATGCAGGGCCCTTTTGGCTGGCTCACTGCCACTGGTTTAGCCACAGGTGGAGGACCAAGAGACGGCATCCCGGCTATCGTTTTTGTGCCATGTCCACTTTTACGTCTGACGACGCTTTTGGGCTGCGCGGGTGGTCCGGATCACGTACCCAGGCGATCGCACATGTACTCGTAACGAGAGGACGTACAAAGGGGATGGGCAGGAAGAACGGTAAGTAGGCGGCATAAATCAAAGAAAAGGAGGCATTGGCGCCCCGTCGCAGGAATATTTTATAGGTTAATTTATACTCTCCGTACATGTAACCGTCTTTCTTTGTAACGTCGTCGACATGCCGGACATCGGAGTACTTTTTAATTCTCCATTTCAGACAGATGAGCTGCCAGGGGTTGCCCCATGCTGGAGATTGAATGAACTATTAATCAGGCTTGCACGTTTCTGTTTGTCATGGCCATGCAGGGGGCCAAGATGGCTTACTCGTACGACCGGTGTTTGGACCATTCGTCTCGGTGAAGGGGACGCTGAATGTTGGAGATGACTACTACCTACGAGGAGTCTACTAACCTACGCCGGCCGGCGCAATTGCAAATGTAGAAAATACAGAATGAGGTGGTGAGCCCAGGCAGAATCCGCCAGCTGGCAGACAGCTGCCGGGACTGTTCGCATCTGATACAGGATACCTGCATCGACAACTATTCGTTTGCTCCGACGTTCTTCTTGCATCTCATCGCTCTACCTCCCCAGATGCAGTGGCACCTTCAAAAGCCGATACCATGGCCCTCGCCTTGGTTGCCGCATCACCCTGACCGTTGGCACGCTAAAGCAGGTAGCACAAGAAGTCCTTTACGTGCGAGACAGCAGCCTCTGCAGCGGCTACGGTACGCGTACTTTTGTCTCCAAAGCCGCCGTATACTGGCATGCTGCCTCACCTTCCAAATGGGGCATTCGCCATTGGGACGACACAGCCTCCACGGCGTGTGGCACCTTGCTACAGTAGCCGTCAGTTGCTTTGTTTTAGCGGCGACAGGTCTTGGTGGTCCCTTCAGCAAATGGCACCCTGGGTGGTATTCAAACAGAGTTAATCGGGGGTTTTAGACCACTTACATCCATCCAGACAGGGGCCATAGAATGCCAACTATGGTCCAACATGCAGCATACAGACCGTTCCGATGTCGGTTAGGTCAACCATCCTGGGCACACAGCGACAATCCGCCAGCCGCGGCTGGACTCGCTACCCGTACTTCTGTACGCAACACAGCGGACAGCAACCCCGCCCCCACCACTACGACGAACGACTTCCCGGTCAGTGGGTACTGACAATGGCCAGCCTGCGGACCCGGCCATGAAAGGCGGTTTCGATGTGTAAGAAGAAGCAAAGGCACCAAGGCAACTTGCCAGCAAATTCTACCGTTTTTTGAGCGAAAAGCAAGTCGTTCAGCCCGTAAGAGAAGCCACAGTCCAATGTTTCTATTTGGAGGCGCATTAGCCCTATTGCGCGTCACAGAATGCCCACGGCGCGGCTTCCCGTCGGTGGCAGTAGGCTCTCGGGTACCGTCTGCGGGCTCGTCATCTTTTACGGCATCCGAAGCGGCACGGCTGAGGCGGCCACTGGATGGATCCCTTGCCGCCGGTGGAAGGGCACGGTTCAGGCCGCGCAGCATGTATGCTCATGTCCAAAATGAGAAAAATAGGAGGCAAAACCACCGAAAATAGAGACTTAATAGAGTCTCTCCTCCCTTGCGATCAGTTATGCAAGTCTGCAAATCGTCCTGACATGCGACACAATGTTGTATAGGTCTTCCAAGTCACATCCAAAGGCACCCCCCGGCTGAACACTTCCGCAAATACTGCAGGGCATATAGTGGGCGGCCCCAGTGGACAGTGGTGGACGGCTGATGGAGCCGGACCCAGCGCTTTCCACTAATATGGCAAGTCAAGCCACTGCTAGCGCATCCGTTCGGAACCCACAGCCTGGGGGAATGGGGGAACCACCAAACTTCTCCAGGCGGCCCAAGTCGCCCAAGATTTTCCCACTCTTTTTCTTCCTCTCTTCCCCATTCCATTCCTCAAATACTTCTCCTTCACAACGTCGTTCGTTACACCTCCGCGCCGCTGAGTCCTGGTCCTCTCGACAGGCTCACGCTCGACTTCCACAATGGACGTGGTAATCGAGCGCTTCGGGTCGCTGAACCTCTCGCCGTTCCCGCGGGACTACGAATACGTCAGACAGACCCCACAGGCTGAGGCTACGGCTCAGACTCAGGCTGTCTTCAGCAGCGGGTAAGCCAGAGACAAATCATGCGACTGTGGTAATGCAGATGCGCACCGCCACGGCCCAAGGAAGCAGTTGCCTCCTATAAATGCCCGTGTTACTGCTCATACTCAGTCCTTGGTCTTCATGACGTACTACTAATCAAGCGCTAACGTCCACGCTCGCCAATTAATAGTGAACTCGATTACTTTCCTCCACGCGACATCGAATGGGTCAGAGATGCCAGCGAGATTGCTCGCTCCGGCCTACCACAAGCTGCCATACTCACACTGTCAGTTGTCTGGCTATCCGGCTCATTAATATTTTACCGTAGTCGGAGCCTGCCCCCATCATCCACGAGCCGTACCACCCGCATACGATGGATGTACGAGGGCCTCTCACAATGCCTCCGAATACTGGCATTGGGGTTTGCTGCTCAGGCGTACTTCACCGGCAACGCTCACGTACTGAACCTGGTCGCCGTTGCCTACGCATTTGTCCTTGGCCTCCTCCGATTGGTCGATGATATGAGATGGAGGCACCAGGCTCTACACCAGGTCAACTTTGTGCTCGTCGCCATGCTCGCTGTATTCGCTGTCGGCCAATACCTTCCTTGTGTCCAGTTCCGAAGCGAATGCTCCCATCCGCCCGGTATTGTTGGCACGTCTCTTTCTCTCGCCGGTGCCGCCATCGTTGCGCTCATCACTCCACGCGAATGGGTACCGCCAGTGCTTCCCTATGATATTCCCGGCTATAAACTACCCGAAGAGCCCGCGCCTGAAGAGACGAGCAGCTGGTTCAATTACTTTTGCACCTACGAATGGCTCACCCCAATCATCTGGAAGGGTACACGAGGAGTTCTGGACATGTCCGCTATTCCAATACTCGCCTGGTACGATGAGCCATTGTACCTGCTGCGTAAGCTCCAGGAGGCACGCGATATTTCAAAGTCTACAATGTGGACAACCCTACGATTTCAGCGCTCTGAGCTGTTTCTCATGGGAGTCTTGACCGGGGCGAGTTTCATTGTCGAAAACGTGGCGCCATTCGGCATGTACAAGCTTCTGGAGTACCTTGCTGCCCCCTCTATCGCAACCTACAAACCGTGGGTTTGGCTTTCCCTCGTCTTTCTTGGACCCCTTAGTCGGTCTCTTCTCTTCCAGCAATATGTATTTACATCGACCCGCCTCATTGTTCGTATCAAGTCTGCCATGACCCAAGAGCTATATCACAAGGCTTTGTCGTCTATGGAGATCGAAGATGACCCCTTTCAAAGCGCAAGCAGGGCCGGGAAAACGCCCAAGACGACCCCTGGAAACGGACAAAAGACGACTTCCGCCGGCCGCCTTGCCAATCTTATGGCCGCCGATGTTGACGCCATCTTTCGCGCTCGAGATATTGCCATGGTCGCTGTTGGTGTACCGGCGGGAACCATTATTTCTCTCATTGGCCTCTATCGAATGCTCGGATGGGCGTCTCTTGTGGGAACTGCTGTCCTGGTTCTTGCGACGCCGATTTCGCTGTGGCTCTCAAAGCTCATGTACAAGACGCAAATTCGCGTGCGAAAATCCCAAGACGCCCGAATTTCACTCGTCACCGAGTATCTAGCCTCGATCCGCGCCATCAAGTTTTTCGCCTGGGAAGACGCCATTACGAACAAAATTATTTCGGCTCGTGCCAAGGAACAAAAGGGTCTCTGGAACGTTGCAGTTTTGTCGACAATTATTAACCAGGTCACCCAAGCGTTTCCATTCTTTTCATTGCTCGTCATGTTCGGCATCTATGTCGGTTCAGGCGATCGACGCCTCGACGCCTCGACGGCCTTTACCACCGTTTTTCTCGTCAAGAATATTCGGCGAAACATCATGATGGCGAGTGCATTGGCCAGAAACTTTGCCGGTGCCATTGTAGCCTTTGGCCGGCTCGACAAATTCTTCGCTACAGCTGTGCCGCTGGTGGAATACCCAATCGGGCCGCTGCGTATAGTCAAAGCTGCCTTTCGCCGCAACAAAAAGGCCACATTTAGCCTCGAGAATATATCCCTGGACTTTGTCGACGGCGGATTGAACGTAGTTACCGGACAGAGTGGCAGCGGCAAGTCGACTCTGCTGCTGGCCATTCTCGGCGAAACCTATCTCGAAGCAGGCTCCGTTACAGCCCCTGATGATATCGCTTTCGCCTCTCAAACTGCCTGGCTCCAGAACGACACTATTCAAAACAACATCCTCTTTGGCAGCCCCATGGATCACATTAGATACCGACGTGTTCTAGAGGCTTGCTGCTTGGTTGTCGACTTGAAAGAACTGCCTGAAAGCGATCAAACTATTGTCGGAGAGAATGGGACATCGCTTTCTGGTGGACAGAAGGCCCGCGTTGCCCTTGCACGAGCCCTTTATGCTAGAGCTTCTCTTGTGCTTCTAGACGACATCTTTTCGGCTCTGGACGCCAAGACGTCTGCTGGCGTTTGGAAACGATGCTTCTGCAGCAATTTGCTGAAAGGAAGGACGGTAGTATTGGTCACCCAGGTGCCGTGGATCGCGTCTCAGGCCGACTACGCCATTATGCTTGACAAGGGCATGGTTGCGAGCGCCGAAGCCAACATTGGCGTTCAGCGAAAGCCCATCACCATTGCTGAGGTACTCGGCGGTGACGCTGACGAAGATGGGGACACTGATACACCGGCGGAAACTGACTCACCGGCAAATGGCACTACGCCAAATGCTGTCGCCAAGAAGCGACCTGGTGAGTCAACAATCCATAAGGATATTGTGAACCAAGAAATGAGGGCCTCGGGAAAGGTTGGCCGTTTGACCTTCCTTGAATACATGGGCTACTTCGGTCACCCTCTCTTTGGATTATCCTGCCTCTTGGGCCTCTTTCTGAGCAATGTCTTCTTCTTTGGAGGCAGCTTTTGGCTGTCGATCTGGGTCGAAGCGTACAACAAGAAGGGGTATGTGGATATTGCGTTTTACATGGGCATATATGCCGTCTTCACATTTTTGGAGCTCATTTCCTTTGGCTTCATCATTATCATGTTCGAATGGGGAGCGTGGAGGGCTGCGCGCCGGCTGCACAATGACTTTATTCGCGCCATCATGCGCGTGCCGTTGTCTTGGTTCAAGACCATCCCTATTGGCCGCATTACGAACCGATTCTCTGGTGATATGGCTTCAATTGATGGTATGCTGAGCAATATGCTGCGAGCTGCTTTGGACGCAGTGATGATGCTCTTCTTCCGCATTGCTGCTGTCAGCTCCATCATGCCCGTATTCATGATCCCTGCCCTTTTCACTTGCCTCTTTGGAATTGTGATTGGAGAAATGTACACTCGAACAGCCGTCGTTGTGAAGCGACTTACATCATCCTCTCAGTCGCCCGTCTTTTCTCAGTTTGCAGATACGCTCGCTGGACTGTCCATCATTCGCGCGCGAGCAGGCAAATCACACGAATTCGGCCGCGAGCTGGCCACAAAGTTGCGAGTGTGGGCCGCTGCCTCGGAAACAAATTACAACGCCAACCGCTGGGTTGCTGTTCGTGTAGACTTTGTCACATCTCTTGTCGCCCTCAGCGCTGGCATCATAGCTGTCAGCCAAGCTGGCCTCGTTGGTGCTGGTCTGGTCGGTTTCTCCCTCACAAATGCCAATGGGCTGAGTCAGACCATTCTGATGCTAGTACGCGCCATGAACGATCTTGAAGTCGAGATTCAGAGCGTAAGTCGCACGTCTACCTTCATTTACCGCATTTGAAGCTAACAAACTGTTACAGTTCCACCGCGTTAAGGAATACGTCAAGCTGCCGCCTGAGGATGTTGATGATGAACCTTATCCTGAAGAAGGTGACTATGCTGATGATGCTACCCACGTTATCCCGAAGAATTGGCCTCGTTCAGGCGACGTTGAGTTCCGCAACGTCACCATTCGCTACGAACCTGATGGGCCAAACATTCTCACGAACGTGAACTTGAAGTTCAAGGCGGGCGAACGCGTGGCAGTTGTTGGGCGAACAGGATCCGGCAAGAGTACAGTAAGTTTACCGACGCTGAGCAAGTGTGCAAGTCAATTGCTAACGCCTCTTTAGCTCATGCTGTCGTTGCTACGTTTCACCCACGTTGTGTCCGGGCAGATTCTATACGACGGGGTTGACATTACCAAACTTCCTCGCCCACGTCTGCGACAGGGACTCACCATCATCCCACAAGAAGCGGTGCTGTTCAATGGAACTGTTGCATCCAACCTGGACCCTAGCGGCCTGTTACCCGAGGAACGTCTCGAAAAGGCACTAGAAAATTGCCGCGGCATTGCGTCCTTCTCTGGCACCGACTCGGCGACGGACGCAGATGATAATGAATCCCCCAGCCAAGGCATCTCACTGTCCACCGACGTTGACGCCCACGGCGAAAACTTCTCCCACGGCCAACGTCAAGTTCTCTCGCTATGCCGTGCCCTTATCCGACAGAGCAAGCTCATGTTGCTGGACGAAGCCACCGCAAGCATGGACTATGAGACGGACCGTGGTATTCAGCAAGTGCTCCGCGACGAGCTGCAGCGTGACGGTGGCGACGGCACGCTGGTTACGATTGCGCACCGCCTCCGCACAATCATTGACTATGACAGTGTAGTTGTCATGAGCGCAGGCCGAGTCGTTGAGTAAGTTTCCTGCTCCAAAAAAGCAACACCGTTGCAGCAGACTGCAGATTTAGAATGTCAGCTAACAAAATGCTCTCCAACAGACACGGTTCACCAAAGGAGCTATACGAGGCCAAGGGCTTGTTTTACGACATGATGTACCACAGCGGCGAAATGGACGAGCTGCAGAGCATAATGGACGGCGACAAGGGCAAGTCTACTCCTTCGTCGCGGTCGTCTACCACACAGGTCGAGCCGACCGAGTCTTAAAGTTTCTTCGTATGTACCTGCATTTGGGTGGCGAATTATATACCGACTTTTTTTTTTTGGGTTTCAATGTACATGTTGTCTAGATTGCAAGACACCTTTTTGTTTGGATATATTGTTTTATAAACTAGGGGCTGGGAAATAAATCAGCAAAGCAAATTCTATTAATGAATATTTTCTCTTTAAAGCTTGACAGTGGTGAACCGCAATGCACGTATTTCCGTGTTAGCGGCAATGCATATATCATGGTCCCGAATGCAATCGATATACGTGGTAAACTCGAAATCGTGATTAACCCTGCCCTTACGTAGCACTTCTTTTGGCTACGTCGGCCGAGCATCCAATCACATCAAACGAAAGCAAAGACGGGCATAATGCATCGGACGACGTTTCGGGATCAGGCCTTGGAAACAAGGGGGCCAGCGACGCCAACAAAAGCCACCTTGGCACCAAATGACGCCGAACTTGCCTGGCTGGCTTGCCTGCGAGGGAACTACTCGTACTACGAGGTAACAAGAGGTGTTGTGCAGTGTACATATCAAGTAATAGTTCAACGTTTTGTGGCTTGCGTCTGGATCAGCGTCAGCCACCGAGCCCCCAGAGCCATTTAAGCGACAGACGCCACATGGAGAATGGGAATTGTGTACGGGCGTACGGAGTACTAATACGCCCGGAGAGCTAATTTCGACAGGGGATGCGGCTCGGCCAGTGACGGCTCGAGGCTTCGTTCAACAGCGACTGTTTGGTTACAAGGGTTCATACAAGAGCGGCAACGCGTCAACCTTTCCCGCCGCTTAATGGGAGGGGACGAAGGGTGGATTGAGATGGCGATTGGGTGGCGTGGGGAAATTGCACCTGCATTACTTGCTTGGTCACGACACAGGTAAATGTACTCGTAGCAGTCCACAAAGTTACCCGTGGGTTAAGCAGAGGTGTGCCAAAAGGTGATATGTACGTGCGGGCTTAACATCACGGTTGAACCAGGAGCGCGGCTGGCGGATGCCTGCATCATGCATGAGCACGAGTAAGGCGAGTTTGGCGGGTGGTGTTTGGCTTGCACTGGTCTAACACACTTGCTCCAGCGGGTATCGGAATTGATTCCCGCATTGGACATTTGACCACAAGCCACACGCCTGTGGCCGGTGCAACACGGGCAGAGCGTCACTTGGAGGCAATCACTGGCGGGTATATTGTGCTCCAACTGTGAGGCTCGGAGCACGCTTGGTGTGCTGGACACGGCTTGCAACGCTAAGGGGTACATCGTGAGTTACCATGAGGTTAAGGCTACGAATACTAATACCGACGCCGTGGGAAAGGAGTTATGGCATCAGGGGGATCCCTCGCAGGAAGCTGAGGTTGGAACGCGCACGTGGGAGGTCTGTCCAGGGGTATAAGATGGTGGCTCTCGGCGTCAGTACAGGGCTTTGAATGGTGAAGACTTTTAGCGGCAGGGACGGACGTGCATTAGCGGTTGGATTGCCACGTGTAGTCGAGTCTCAAGCGTTTTGGATCCGAAGGTAAGCTTGAACTTGGCCTAGAACAACAGCTTGCGTTATCTCCATCGGACACACAGGTGGTGAGGGAAGCCGGTGCAGTTAGGCCCCCGAGACGGTAACCCCCGCGGTTGGCGTCGATGAGCCTGGCTCGCCCGTACCTTGCGTGTGAGGGAGCTGAGCTGAGGATGAGAGGCGGTGGTGGAGCTTTGACGCCAGGGTCGTCGAATGTGCTCAATGGTTTGGCGCTCCATTGTGGCTTCAGTGGAGTAAAAAGATTGCCCAACTTTTGCTTGGCCTTGGGTGATCAACTTTTGTCATTCTCAGGTAGGTGCAGCTTTGGCAAACTGAATTGCAAGCAGGTGTCAGCCATTCTGTTGAAGCCTTACGGGCGCACGCTGTTAGACGGTTCTTCTCCATATGTCCAAGCCTTGAGCCGTGTATCCACCTGTAAACTGCCTTTGACAAGACTCGTGATGGTGTTGCGGTGTTGCTTCTAGAAACAGAATCAGCCACCGGGGGGCGTACATACCTACACAGAACATTGCGTTGGTGCAGCGTGGCTTCAAACTTGGTGAGCTGGCGGCGTAGGGCGTAACATCGTACTTCGTACGTGTAGACCGTTCTTGTTAAGCACAGCTTGGACACGGTGATGCCAGTTAAAATTCATGACCATGGCAAACGAAACGCGACATTCTCTCGAAGACCTGACTGCTCAGCCCAGGCGCACTCTACCGCCGACGGATGCACACCCATACATTAGAGTATAATGCGCCTCAGAGTTGAGACACGCCAGGGCCGTGGCCTGCATAAAGGATTCTTTTGCGTTTGCAGCCAACGCGCCTGAAAATTGGTCGGAGCAGGTGAACGGTCATGGGAAGCCTCCGAGGTCTTTGTGGCTCCTTGATAGAAGGGAGCAAAGTAAGTTGTGTATGCCTCCGTAGTATGTACCTGGCAAGATACATACCTTACTAGGTGCTATAAGGTAGGTAGGTACCCAGGGGCTTGTATGATGACAAGGTCGACGTCGCATTGTCTCAGATACTGTTTGTACCTAGGTTAGGTAGGCAGGTAGGTAATTTGCTGGCAACCTGCTTTGATGGAAGGAACTTGAGCAATTGCGTACCTACTTAGGTAAGGTAGGTACAGCAAATTACCACGGTAGAAACTCAAGATACTAATTAAACACAGTGTTCAGAGTTGCATCACCTTCACATGGAAGCAACTCGTCCATTGTTCACTGGTAGATGAACAAACGTGTTCATTATAAAGTGCCGTTCTGGCAATAACTTCTTGACCGAGATACGCTTTTGGCTATCCGCACCTTGACTGGCACAGGCTTGGCACGGCAAAAAGTACCTCACGCGGGTGCAGGTACTGCAACGAAACTTAGGTACCTACTTAGGTAGTAGGTAGTATTGTAAAGTACGAACTTTCTTACCATAGAAAGTACCTACCTCTACCGGCCTTGAGATACATAGTATCTACCAGTCTGATTTGAACGACCATTTTGCAGCCCTCCCCAGTGACCAAGCATTGCCGCGGCATAACGTAACCACAAACGGCGACCAAAGCAGGCGCCACAACTGCTTTGTACAGGTGGTGGTGGGAGCGGGCGCTGCCAGCAATCCACTTCAGCTGCACCAGAGACGAGTACATAGTACGTACTCGTACAGCTGAGGTACCCTCAACCCACCACACCGCAAAGTCACCCGCCCCGGCCGCGCATGGGTACTACAGGCTACCTGGCGTCTTCCGTCACCGAACCGGGGCTCAATCCAGCGGCAAGCACCAGTGGGTGGCAGTGGCAATGGCAGTGGCTGTACTCTATTGTCGCTGCTAGGTCAGGTAGGCCTACCAGGTACCCATTGTTAAGCTCCTCGTGCCTCCATCCGCCGCCGCCATAAGGTACATCAACTCATCACCCGCCCTCCCTCCTCTCCCCAAGCTCCCAACTTGGGCGGTCAGGTCAGTGCACAACCACAAACCACCGCCGAACCCGCCATCCTCGCCAGACGCTTCACGCACCGTCATCGCCAATCCGTCGTCGTCCTTCCTTGACTCGTCCCATCGCGCTTCGCTGGGCACCGCTCAACCGCCTTGGCTTGCTCTACCTCGCTCTCTCTCTCTATGGTACGCTGGCCCGCTGCCTAACGCTCGGTACTTCACTCCGCACCACCTCCTCCAAGTCTCGACGC
This sequence comes from Lecanicillium sp. MT-2017a, assembly GCA_003056585.1. NCBI lineage: Eukaryota > Fungi > Ascomycota > Sordariomycetes > Hypocreales > Cordycipitaceae > Lecanicillium > Lecanicillium sp. MT-2017a. The sequence goes on from PXYN01000248.1 coordinate 389,850, forward strand.
CAATTGGTCGCCCCGTCGCTCCCCCCATCCCGTCCGTCATCATCGCCCCATAAACCACCAACAACCGCACAGCTACACCAGCAACAGGAGCTTCGCCTCACCCTGCCCCTCGCCTTGACAAGCTCAGGCGAAGTGCTGCATACTAGCTTCCGCGAACCCGCATCCCAAGACCAGCAGCTCCCGCGAGCGTCGCAGGTCCTGTGCCCCTTGCCACTGTTCTGCGCCGGTCGTTGCCCTTTCGCTGCCACCGGCATTTGCCTCGTCCTCCGCTGGTGCCGCGCCGCGCATTGCTGCATCGCGCTATCCGGAACAAACAGCTTCCATCATCTCCGCCGACTTGTACTCCCGATCATGCACCATTCCTAATTCCTAGTCTACCGCCAACACGCTGTCCGCACCCGACTTACCGCTGTCGCCTCCCTGTCCGATCGAGTGGTGTGTTTTGACACCCTCTACCGATTGCCCATGATGGGTGGCTGCCTCAGCTCTACCAGTGAGGAGGCGGAGAAGAAGAAGAAGAGCCAGGCTATAGACAGAACGATCGAGGAAGACTCAAGACGACTGAAGAAGGAATGCAAAATCCTCCTGTTAGGTACGACACTTCATCCTTTCGAGATGCAGTCTCCAGCATGCTAACCCACGCTCGCGCAGGTTCCGGCGAGAGTGGAAAGTCGACAATTGTAAAGCAAATGAAAATCATCCACCTCAAAGGCTACTCCGAAGATGAGCTATACAACTATCGTCCGACTGTATTCAAGAACTTGGTCGAATGCGCCAAGGCTGTCATCACCGCCATGCAACAGTTCGAGATTGAACCCGAAAACGAAGAAAACAAGGCGCACATGGAATATCTAATGGAGTACCAGGCCGAGTCCGGCCCCCAGGCACATATCGACCCAGAGGTTGGCACAGCCGTGCAGTCGCTGTGGTCAGACCCTGCCAAAGATCGCTTGATGGAACACCAAACCGAGTTTTATCTCATGGACTCTGCGGAATAGTACGTCTTCTCTCCACCACTACTCTTACTCCTGACGCCTGACTGACCGATTTAGCTTCTTCCAAGAAGCCATGCGCATTGTCGCGCCAGACTACCTGCCCAAAGAAATGGACGTCCTCCGTGCGCGTACAAAGACGACCGGCATCTACGAAACGCGCTTTCAGATGGGCGCGCTCAGCATTCAGTATGTTTGCCGTCGCGCAAGAATGAAAACAAAACGCCGGGTTTGATACTAACGCTATTTTAGCATGTTCGACGTGGGCGGTCAAAGAAGCGAGCGAAAGAAATGGATACACTGCTTTGAAAACGTCACATCAATTATTTTCTGTGTGGCGCTGAGCGAGTATGACCAGGTATTACTGGAAGAGAGCACACAAGTAAGTCGAGGCGAAGCAACACACCGATGGTACATGAAAGGCGTGGCTGCTAACTAGGCCCTAGAACCGTATGATGGAAAGCCTGCTGCTCTTCGATTCTGTTGTCAACTCGCGATGGTTCATGAGAACCAGTATTATCCTGTTTCTGAACAAGGTTGATATCTTTAAGCAAAAATTAACACGCTCACCGCTCGCGACCTACTTCCCGGACTACTCGGGCGGCAACGACGTCAACAAGGCCGCCAAGTACCTACTGTGGCGGTTTAACCAGGTGAACCGAGCACACCTCAACCTCTACCCTCAGTATGTTGCCAAGTTTACCAGCAACGCTACGAGAACCGCCGTCACTAACATTGACAATAGCCTTACCCAAGCGACAGACACATCAAATATCCGACTCGTCTTTGCGGCTGTCAAGGAGACCATCTTGAGCAACGCCCTCAAGGACACGGGCATTATCTGATGAGGACTCTGCCTTGACTTTTCAACGCTTATACGACCAAGATGCATGGCGCTGGGCGCCTAACATGCTATGCGGAGTTTGGGAGCACCTGACGCTTTTGGATTGTTTGCGTTTCACTTGAATTGATGCCCCTTGCCCCTTTTGATTATGATTTATACTGAAGCGACTTGGCGATGCTGTATAATTTTTCCCGGACCAAGCCAAGCCGCTTTGCGCGGGATCCGAACCTGAGTCCGACCCTGGCCGCAGTGGAGAGTCTTTCAGCACGGTTGGCGTTTTCTGCTTTTACCAGGCTCTTTACTTTTACGGACAATGTGTGGGATACCAGCGCTAGTTGATGAATGCTCGAGTGACGAAGTTGGGTAGCGCGTAACTGGTGGGCAGGTAGAATGTGCGCGCACGGGGTGCTTGACGCATGTGCCCTGCCGCGGCCCCGAACGGTGGCTTGCATCCCAGAGGAGTGCAATGCAGCCCGGAGAGCTGCAGCAGGCTGAATATGTTGTTGGTTTCTTGTCGTGCGCCATGTACTTTCTGAGGAGATCAGTTGAAGCTTGGACGAGCTGGCTAGTCGGAACACTGTCACTTGACTTGGATTAGGAGCCTTTGACGGCTACTTTGATAAATGACGACTTGCGTTGCATGATTGTAGCAATATGCTTGGCCTTTTTCTTTCTTCTTTTGTCTTTTGCATGTATGGCTGTACCGTCTACATGCCGGACCATCCCGTCCGTAGCATGGCGGAGGGGAAGGCGGGAAAGGAGGAGCCAGGGTCTAATGCAGCGTGGCAGCACGAGGCGGCGCCAGTGCGGGGAAACGAGCGTTGAGGGGTGACTGGGCGCTTGGGCGGCGGGCTGGGTTCGGGTTCGGGTACGGGATAGAGGCTGAGGTAGTGACGCTGTGGATATTGACAGAGACGATGTGAGAGACATACGCTACCTAAGAGACCATTTTGAGCGGATGCCTCGTGAAGAGGTCGGGCTGGAGTGAATGAATGCTATGGTTTGGATGAGGGAAGAGGTACAGAGTCGGCCCAGCAGGGAGCTAGCGACATGTAAGACAGTTGGCGGCTCATGAGAGTCGTGTCTGAGTAAAAACCACATGGCCGTTTGAATAAAAATATACCTCAGACCTGCTCATGCTTGGGCCAATTGTCTTGATGCGGCTGGCGCCCGTTTCGGTCAATATATAGAAAACGCCACGCGGTTTGGCTGACAATGCCCGTACATTTCTGCGCGATGCGTTGTGCTGCAAGGCGTGCGTCGTCACTAACGTGCGCGCACAAACGGGGAAGCGCAAACGAAATCGATAGTCTACTTTTGCCAATTTTTTTTTTAATTTTTTCATATCTTTCATCTCATGTAGGGGTCGCGTGGTTCTTTAATGCGCAGTAAGGCCGGGCTGACTCGTCTATGAGATGACCCTTATCTACGTAGGGGTGGATGTTGAGATGGAAGTAAATTTCCCGATGACGAGTAAGGAAACTTTGCTTGTCGTATGTTTTCCCCGCCCGCCCATTTTCGCCGGTTGGGCCGTCTGAGCTGGCTGCACAGCTATCTTTCCCTGTGAGTGTAGCTAGTATCGGGCCCCGCTCATCACCGGCGCACCACCCCACTTGGCTCCTGCATTGAGCCTCTGCGCCCCCCTCACTTGACGGTCGCGACTGCCTTAGCTTGCACCATCATGCCTGCAGGCTGCAGTAGCTTCGCTTTCTTGATGGTGCTCGTTCCGGAGCCGCCGCCTGGTGTGAGGAGTGAGGAGTGAGATGGATACCTACCTTTAGTAGTACACTGGGGGAGGCGGGAGAGCGGGAGGCGCTCAAAGTATGTCTCTCGCCTCGACAGATGCGGTGGTGTGCTACCAAGGTAGTAGGCAGGCAATAAGCCCAACATCTCTTTTAATCTGGTGTGCCGGCCGCTTCCCTCTCGTCTCACCTTTTCCTACCCTCTCTTGTTTCTTCTTTGCTATCCACCACCTCTCGCCTGGCCTTCTCGTCTTGCCTTGTTGACCTGTATTCTTTCTCCCTTGCTACTGTTCCTGTTGACAAGGCTCCCTATTCTTCCTCTTTCCTTCTCCCGTCTGCTCGTACCAAAGGGCAGAAGCTCTCCTGCTGCAACAATGGCGTCGCAGCAGCCGTTGCCCACCCGCCAGCGCCGACCCTCCACATCGGCTCCAATTGTTGACATCCAGGGTTCCGTGGGTCCTGCGGGCATCTCCAGGCCCAAGCACAAGAGGACGTTTACGGGATTTGGCCCTGGGGAGATTAAGAGTGTTGAAGGCAAGTAGCGTACGAGAGAGCATGTGTTTTTGGATGTGTCTGCAAACCACCCGCATGGACGATTGGTAGCTTGTAGTAGCACCACCCTCCTGAGCTTAAAAACAGCCGCTTCAACGAGTGTGTGGCTGCGGCGGGGTAGAGCAGCGCGAGGACGGATGGGCGACACCAAAGACGCAGCAACCGCGAGTGTTTTTGTTGCTAACATGCGCCCTCTTTAGCCTCAATCCCCGAACCTCAGCGTGAGGCATGGCGCCGCCATTCGGTCAAGATTTTTGAAGACGCAGACGGCTTCGAACGCGAGGTCGTCCGCCACGTCGAGACCACCCTGGCCCGCAGCTTGTTCAACTGCGACGAAAAGGCCGCCTACGCCGCCACCAGCTTGGCCTTCCGTGACCGCCTCATTACCGATTGGAACAAGACGCAGCAGCGCCACACCTACCGCGATACCAAGCGTGTCTACTACTTCAGCTTGGAGTTTCTCATGGGCCGTGCCCTCGACAATGCCATTCTCAATGTAGGCCTCAAGGACACCGCCAAAGGTATGTTGCACCACCACCACACACCACCCAAGCTCGTGCGGGGTACAGGTGCGGGGCTAACCCAGCAATGGCGCGACAGCCGGTCTCGCCGATCTTGGCTTCAGGATCGAGGACATTATCAAGCAGGAAAACGATGCCGCTCTGGGCAACGGTGGCCTCGGCCGCCTCGCCGCTTGCTTCCTCGACAGTCTGGCCTCCCTCAATTACCCGGCCTGGGGTTACGGTCTCCGCTACCGCTATGGTATTTTCAAGCAGGAGATCATTGACGGCTACCAGGTGGAAGTGCCCGACTACTGGTTGGACTTTAACCCCTGGGAGTTTCCCCGCCACGATGTCACTGTAGATGTAGGTCCTACGTATAAACCTACACAGAGTTCTCAATGGCTACTAACCCTTGCGGTGCAGATTCAATTCTTTGGCAGTGTCCGCAAAGTGACCAAGGAGGACGGCAAAACGGCCGTGTTCTGGGAAGGCGGCGAGGTCGTCCAGGCCGTCGCATACGACGTTCCCATCCCTGGTTACGATACCCCCACGACCAACAATCTTCGATTGTGGTCTAGCAAGGCCTCTGGCGGCGAGTTTGACTTCCAAAAGTTCAACAGCGGCGACTACGAGAGCTCCGTCGCCGACCAGCAGCGCGCCGAGACCATCAGCGCTGTCTTGTACCCCAACGACAACCTGGAGCGCGGCAAGGAACTTCGATTGAAGCAGCAGTACTTTTGGGTTGCGGCGTCCCTTTACGATATTGTGCGCCGCTTCAAGAAGTCCAAGCGTCCCTGGAGCGAGTTCCCCGACCAGGTCGCTATCCAGCTCAACGACACCCACCCTACACTTGCCATTGTTGAGCTGCAGCGAATCTTGCTCGACATTGAGGGCTTGGAGTGGGACCAGGCTTGGAACATTGTGACCAGCACTGTACGTTGCATGCACCATGAACGATTGCCACCTACCTGCCCTTATCTAACGCGATTTTAGTTTGGCTACACCAACCACACTGTCCTTCCCGAGGCTCTTGAGAAGTGGCCCGTCGGTCTGATCCAGCACCTGCTCCCCAGACACCTCCAGATTATTTTTGACATTAATCTGTATTTCCTGCAAAAGGTGGAAAAGGCCTTCCCTGATGACCGCGACATTTTGCGCCGCGTCTCTATTATTGAGGAGTCGCAGCCCAAGATGGTCCGCATGGCCTTCCTGGCCATTGTGGGTTCGCACAAGGTCAACGGTGTTGCCGAGCTGCACTCCGACCTCATCAAGACGACCATTTTCAAGGACTTTGTTGCCATTTACGGGCCCGACAAGTTCACCAATGTCACCAACGGCATTACGCCGCGACGATGGCTTCACCAGGCCAACCCGCGCCTCTCGGAGCTCATCGCGTCCAAGTGCGGTGGCAACGGCTTCCTCACCGACCTCACCAACCTGAGCAAGCTCGAGCCGTATGCCAATGACAAGGCATTCCGCAAGGAGTGGGCTGAGATCAAGTACGCAAACAAGGTGGAGCTGTCCAAGCTGATCAAGTCGACCACGGGCATTGACGTGAACCCGTCGGCGCTCTTTGACATTCAAGTGAAGCGAATTCACGAGTACAAGCGACAGCAGCTCAACATCTTTGGCGTCATCCACCGCTACCTGAAGCTCAAGGCGATGCCCCTGGAGGAACGCAAGAAGCAGCAGCCGCGCGTGTCCGTCTTTGGCGGCAAAGCGGCGCCCGGCTACTGGATGGCGAAGCAAATCATTCACTTGGTGAATGCCGTCGGCTCGGTGGTGAACAACGACGCGGACATTGGCGACCTTCTCAAGGTGATTTTCCTCGAGGACTACAATGTCAGCAAGGCCGAGATTATTTGCCCTGCGTCGGACATTAGCGAGCACATTTCCACTGCTGGCACAGAGTAAGTCTTTTTGTGTACTAGTTGTAACTCAAACGTGCCAGGGTATTAACTACGACTCTACAGGGCTTCGGGTACCAGCAACATGAAGTTTGTTCTCAACGGCGGCCTCATTATCGGCACGTGCGACGGTGCCAACGTAAGTAGCAATGATTGTGACAGATGGCTGGCACGCATTCTGACAAACTGTTGCAGATTGAGATTACGCGCGAGGTGGGCGAGGGCAACATTTTCCTGTTTGGCAACCTTGCCGAAGACGTGGAGGACCTTCGCCACGCCCACACGTATGGATCGCACACGATCGATCCCGACCTGGACGCCGTCTTCAACGAGATTGAAAAGGGCAGGTTTGGCAGCCCGCACGACTTTGGCGCGCTGGTGGCGGCGGTGCGACAGCACGGCGACTACTACCTGGTGTCGGACGACTTCCACAGCTACATTGAGACGCACCGGCTGGTGGACGAGGCCTACGGCAACCAGGACGAGTGGGTGGCCAAGACGATTACAGCGGTTGCGCGCATGGGCTTCTTCAGCAGCGACCGGGCCATTAATGAGTATGCCGAGGAGATTTGGAACATTGAGCCGGTGAAGGCGAAGGAGTAAACGAAGCAGTAGGTTGAGGACCGGGGCTGAGATGTGACGAGTTTTTATTAAGTACGGTAGTTGTGTTTTGTAAAGCCAGTATACGATGTAGAAGTAGTGCATTATTTCATTACGAGCATGGGTTGATGCATTTGTGCGCGGTGTTGTAGACGGACCTCTCCTGTGAGTGTGGCCGCAGTTGTAAGCGTCCCAAAACGGTAGGCGCCTATACGAGTAAGGTTGGACGGGAGTGGGACAAGCAGAGTCTAGAAGGCAGAGCCGCAGTGAAACGGACGGGGCGCGAGAGGAGGGAGGGGTTGCAGCAACCTACCGGTGAAGACGAGGGGCGAGAAAGGGAAAGAGGGGCAGCAGCTAGCGCAGGCGAGGCTGGCGGGGCCTGGGACTGGGTAGGGGTGTTTTAGTGCAGTGGGATTCGATCTGGCTCTGTAGAGTCGATGGCCACGGGCAGCGTGTAAGTGGGTGGCGGCCGGTGAACAGGGGATTGGAGATCGGGGGGAGATGAAGGAGC